>CM060086.1:16274193-16450276 GCA_030522485.1 Stenchaetothrips biformis
ATTGCTCTTTGGACGAGGAATCTATTGGTGGGGTCTAGAGATGTGCGAACAGCCAAGTTCGAATTTGAACGAACACGAACACTTTTAGCTTCCAAAGCCTTCGAACGAAACGAACCGAACAGTTCAAAATTTTCTCGAACGATCCGAACGAACAAGGTTTGTGTTCAGATTCGATCCGAACACACACATTAAAGTAATACTTAACCACCTCGCGTGTTCGTGCACGAACATAATCTGTTCATTTTTTCGAAACAGTTCGGGGTCGAACACCGCAAGTTCTGGTTCGAACGAACCGAACAGTTCGCCTGTTCGTTCGAGTTCGTTCGAATGCGAACATGTTCGCACAATCTCTAGTGGGGTCACACGTTCAGTTTCGAGTCCCTGTTTAGTGACTCTGGAGCTCAAAACACGTCTAGAGTTTCGGCCACCAGCGCCTGTCTTCTGGCCCACTGTGCTTCGGACTCGGACACGATTTCAGGTTTTGTCTCTCCACGTAGCTCCCCCAAGCATTTTTCAGTAAGGCGGTCTACTGACTCTTTGGACTCACACTTATTATCATGCACAGTCCTAATTACACTTTCCTGAAGGCAACAGTTCTGATACTTTTCTTTTTGTAAGAAAATTGGACTGAGGAGTTACAAAAAGAAAAAGAAAAACTCAATTTTGTTCCTTACAGTTTGCGGTTGACACTGTAAAAGGTTTGACATATTTACTCTCAGAAGAACGAACCGTTACCTTCAGGAAATTGTTGATTAAAATCTAGATTGGTTTTATATTGTGACTGGGTGCCATGAAAACGTATTAGTAATTAGATTAGCAAAACAATTTACATTTAAGTGGGCAGGATAGAGCGTTAGGAAAATTATAACTAGACAATTGGTTTATTATTTGTACAGTTCGCTGGTAAAACTAAGGCGTAAAACCGCACCTTTCGTGGAGCGTACAGTCCGTGCGCCCTTCTTGGAGCGTACACGAGCTCATGCGCTCCCAAATGCATGGGGAAAACTGCCTTCAACTACGCTTTAGGTTTACCAGTGTTTGCACATTATTTATTTCTACTGCGATGAGCTGAGGCCTTTATCGAAAAGAAGAATATTTGTTTAATCTATAGGGGATATTCTGGTTTTAAATTAGTACAATGGTAAGAGATTTCAGCAAATTAGTACTGCAGTAAAAGAGGAAGCAGAGACAGTAAGTTTGCCCGGTCGGGTCGGTCTTGGTTGTCGGCGTCGGCCGACGCGCCTTTCACTCTAACTACATCGAGTCACAGAGGACAATGTGTGTACGGAAATGGTGTTGAGTTTGCACAAAATACTACAGAAGTTGCTCTCAAAATAGGAGTACGAATACTCTGTTCGAATCTTTTCATCTGAATGCAATATTTTATTTATCAAGACTGGTTTCAGGGTGTTAATGATAATTGTGTCAAATATTGCTTTATTTTTAACTCGTTGGCATGGCATTCTTTGCACGGACATGGCAAAACCCTCATGCAGCAAAGGGGGAGGGTGTTGAACACAGATCTTTGGTCAGGCTTTATCTACAACCACAAAACAGCCACCAACGTCCAAAAAAATGACACGTATGGGATAGTGGGTACTTACTAAGACTGGTGGGGGTTTTATCCTGAATAACTAGATTCGTCCGAACAGAGAGAAAGGTGCAATGTTGCATTAATACTTCTGCTTGCCAGATAACTGAGCAACCAAGAAAACAAAACTGCTTGAAAACGGCGTGTTTTGCGAATGTGTTGGTGAGCGAACGGTGCAATCCGGCAGAAATTCAAAGCTTCAACTAGTTTTCCACTTTTCAAATTTTTTTTCATTACAAGAAATTAGCACCCCTCGGTCACCAGGGCACATACAGCAAGCCGTCTCCGCAACGTTTAGACCACATTGAGGGGGAAACAGAGCATCTAGCCACCAATGTGCGAGAGAGACGACAGATAATGCCCAACACAGATGGCACAGTGGGCCAGTAGACCGGCGCAGGCGGCCAAAACTCCGGACGCGTTTTGAGTCACTAAACAGGACTCGAAACAAAAAAGTGACCCATCCAATGAGTTCCTCGTTCGGAGAGCAATTCATTAGGGGGGGGGGGGGGTGTCACTCGATCGGTTCGAGTCCCACTCAGTGACTTGGGAGCTCAAAACGCGTATAGAGATTTGGCCGCCTGCGCCGGTCCTCTGGCCCACTGTGGATGGTAGGGCAAACCGCTTCACGTGAACCGGATTTGCGGTGCAGTGTCGCCAGGTAGTCCTGCTCCCTCTACCTAGAGGGCACTTCCTGTCTCTCTCGCACAGGAACAGAGCAGCAACACTTGGTTTACCCTCTTTGATGTTTATTTAACTGGCTCTGGGTGAGGGAGTGCGGATTGGCCACGAAGACGGTTATGGGCGCACTAGGCGGCGCCCGGATTTACTCTGACAACAAATAAAGCGCCGGTCCCCACACAAGTGCTCCGCGCGGGACACCGCACACTGATCCTGCCAAGGGATTCCGAAAAATCGTCGCGTCGCTCTGTCTCTCTCGCACGGGACGCCCGACGGAGACAGAGCGACGGGGCAACCATGCAGTCCGCTGCAAGGACTCACTTGGCCTGGCTCCGATCGGCCGCACAGTGGGCAAGAAGGCTGGCGCAGGCAGGTGGCCAAAACTACAGACGCGTTATTAGCCCCAGAGTCGCTAAATGGGACTTGAATCGAACGTGTGACCCCACCGATGGATTGCTCTCCAAACGAGTAATCCATTGGTGGGATCACAGGTTCGATTCGAGTCCTGTTTAGCGACTCTGGAGCTCGAAACGCGTCTAGAGTTTTGCCCGCCTGCGTCGGTCTTCTGGCCCACTGTGGGCCGCCTCGACAGTCATGCGGAAACAATTGACACGCCGAAGCGGCCGGGGCTTCGAAGAGGAGTGGGTTTCTCAGGGGTGGATTCAACCCGTCGCAGGTAATATCACTTGCCGGCGCACGGATGAAAAACGAAGAAGAGAAACAAAGACGACCGTGGCCGTGTATCACCAAACCAACACCCTCGCCCAGGCAGATCGATTTAGAGCGGAAGCACACTTTATTTAGGTGAGGCTACTTAGGTCGAACGTAGTCCGTCGCAATAGTGGGCCAGAAAGCGAGACCTTTCTCGAGACATTATTTCTCTAGTTTCTAGCAAAGTCGCGAACAAAGTTGTACGAGAAGTTGTCTTGCACAAAAAAAAACAAACTATAACGCCTCGTACACAACACTGGTACAAATGCAGAGCAGTATTGCCCTCTGGTTCTGAACCGTCATCAGTTTACGCGTAAAATCAAGCCGAACAGGCTCATACGCCAAGATTCCCCCAATCTCAATGCATAGGGGAATTTCCAGTCTACGCTTCACTGCAAGAGTAAGCGTAACTTCATGCTTGACTCAGGCACAAAGGCACGCTTTAGTTTGCCAGTGAATTTGTACAAGTTCAATTCGTGCGCCCCGCCTGCTGGCCCACTGTGAGCTGCTGCAGTTATTTCAGCTACACGCGGTCCGCCGCGGCGTGGAGGGCCCCCGGCGCCAGGGGCCTCGGGGACCCGTCGTGAACCAGTCAGACACTACGGTGTGGTGAAGCGGGGGTGCACATGCGGTCCCACAACACGGAGGGGGGCGAGCACGCTAGCGTCGAGGTCGACCACTCCGGCACCAGCCCTGCGGCCCTGCACCTCAAAGACCCCCTCCTCTCTCTCTCTCTCTCTCTCTCTCTCTCTCTCTCTCTCTCTCTCTCTCTCTCTCTCTCTCTCTCTCTCTCTCTCTCTCTCTCTCTCTCTCTCCCCGCTCCAGCGTGCCTGCCACAGCGATGCAAAGCCCCAATTAAGCACCCGCCATCCGCATACCCTTCAAACTTCGGCGAGCAATACCTGCGGTGCGTTGGCGTGACCGCCCGGCTCGCCCCGGGCCACCGCTCTACCACAGACTGCAATTCAACAACGATGCCCGGTATTTTCCGTTACCTGGATGCACGGTGTTTTCCGGAGATTCAGACCCCGTCACGTCACGTGTGGACGAGGCGGCGGCGGAGTGGATTGCGTCACTCGGCGCGCCCGTTTTCCTCGTTTGCGTATCCTGCCCGCCCCCGATCCGACATCTATCTATGCCGGTGCGCGCCATAACTCTGCAGAACGGCACATCGGCACATCCGGCCGATAGAATCGGGCCGACGGTGTGGCCGGGGCCTCGCCGCGCCGCACAGTGGGCCAGAAGACCGGCGCAGGCAGCCAAAACTCTAGACGCGTTTTAAGCACCAGAGTCACTAAATGGGGCTCAAAGCGAAAAGTGTGACCCCACCAATGGATTGCTCTCCAACGAGGAATCCATTGGTAGGGTCACACGTTCGCATCCAGTCCCATTTAGCGGCTCTGGAGCTCAAAACGCGTCTAGAGTTTTGGCTGCCTGCGTCGGTCTTCTGGCCCACTGCGTGCGAAGCCGCGTCTGAGCCAGCAGCGTCCCAACCCACCCCAATGCATTGCCGAGAAAATCTGCGTCGGAACGGCGGCGGACAGCCCAAACCCAATCCCCCCGTTGGCCCTGTTCTCCTGTTTCCCTTTTTTGTCGTTTCTGAGAGAGAGAGAGAGAGAGAGAGAGAGAGAGAGAGAGAGAGAGAGAGAGAGAGACTGACTTGGTTTGCGACGCCCGCACCTGGAACGCGCATTCCCGCTTGTTCGGTTTCATGACGCTAGCGCATCGCTCGCGACGAGAGCGACGGAGCCGGCGAACCAGAAAGAAGAAGCAAAGTCAAAACCGAGGGGTGAATCACTAGTGTACTCCCAAGTTTAAGTATGAGAAAATTTGCTCATTTTTGCACGATTTGGCGTTGGTTGTCGTCTGCAATGCTAAATTAAGCCTAAAAACGTTTTAATAATGTGAAATTTACAAGTTTTGTGAGGTTGTCTCACCCGTACTCATGTACTCATGTGTGCATCAAAACACTAAGTGATTCACCCTCGGTCAAAACGCGCGGGCAATGCAGCATGTATGCCTGCTCCTGTTCCCTTGGTTGGTACGTTCAAGTCCCTGCTCCTCGTTTATGTTGTTGAGAGCGAAGCAGCACCAGTGGCGTGCCCGCCTAAGGGACATACAACTTCGAAAAAAAATAAAAATAACAATGTTCACCGTTTCTTTAAATTCAAATTCTTTCACGGCAATTTCACGTAATTTTAACGTTACTTCATGTTGTCTCAAGGTTATTTCACGTTGTTGTAAAGTTAATTCACGTTAGTTTCAACGCAAATTCACGTTGTTTCAACGTTGTGTAACTTGGTTTCAACGTTAATCCACGGAGTTTCTCCGTTAATTCACGTCGTTTCAACGTTATTTCGCGGTAATCCAAGGGGAAACGTGAACCGAAATTCTAGTTGTTTCCCCTCGGAAGCGCCTGATGCCGGCGTGCCGCCTTTCTATCGCTTAAAAAATATATTATTATCATTATCGGTATGGGGCTTGCCACCGCACCAAAGAGATGATAACTGCTTTTCCCGGTGTGCGGTCAGCCACTGTGTCAACATGATAAGATTCCCTAATTGCTCACCGCTTGCATGTTGGTGAAAAAGACTCCCCTCGAACCCCCTTCCTCTCCTTGCTTGAATAATTGCCTCGCCAGCGGGCTCACATTATTATTGGGACCCTGGCCGCTCCAAGCCTGCAGTGCAGGAACCGATGGGCAAATTGGATGTGAACCTAATCTTATCCCATCCCAGCAGTCTTATAGGGGCAGCCTCTTGCTGGCAGGGAAGAACTGAGCCTCCGCTCCCCCACCTCTCTCTGTGGGAGACAAACAACACATGTCTGAATGCGAAAGCAATCATCCCTTCGACGCCCCCCCCCTCTCTCTCTCTCTCTCTCTCTCTCTCTCTCTCTCTCTCTCTCTCTCTCTCTCTCTCTCTCTCTCTCTCACTCTCTCTCCCACGGGATTAGGAAATCGAGGCCTGCCCCCGCATTCTGCAGCCTGGCCAATTGTATTATCCCCCGACCCATCGCTATCATCAGACCGCGGCCCCCAATTGCACCGCTTGTTAACAATCAGGAAACGTGCCAGCTGAATAATTCAACTGCGATTTGCTGAATGAATATTCTGGTGACGAATTGGGTGAGGTCCACGGCTATTCATGGCTTCGGCTTTCTGCGTTTCATTCTTTCCTTCTTTCCCGAGATCAACTTTCCGATTCGGGGCGCTGGGGCTGATGCTCGGAGTGGCTTCCACAACGGTGCTGTCATTAGCTGACTTCATTTTTGCTTTTTCTGCTGCTCTTGTCTGTCGCACGAAAAAAAAAAAGTTGCTGTGATCGGGTTTTCCGACAGTCGGTCATTTTGTAGCACGTGTGCTGCCAAGTCGTCATACAGTGGCCCCGAAGACCAGCGCAGGCGGCCTAAAGTCTTGACGCGTTTTGAACTCCAGAGTCTCTAAACAAGCAGCATCGAACCGAATGTGTGACGCTACAAATGGATTCCCCGTTCCGAGAGCTATCCATTGGTGGGGTCACACGTTCGGTTCGAGTCCCATTCAGGGACTCCGGAGCTGAAAACGCGTCTAGAGTTTTGGCCGCCTCCACCGGGCCCACTGTGCGTCAGTGCAAATTGTCAGTGCAGCGTCGATCGTAGTAGTTTTGGTGCGTGGAATCATGCACACGGTAGAATCTACTGGGTCATGCAGGTTGAGGGAAGGACTGGAAAGAACACACGAATTAAACACGACAGGGCACTCCACTCACAACACGAGCTTCGATTTTCCTCCGGCCCATGAAGAGAAATCGAAATACAACAGTGAAGCGAATGGAGCGCGAGACGACAATCAATGCATAGAGACACACGACGCACAAAACCAGCTGCAGATCAAAATGGATATTTGGACGCTCTTTTTCCTCAGTTTGTAATCAGCAGGGTCGCAAAAGTATACAAACAAAACACAGGAAGGAAGAAAAAGCGTTAGAACGTGGAACATGAGTAAGCAGTCATATAACCAACAAGTGAGACAAAACCCCGAGGTGAAAACGTTGAGAGTTGTAACCGCACTCATGAAAAGCAAGATTCAAAGAACCCCATACAAGATGTAAGGAACGCCATCACGTGTTAAAGAAAGGCGATGATCGAAGATATTAACCGTTATGGCAAAAAAGGACTTTACATATTGGTGCTATGAGTTAAGGAAACACCAGCCACCCCTCCATGACAGTGAAACAAAAGACAGGGGGAGTGCGTGACGTTTGATTGGAAGAGTGGCCTGACAACCCCCACCACACCAGTGAGACTGTACCTCGCAGGGCGGTGGCGCACTGCGATACGACGGCACTATCTTGAACGTCACGGACCCGCGTGCTTCCCGCTAGAACAACAACAACAACATTAGGTACTGTGCACTGGAAATCTATCGGCGGGGCGTGAATAAAGTGTCACGCCAAAAACCGGCATGACAAAAAAAGTCATGCCAAAATCTGGCGTGACTCAGAAATTTACGCCAAATTTTGGCGTGAATTTCCTGTCATGCCGTTTGTTGGCATGACGTTTTTCGTGAAACGCACCGTCATTCACGCCACATGATGGCGTGACTCACATGTCACGCCGTTTCTCGGCGTGAATTTCCTGTCACGCCAATTTTTGGCATGACTTTTTGTCAGGTCATAATTTGGCCATGTGTCCGACCATTACATTTTCAGTGTAAACATTAGGTCACATTCAATGAATGTGACGTCATATTAGTTCGAATGTGACGTCATATTAGTTCGAATGTGACGTCATATTAGTTCGAATGTGACGTCATATTAGTTCGAATTCGCTCAATTGTGACTTTTGTCAGAGTCGATTGACTGAGTCTCCGACGTCACATTCGTTGGATCGTGACACAGCCGTTAATTAATTTAATTAGCATGTCACAATCGTTTGAACGTGGGGCCAGAAGACCGATGGAGGCGGTACAAAAAGATCCCCGAAGGGTTTTGAGTTCTAGAGTCGCTGAAGAATTCGAACCGAACGTGAGCGGTCCCATCAATGGACTGCTCTCCGAACGAAAAATCCATTGGTGGGGGTCACACGTTCGGTTCGAGCCCTGTTTAGCGACTCTGGAGCTCAAAACGCGTCTGGAGTTTTGGCCGCCGGCGCCGGTCCTCATGACATGAGTGGATGGGTACGCACCAGGATCTTCTGCAGGGAGCTGACGGACTGGTTGGCCACGGGCAGCCCGTTGATTTCCCGGATCTCGTCGCCGACGTGCAGCGTCGCCTGACGGTGGATCATGCCGCCGTGCATTATCCGCGCCACAATGCACTTGCCGTCCTCGTTCATCTTGAGCGTGATGCCCTGCAGACAGGAACGCCATCAAGCCGAGCAAGCCCCTTTGATAACTTCAGGTACAGTACTGGCGTAAGAAAGGCATAAAATTTATGTCTTTTCTAGGGCGTTAGCAATTGAAGTGTTAGCCCCTTTGATAACTTCAGGTACACCGTTACTCGGGTAAATTTTGTCAAAATGTTGGAAACCTGTCTAGAATGGAATGACCACACCAACTGATTCGGTCGAAATGGCACTCATTAGACCACATCAGTTAGTGTTGTCTAGACCACGTTTGGTTTTTCATTGTAGCGGGTCTCTAAAACTCATGCCGTTGGCCGAATCCTCTCCGCACTGGAATGAAAAAGTACGGAAAAAGTACGGAACATGTCTGGTCAACAATTTGCCTCCGTACTAGCCAAGTACGGAACTTTCAGTACTTTTTTCCGTACCCGTTTACATGAGCTTATACGGAACAAGTTACGGACTTTCCGTACTTTCGTCCGTACATCCGTACCATATTCTTCCGTACATTTTCCGTACAAAAGCACAGAAATGTTCAGAGTGCACGCCACTCACCATGGGCTCGTCCGTGTTCTTCTGGAACTGCACGAGCCGCACCCGCGTGACGTTGTCCAGGGCCGGGTCGTCGGCGTCCTCGCCCTCCAGCTCGTCGCCCTCGCCGTTCAGGTAGGGCAAGTTCATCGGGGGCGGCGTGACGCGCACCGCGTCCTCGCCGTACACCTCGTGGGCAGCCACATCGTGTGCCTGCAGCAGCGCCTGCAACATAGACAGACCAACGAAATGAGCCCTACGCCATGAGCTCCTACGTCACCTCATGAGCCCTACGCCATGAGCTCCTACGTCACGCCATGAGCTCCTACGTCACACCATGAGCCCTACGCCATGAGCTCCTACGCTATGCTGATGAGCCCTTCGCCACGCCATGAGCTCACTGTTATTCAACGAATGTGACGTCATATTCGTTAGAATTTAAATTTTGTCACGTTCGTTTGTTTGAATACGATGTCAGATTCGTTTGAACGTGACACGGCCGTTAAAATAGTGTGTCACATTCGTTTGAACGTGGGTCAAAATTCAAACGAATGTGACGTCATATTCAGACGAACGTGACAAAAGTCACATTCGAACGAATATGACGTCACATTCGTTGAATAACGGTGCTCCTTCGCCAAGCCCTACACCTAGCGGGCCGCCACATCGTGCGCTTGCAGCAGCGCTTAGGCAAGCGACGCCATGAGCCCCACGCCATGACGCATACACATCGCCATGAGCCCCACGCCATGAGCCCCACGCTATGAGCCCGCCCTAAGCCACACAGTGAGCCACAAAACCGGTCAGGCGGACAAAACTCTAGACGCATTTTGAGCTCCAGAGTAGATAAAATGGAATCGAACAGACCGTGCCCCACCAATGGATTGCTCTCGGAACGAGGGGTCCATTGGTGGGGTCAAACGTTCGGTTTGTATTCCGTTTAGCGACTCTGGAGCTCAAAACGTAACTAGAATTTTTTGTCCGGCTGCGGCCCACTGAGGGCCGCTTCATCGTGCGCTTGCAGCAGCGCCTGCAACACAGACACACGACGCTAAGAGCCCTACACCCATTCCACCGTTCATCCGCCGCTTTTATTCGGCCGCATTGCACAGGGATGGCAAAAAGACCAGTGAGGGACGGGGGTGAGAGAGAGAGAGAGATAGAGAGAGAGAGAGAGAGAGAGAGAGGGAGAGAGAGAGAGAGAGAGAGAGAGAGAGGGTGGAAACAAGAGAAGGAGCGCCCGAAAAAGAGAGAAAGAAACGAGTCCGCTAAGTGAGTGGCTTAGCGCGGCACCGACATCCACTTCCGCAAACAAGCCACCCGCGGTCGAGGCAATGCACCTGAGCGTGGATGCGGCGCTCGCATGGTGTCGCGGGTATGCGACGCCAGGGGCGACGGCGCTCACCCAATAAGAGGGGGGGGAGTCGGGCCCTCCGATTGGGAACAGAGATGGGGAAGGTGGGATGGAGAGGGCAGGGGGACAGGAAGGGGAGGGTGGTGGGTCCCTACCGGCGATGATGAGGGATAGGGATGGGTGCGGCAGCTGTGAACCTTGCATCATACGACAGAGAGAGAGAGAGAGAGAGAGAGAGAGAGAGAGAGAGAGAGAGAGAGAGGGGGGGGGGAGAAACAGTGTGTGTGAGCGCCAGCGAACCACTGCCGGAAAGATAAGCGTTGTCACGCTCGCCTTTGAAGAGGGTGCGGCGGGTCAGGGTCTTCCTCGGGGTTGGGGCGGAAGAGGCGGGGTAGGGGGAAAGGAGGAGGGGAAAGTGGGAGGAGGGCGAAGCGCAGAGGATTAACACAGCGCAAAAAAAATTCCCGTCGGATGTTTGCATAAGTGCTGCGGCCCTTTCGCCTCCAGTGTGCGCAAATTGATCGAAACACGCTGCGCGCGCTGTGCCCGGCTGAGCCGCGCTGACCGAAATTTAATTAGATTCTCCTCCGCCGGACCCGAACGCGGAGCCTTGAGGGAGAGGGAAGTTCTCCCCCTCCGGCTCCTTAGCACGTGACTTAGACGACAGTTTAGTGGCGGGGATTGGAGCTGCTGCACAGAGTGCTGTTTCATGGAAACGTTGCAACGAACGCAGAACATGCACCGTACCTCGATAATGCATAGTACTAGGGGTAGAGAGGAACTGGGTACGAAAATTAAATCCTTATGGAGCTGATTTCTTCACTCCAAAAAGACATTCCTTGAACCCAGGTTATATATTTGCCGTAAGTGAACTTTCTTGGATGTTCCATCCAATTAAATCCACTTATGCCACATAAATTATCTTGGTTCGAGAAACGCCTTTTTTGAGGTGTTGACTTTGAAGCTTCCCTCGACCAGTTATTTCAACGAAACATGAGAATCTGAGTCAGAGATCCCCGTTATATGGATGTCGAGATGTCTGCAGTGGGGTGTGTACTTTTCTTACCCTGCCTTTTTTCCCCCCAACTAACCCCTACAGGACGGGCTAACAATCATAGTGTTACCGTAAACTGGGGTGACTTAGCCATACGGGGTGACTTCAACACTGTCTCAATAGTACCATTTGGAGCAACAATTAAGCTCACCCCATTGTTTGAATTGCTGTAGAACATGAAGATAGTGATCATCAGATCAGGAAATGCTGGAAGAACAGGTAATTATGCAGAGAAAAAGTTGCGTTTTAATGCCTGTCGAAATCACCCCAGCATGTCGGAATCACCCCACACACTTAAAACATTGCGAAATATTTTAAGCATATGTAAGGTACAAACTATTTAGTTATTTGTCAAACGAAGAAATAGTTCGTAAGTTACGAACCATTTTCTTTGTAAGCTTATGTGTGCTCAGAATACTTAGTTATAACAAGCATCTTTTGTTTGCAAACGCCCAAAATAGTTTGTAAGGCTTTCAGAGTGCACCGTACGGTCATCGAAATTGTTCGGAAGCAAAACGAATGCGACATCAGTCGTGATGAAAGCGTTTTCTCGGTAAGCAGTGTAGGGAAGGGGCGGCCAGACCACGTCAAAGGGAATGAGAGAGTGAGGTGCTGAAAGCTTGCAGGTGTACGCGTTTCGTCCCCAATGCCATTCCGTCGTCACACTGTGCGGCCGCGTCACCGGACACACGGGCAAACTAGATTCCACTGTAAAACCAAACGTGCTCTAGACCACACCACTGGTGCGGTCAAATGAGTGCCAATTTCACCGCATCAGTTGGTGGTGGCCAGCAGCCTGCAAGCAGCCCGCCTCTCTGAGCCTTCCCCTCCCTCCTCTCTCTCTCTCTCTCTCTCTCTCTCTCTCTCTCTCTCTCTCTCTCTCTCTCTCTCTATCTCTCTCTCTCTCTCAGCCCTCCCCTACTGCATCCGTGGAGACCGCCGCAATCTCCTTACATCGCAGCCCGAGGCGCCTCTCGGGGATGACGCGCTGAGAGCCCCGCTGAGCGAGTCAGGTGTTGCGCCCCTCGCGCCCCAACCCTCGATGAGCCCGCTCCACAGTGGGCCAGAGGACCGGTGGAGGCGGTCAAAATCCCGTCCGGGTTTCAAGCTCCAGAGTCGCTCAATAGGACTCAAACCGAACGTATGACCCTACAGAGATGAATTGCTGTCCGAACGAGGATTCCACTGCGGTCGGGTCACACGTTCGGTTCGGGTCCCATTTCAGCGACTCTGGAGCTCAAAACGCGTCTCGAGTTTTAGCCGCCTGCACCGCCGGTCCTCTGGCCCACTGTGCGGCCCCAAAGCCCGGCCCGCACAGAGATGAGTCCGGATGAGTCAGCGCGCGCAGTGCCACTGGAACACAAGTTCTCCGCGTCGAATCGGGAGCGAATGCTGCGGCAGTCGCAGCAAACAGGCACAGCAAACTTATCCACGCTTGAAACTTTACGGAGAGTATTTTGAGCCAATGCAAGGTACAAACTATTTAGTTTGTAATAGTATGAAGAATTAGTTCGTAAATTATGAAGTATTTTCTGTGTAAGCTTATGTATGCTCAAAATACTTGTGCAAAATCGCGTACAAATTTGTATAAAAAGTTCATGTGCACAAGAAAACGGTGAAATCTCGTAGAAAACACTGGTTGAAAAAAGTACGGGAAAAGTACGGAACATGTCTGGTCAACAATTTGCCTGGACCGTCCCTACTTGCCAAGTACGGAACTTTCTGTACTTTTTTCCGTGCCCGTTTACATGAGCTTATAGAACAAGTACGGACGTTCCGTACTTTCGTCCGTACTTCCGTACTATATGCTTCTGTACATTTTTCGTCCAAAAGTACAGAAATTTTTACAGTGAATTTGAACAAAAACATGAGCGTGTAGCGGCCCTGTCGCGGCTCACGCCACACGGGGCGCGACGCGGGAAAACCATGCTTTAATCTCACCTGCTGCCTGCCACCCAGCAGACGAAGAAAGGACTCGGGAAAACGCGATCACGCAACGCACAGTGGGTCAGAAGACGGTTGAGGCGCCCAAAATTCTAGACGCGTTTTGAACTCCAGTGTCGCTAAAGAGGACTCGTATCGAACACTTTTAACCCCACCAATGGATTGCTCTCCAAACGAGGAATCCATTGGTCTGGTCACACGTTCGATTCGAGTCCCATTTAGCGACCTTTGAAGCTCAAAACGCGTCTAGAATTTTGGCCGCCTCAACGGCCTTCTGACCCACTGTCCGATAACGGGTCGCGATCCATCCGTCTGTAGGGCGTCTTCGGGGACAGAGGAAGGGGGCAAGGAACAGGACCAGTGGGGGAAGAAATTTGGTGGGAGAGGGAAGTTTGGTTCGGCCTCTGATTGGCTGCAACCACGCACTGAGAAAACCTTACCAACTATTTAAGACCTTACAAAGAAAAACAGCTTGTTATTCTGAGCAAACATAAGCTTACAAAGAAAATTCTTCGTAATTTATGAACTATTTCTTCGTTTAACAAAGTAAATTAGTTTGTATTATGTAAGCTCAAAATACTTCGTCAGGTTTTAAGCGTGCGGTCTATGCCTGCGCTGCGCAAGACCACGCAGCGCTGCGTCGAATTACAGCTACTAAGCGCGCCGTCCGGAAGCGCGAGGCGCAATATTGGGAGAGTAAAATGAAGGGGAACAAGACTCGAACATTGGAATATGAATGTTTCCAGGGCCGCCGGCGCCCTGCCGTTAGATGCCCCCCCCCCTCCTTTCCCCCTTCCCGTCCCGGGCCAGACCGCCACACTGTAAAAATTTGTTGTCACTTTATGAAAAAATCGTCCATGATATTTTCACCAGTCTCAAATGATTACAATGTCATCGCGAATTGATGTCATTTTCATCAATCGTCCGATTCGAGCCACATTCAGCGACACTGAAGCTCAAAACGCGTCTAGAATTTTGGGCGCCTCAATGTCTTCTGACCCACTGTGCAACGTCGGCCAGCTAGAATTCTGCAGCTCAACAACAGGAGGACTGGCAGCAAACACGAGGAATTTAGATCCCATTCCATCGTTCGTCCGTCCGTCATGAGCAATGCGGCGCTTGTTAGCTTGGTCAGCGCGCCTCGCTCCGGCCGAGCAATCACTGCATCCGCTGCGCTCATTCCGACCAGAGCCTATTAGTCGCCCTGTCTCACTCGCACTCACGGGGTGTCCTGTAGGGGTGCGACAGAGACAGAGCGAGGAAGCAGTGTTCGGGAACACACTCCAGGCCGGCTGGCTCATGCCAGATTGACGGTAGGGTGCGCTGCCGTGCCTCGCCACGCCGCCGGGCCGTGCTGCACTGCCATTCAACGTGTAGGACACGCCAGATGTTTTTGTACAAATTTTGTACGAGACATCCCAGTTTTTTTTGTGCAGATGAACTTTCCGTACAATTTTGTACGACATCTTGTACAAAAATTGAGGAAATTTGTGCAGATTTTCGTACGAAAATCGTACGAAAAGTTCATCTGCACAAAAACCGTGTGACCCCACGAATGGATTGCTCTCTGAACGGGGAATCCATTGGTCGGGTCAAACGTTCGGTTCTAGTTCCAGTTAGCGACTCTGGAGCTCAAAATGCGTCTGAAGTTATGGCCGCCTGCGCAGATCTTCTGGCCCACTGTGCGCCGTGCCATCGTGGCGCCATGGCGCCGTGCCTGGATTTATGGACGCGCCCTTAAGCACAGGCAGCACCTAGCGGCGCCGCGTCGCGCCCCGGGGGGATGATCCTTCGGGTGGCTGCGCCGCGCAGCCGGGGCCGCCGTGCCGCGCCGGGCCGCGCACTGCCTTGCCCCCCGACGGCAGCCGCGACAGACGCCGTCCATGAATCATGTAACGGCGGCGATATCCGATGGAGAGGAGCGTCTGCCCGCGTCGTCTGCTCGGGCGGCATATGGCGCTCACAAAAAAAAAGATAACCAAAATTGGTTGTCGCAATTGGCTTTATCGATAGGCCGAATTCGATAGTTGCAATCGAAAATCCGGTACCCACAACCCAAAGCTGGTAGCTACGACCGATCATTTGCAAACAGGCTCACTGTAAAAATTTTACTTGTCACTTGATGACAATACCAATACCTACCAGTTTTCCTTGCAAGGATGTCAACAAGACGATTGATGACACCTTTATCACGCCCATGCAAAAGGTATAGGAGCTTTGATGAAAATGCCATCAATTGGCAATGAAATTGTCATGATTTAAAAGTGATGAAAAGATCATCCACGCTTTTGTCAGAAAAAGACGACAGATTTTGACAGTGCTTGAGTTGGTTGTCCATCATCTTTGATGGTCCTGACAACTTCGTGCGACCGAGTTCCTGCAACGCATTTTTGGGATGCGTCAGGATGTGGGACGGTTCGACTGCTTCGCTGCTACAGGGCTGCCGCCCCGGGCGCAGGGCTGCCTCAAATCGAATAAGCGAGGCACGCAAATGGGAACGCCGGGGTGGCGCGCAGGCTCCGGCTCCTACTCTGCCCTCCTCCTGCCCCCGCTGCAGTCTCGCTCTAGCCTCGCTCTAGCCTCGCTCCAGCCTCGCTTTAGCTCTAGCCTCGCTCTAGCCTCGCTCTAGCCTTGCTCTAGCCTTGCTCCAGCCTCGCTCCAGCCTCGCTCCAGCCGAATGCCGAAATGTCTGCTGTGGGCCACAGGAGGTTTGTAGGCCGCAGGCGCAGATAACGGCATTAAGCACGATTTTCACGTCATTATCGTGATTACGATTCCCATGATTCCCGGATGACTCCTGGACGTGATGTACACAGGATCCGCACAACATGTAGTCCAGCTACATTTCCCCTCCTTAGCCGAAGGCGTGTGTGGAACGCAGCGCAGAAGCTCCCGGCACACAGTGGGTCAGAGAACAGTCGACGCGGCCAAAATTCCAGACGCGTATTGAGCTCCTGCCAGAGGTCGCTAAATGGGACTCGAATCGAACGTCCACCACACGTTTTGAGGGCAATCCATTGGTCGGGTCACTCGTTCGATCCGAGTCCCATTTGGCGACTCTGCAGCTCAAAACGCGTCTCGGATTTTGGCCGCCTCCGTCGGTCTTCTGACCCACTGTGCGGCGCTGCGCGGGGCATGCCGGGCCGCGTGTTTTTCCATCCGACCGAGGCCCGGCCGGGGCCGAGGGGCACGCCGAGGGCCGATCGCACTCACGTATCGCCGCGGCCGTAAAGCCCAGCCCTGAATGCAGTCCGACGGTCCGCGTGTCGGCGGCGGCGGCGCACAGTGGGCCAGAAGACCGGCGCGGCCGGCCGAAACTCAGGACGCGTTTCAAGCACCAGAGTCGCTAAATGGGACTCGAACCGAACGTGTGACCCCACCAATGGATTCCTCGTTCGAAGAGCAACCCATTGGTGGGGTCAGACGTCCAGTTCGGGTGCCATTTACCGACTCTGGAGCTCAAAACGCGTGCAGGATTTTGACCGCCTGGCGCCGGTCTTCTGGCCCACTTTGCGCGCGTGTGGCTCCAAGCCAGCAGGCTGGATTGCGAACGGCGCCTCTGTCTCTCTCGCGCCCCCCCTGGGGACGCCTCGCGAGTGCGAGAGGGACAGCGGCGGCGGACGCGAGCGCCGCTTGTACCAGCAGCCTGCCGCCATCTCGGCCGGGCATCTCGGCCGGCTCGCCTCGCCGACACTCACCCGCACCGTAAACTCGCCCCGAGGACGACGCTTCGTTGCAACGCCTTTCCTTGCAGGCAACGCGGCAGATTGCCGCGACTGCCGCTCCTCCGGGTGCACAGTGGGCCAGAAGACCGGCGGCGCGGGCGGCCAATGCTCTAGCTGAACGCGTTTCGAGCTCCATGGTGCTAGATACATGTCTAGGTATGTTTCAAAGTATAAAGGTAACATCTGCTAAAAATCTGCCAGAATTTGTTGTACTTTTTGTTGTGGTCTTTTCTTGCAGTGTGCATTGGTTGCGCTGCTGAGGCGGCAAACTCACTCTGGTGCACCGTGCGTCCGCAGAGCAGCCCGCCAGTCAGGTAGACGCAGGGAGGAGGGTCTTTGAAAAACGCCGTACTTGGTTTCTTTTTACTGCGTGTATAAACAGACCAGCGGTGCCATGGCGTGGCGTTGGTAGGCAGAGTGCCCGACCCGACCACCCGGCTAGCGCACACAACACGGTGAAAAGCGCCCCTTTTTTGGTCGCTTCTTTATTTTACACCTGCCTCTCTCACCCGGTTTTCCTCATCCGAACAATGGAATAGAACAGATGGACAAAGCTCGAGGCGTAATAATGTCCACTTCCAGAGACCGTAAGCAAAAAGCCACACTTTGCCGGATATATAGTACGGCGGAAGTACGGACGAAAGTACGGAACGTCCGTACCTGTTCCATACAGGCTCATGTAAACGGGTACGGAAAAAGGTACAGAAAGTTCCGTACTTGGCAAGTACGGACGGTTCAGGCATATTGTTGACGAGACATGTTCCGTACTTTTTCCGTACTTTTTCTACCAGTGAATAACAATTTTTTTCTTCCTTTAGACCGGCTCTGGATCCGCCACTGCCACCAGGTATACAGCGAGGCGGTGGAGCAAGCATTCACGGCGCAGAGGGACGCGATGCTCCACGCGAGGCGCCGCGCCTCATGACCCCTGCATAATGCAGCGGCGGCGGCGCACGTCCCTCGCACCCCCCCCCCCAACCGCTCCTGCCTCTAAGACCGAATACCTCTTGATTGAACATACCGATTCTGATGGCGGCACAGCGTGGGCCACAAGACCGGCGCAGGCGGCCAAAACTCTAGAAGCGTTTTGAGCTCTCGAATCGCAAAAACAGACTCGATCCGAAGGTCTGACCCCACCAATGGATTCCCCGTTCGGACAGCGATCCATTGGAGGGGTCACACATGTTTCGGTCGACGCCCATTCAGCGACTCTGGGGCTCAGAATCCATCGGACTTTGACCGCCTCCTCCCTCCGCCGGTCTTCTGGCCCACTGTGCGGCATGGCTCCTCCATCGCGACGGATCCCCGCCACCGTCGGCGTCCGGCAGGGCGGCTCGGCCATCCGCCGGGATCAGGGATTAATTCGTAAACTTGCAAACTTTCGGCCAGTAGAGTAGTTGGGCAGCGCGCCGGGATGGGGCCGGCCGGGAAGAACTGTGGCGCGCGGAGTTGGCGCGTCGGGCCGCATCGCGTAACAGAGCACCGCAGGGAAAATGGAGGGGGGAGGGGGAGGAGGGGGGGCAGCGGAGGGATGAAGCGAGAGGAGAAGCGAAGTGGAGGGAGGGAAGGGAAGCTCTGCAAAGCCAGACGGAACACCGGATATTATGGAAAGCCCGCGTGTGGGCCAGCCGGCGCGTGCAGGCCGTGCAGACCCCCTAGAACAGTGTGGCAGCCCGGCCTCGTGGGCAACATCCCGGCGGAAAGAAATCTCTACGGAGCGGCGCGCTGCCGCACAGTGGGCCGGGAGATGGGCGCAGGCGGCCAGTACTGTAAACGCGTTTTGAGCTCCAGAGTCGCTAAAGGGACCCGAACCGAACGGGTGAGCCTACCAATAGATTGCTCTCCGAACGAGGAATCCTTTGGTCCGGTTCATGTCCCATTTAGCAACTCTGGAGCTGCAAACTCGTCTAGAGTTTTGACCGCCTGCGCCGGTCTTCTGGCCCACTGCCCGGGAGAAAGGATCTGTAGTCAAAAGTATACCTAAAAACTGTAGTTTAACTGCAGTTTAACTGTGGAAAAAGTACCAGTTATTTCGGACAACTGTAGTTTTCTGCTAGTTTTCTCTCAGTTTGAAGCTAAATCTGGGTGTAAAAGTAAGAATAAACTATAGTTCTGCAACTGCACTTTCAATACTACAGTTTAAACCATAGTTTTACTACAGATCCTTCCACCCGGGTGTGTGCTGCTCGGCGCAGCCATGGCGCGTCCATGGGCCATCCGATTCAAAACTTTAGGAGCCGACGGGGCCGCCTGGTGCGGGGCCAAGGCCGGCCGAGGCTGGCGTGGCACAGTGGGCCGGAAGACCGGCGCAGGCGGCCGAACCTCTAGACGTGTTTTGAGCTCCAGAGTCGCTAATACTAGAACCGAACGTGTGACCCGACCCCTCGTTCAGACAGCAATACATTGGTGGAGTCACACGTTTGATTCGAGTCCCTTTTTAGCGACGCTGGAGCTAGAGACACGTCTGAGATTTTGACTGCGTCCACCGTTCTTCTGGCCCACTCACTGCGCTTGTGCCTTGCGGAGGCTGGCCAACAAGTTAGTCCGGAGACCAATAAGTAGCTCAAAGGTTTCAAAACGAAAACCGTGTCTGGCGGGGCAAACTAGCCAGGGATTTCAAATTGAGGAAGTCGCTGGTGTGTTGGTTGCGGTTTCACTGGGGAAAGGAAACACCCCGGGAAAGGGAACCATCAGAAAGCTGGTCGGAGCATGCAACGTCGAAAACGGCCACAGCAGAGATCGGCTCACTTACTCTCTTACGGTATGGCTTCTCCAACATATAAGGATAGAGATTTTCTGCACACCAAACTAATTGAAAAAAAAAAAAAAAGAGGATACGACAAGTTTTTAAAGGTAAGTTACAGTAGTCAGCTGGCACCACCATGATATGCAGAATATTCAACTAGACAGCAGAGAATGATCACTTAAGACTATAAACGTGACATTGTAGCAAGAAAAGATATACTAAACTCAGCGCAGACAAAATTCCTTCATCATAATTTTTTTATATTAAAAAAAAATTAATTTCCTTTGTATGCTCTTACACCTACATCATCTGTATTCTTCGTAATATGATAAATTTCTAGGTTAGCCGCTGTGGCGCGCTACTCCACTGCCTGGCAGACTTGCCCCGAGAAAACAGCTCGCTGTTGCCCACAGTGGGCTAGAAGACCGGCGGGCGGCCAAAACAGTAGACGTGGTTCCGGCTCCAGAGTCGCTAAACAGGACTCGAAACGTGTGGCCCCACCAATGGATTGCTCTCCAGTCGTGAAATCCATTGGTGGGGTCACACATTTGATTCGAGTCCCATTTAGCGACTGTGGAGCTCAAAACGTGTCCGGGATTAACGGTCTTCTGGCCCACTGTGCAGCGTGCCTGCCGTGAGCGAGGTAGGCAGGCCCGCGCGTCGCACGGCCCTGGCGGCTGGCCTATGCTCCCGTCCGCGGGCGGCGACCCGCGCCGAACGGAGCCGAGAGGGGCCGGCCGAGGAGGCACAGTGGGCCAGAAGACCGGCCCACGCGGCCAAAACCCTGGACGCGTTTTGAGCTCCAGAGTCGCTAAATGAGACTCGAACCGAACCAAACTAATGGATAGCTCTCTGAACGAGGAATCGAATGGTGGGGTGTCTTTCATTCGGTTCGAGTGCCATGTTCAGCGACGCTGGATAGCTCAAAGCGCGGCCGGGATTTCGACCACCTTCACCGGCCTTCTGGCCCACTGTGGGAGGGCCAATTCGGCGGAATTTGCGCACAGTCAACAGCTGCCTGGTAATGGAGCCGCGTTAATTAGCGCAGGAAGGTGACGCTGCTCCTGGACAATAAATTGTCGACGCCGCGCCGGCGAGCGGCCAAGGGCGCACGGTGGGCCAGAAGACCGTTCAAGCGGCCAAAATCCCGGACACGTTTTGAGCTCCAGAGTCGCTAAATGGGACTCGAATCGAACGTGTGTGACCCCACCAATGAATTGATTTCAAACGAGGAATCCATTGGTGGGGTCACACGTTCGATTCGAGTCCTATTTAGTGACTCTGGGGCTCAAAACACGTCTAGAGTTCTGGCCGCCTCAACAGTCTTCTGACCCACTGTGGGCGCCGCCACGTCGGGGCGCCGCGCAGCGTCCACCACATTTCAGGGAGTTTCCATCAGGTGGACACACTAACGAATGTGACGTCATATTCGTTAGTGTGTGAATTTTTTTTACATTCGTTTGAACGTGACACAGCCGTTTAATGAGGAGGTGAAATTCAATTGAACGTGGGTCAACACGCAGAGGAATGCGACATCATTTTCAAACGGACGTGACCGAATTCACATTCTTACAAACATATGACGTCATACTCGTTGAACACCAGTTGAAATGCATTATTATTATTCAGAAGATTGCGCATGTGCTAAATAGTGCGCAACTCACGCTTATAAATAAAGGAGTGTGTATAGCACAAAAAAAGTCAAAAACCCGAATCCTTTGAAAATTTCCGACGGAACTTCGACCGGAAGCTTTTTCCGGGATTTGCTTTTTGACAGTGTGCGTCTATTGCCCGGGGCTCCGCCTTGTCCGCCGACTTGGGCAACTTTGCCGACCAGACTGCCCTCCCCCCACCCAGCCGCCCCGTCCGTCAGACCATATGCGATCGGCGCCTGCGAGATGCGGGCCTAGGCCAGCCAGCACACAGTGGGTCAGAAAACCGTTGAGGCGGCCAACATCCCGGACACGTTTTGAACTCCAGAGTCGCTAAATAGAACTCGAATCGAACGTGTGACCCCACCAATGGATTTCAGACTGAAGAGCAATCCATTGGTGGGGTCACACGTTCGATTCGAGTCCCACTCAGCGACTCTGGAGCTCAAAACACGTCTAGAATTTTGGCCGCCTCAACGGTCTTCTGACCCACTGTGCAGCAGTCTGCAGGCTCGGGGATGGCGACTGGAGTGCCGCCGTGGGCCTTGGAGGAAGGGCCGCCACTTCCAAGCGCTCCGTCTCTCTCGCACGCACAGGCCGCCGCCACACTGTGGGCCAGAAGACCGGTACAGGAGGCCAAAACCATAAAGACGCCTTTTGAGCTCCAGAGTCGCTAAAAGCGACTCGAACCGAACGTGTGACCCCACCAATGGCTAGCTCTCCGAACGAAGAATCCATTGGTGGGGTCACACGTTCGGTTCGAGTCCTGTTCAGCGACTCTGGAGCTCAAAACGCGTCTGGAGTTTTTGTGCGCCTGCGGCGGTCCTCTGGCCCGCAGTGCGGCAGGACGCAGCGGCGCCCCGTCTCTCTCGCACGCACTATCCCGCCTCGATATCAAAGCAGCGCCATGAATCACGGGCAGCTCGCGGAGCCGCCAGGGCAGCGGCAGCCTGCCTCCGAGCAGAGTGCCGCGTCGCTCTGTCTCTCTCGCTCCGCGGCGGGACGGCCCGTGAGTGCGAGAGAGACAGAGCGACGCGGCCGAGCAGAGGGCGGCGCTGCTGATGCATTGCCCGCTTATTCTTGGCCCCGCAACAATCAGACAAACTCGCAGACGGACCAACAAAAGACTGCGCCCTGCTCTCCCGCCCTGCTCTCCCGCCCGCATGCGCTGTGCGTCTCGTCGCGCTGTCACTCTCGCACCTGCACGAGACGCCCCATGAGTGCGGGAGAGACAGGGCGACGAAAGCGATGCGCGGCGCTGCTAGTGGAGAGAGGCCGGTTGCAGCGCTGAAAGAAGAGGCCGGGCACTGCGGGTGAACCCCCCCCCCCCAAAAAAAAAAAAAAAAAAGAATGCTTCGTGGATCGAAAAAATATTAAATTATTATGGCTTAAAAACAAATCTGTCTAAACATGTTCTTCTTGAAAAAATAGGAAGCAAAAACGAGAAAAGGCCAAAAGCCAAGCATTCAGATGGTTCTGGAAGCACTGTTATTCAACGATTGTGACATCATATTCGTTCTAATGTAAATTTTGTCACGTTCGTTTGAATGCGATGTCACATTTGTTTGAACGTGACACACGGCCGTTAAATTAGGGTGTCACACTCGTTTGAACGTGCGTCAACATTGAAACGAATGCGACGTCATATTCAAACGAACGTGACCAAATTCACTTTCGAACGAATATGACGTAAATTAACAGTGAGGGCGGAAATTGCTGTACCGCCTTTCTTTTGGCGGTAAAACGTTTACACCAAAAATCCAAAGCGACTACTAGTTATGAGTGGAAATAATGCCTTCTTTCTATTATGTAGGGTGCGAAAGGTTTAGGTCCACCGTGCACTGGCTGCTGCTGCTCAACCCAACCCACTGTTGGCCCCCGGTGCAGCATCCCTTAGGCCGCGGCTGCGCGGCAGTACACCGTGGCATGACGCGGGCCTGGCCGTAGACCCCCGCCCCGCCCCGCCCCGCAATGCCATGTCGCTCTGTCGGACGAACCCCTTCCCCGGGGGGATCGAGAAGCGACTCAGGATGTTATTGCAGGCGTGCTCCGTGGGTCCCAGCCGAGTCTTGTGGCCGCCCCGCCCCGCCCCGCCCCGCCTCACCCCGCCAGGCACACAGCACGCAGGCATTAGAGCCTCGGCTTGGCAGGATTTATGTCCAGGACATGCAGACTTGTAGCTGCGCGTGGCCACAAACAAGGAGGGCTGCACAGTGGGCCAGACGACCGGCGCAGGCGGCCAAAATTCTAGGCGATTTGAGATTCTGAATAGCTAAACAGGACTCGAACCGAACGTCTGACCCCACCAATGGATAGCTCTCAGAACGAGGAATCTGTTGGTGGGTCACACGGTCCGTTCGAGTCCTGTTTAGCGGACTCGCAAGCTCAAAACGCGTCGATAGAATCTTGGCCGCCTGCTCTGGCCCTCTGGCCCACTGTGCTTGCTCCGCTGCTGCCGCACCACCCAGTCACATTTCAGCTCGAGGAAAGGGATTTCCTCGTCGCTGCTCATTTCACCGTTTACATTTTCATGTTATACTTCTTTAAAAAAAATAATTTAAAAAAATGTAATTTTTTTTCTCCCTCCGGCGTGGCAGCTGTCCGTCGCGTCGTACTTTGCCAGCCCGTCAGCGCCGGGCCCCGCGGGGGGTCCTTCCGCCCCACCGCCCCGCACTGGCAGCGGAATAACTTCCTCCTGGGCGGCTCGGCACGGCAGGGGCCGATTCAGAGCGCTCCACAGTGGGCCAGAAGACCAGTCGACGCGGTCCAAACACTCGACCCGCTTTGAGCTCAAGGGCCGCTCAAGGGGACTCGAACCAAGTGGCATCGAGTGGCATCACCAATGGGCTCCTCGCCGGACGAAAAATCCATGGGTGGGCTCTCATGTTCGGCTTGAGTCCCACTTGACGACTCTATGGACTTCAAAACCCGTTCGGCATTTTGACCGCCTCAACTGACCTTCTGGCCCACTGTGGGGCGCAGCGCCCCATGAGTGGAAAAGAGACAGAGCGCCCATAGTATTGTCCGGAAGCAGCCCGAAGGCTGGCACAAAATCTTCCCAGAATGGCCGGATCTGGGTCTCAACGGGAAAAACGATTGCAGAAAATAAGGAGATGAGGCAGTGAAGATTAGCTTTGTGAAATGTTTGCCGCTCTAGGAGGACTCCTTCCCAACCCCACATTTGTCTCAAAAGTGGACGAGGGGACGCCAACTCGCATCTCACTCCGTGCACAGGCTGCAAATTACTTATAAATTGCTCGTACATTACAGTAAAAAATGCATGCACTCTTCATATGGCATGCCCTGAAACTGGGCGACTTAGCAGCCCGCTCCAGTTTCTAGTTTCAAGGCACCTTTGTCGCCTGCTTTCGGGGTCCTCAAATCATTCAGCTACTGGGCTCCTCGCATGATAGACCCTGTATGATTCATTTGCTATCGATGGAGCAAAGGGCGCTAATGAAGCCCACTGGACCTGGGCAGCAACAAAGTTGCCCAGGTCCAAGGCGCCTTGGTCACTCAGAAACTTGTCACCTTGGCTGCCCAGAAATTAAGCGTCTTAATATATTTTACAGAAATAGACCACCCCTCAAAAATTTGCATACAACTTTATACACACTGAATAAGGCACTAAATTCACTGCTCGACTCAAGTTTTGTCGATTGTGACTCCCTGAGAGTTTTCGATTTGAAACTCACAATGTATGTATTCTGCATCCACTCAGGAGTTCTGACTGATTCTCTTGTTTTTCAGTAGGTTTCCAGCATCTCTTCTCTTGGTTTCAGGCCACAAAACACAACTAGCAACACACTATGCGGAGTCTGGCTGAGGCATGAAAGGCCTGTAAAAATAGGGTTAGTCGGCAGCCCTGAGGCAGCCATCTTCCTGGAGTCAGCCTCAATGTTTAGACATTTTAACATGTCAACACACACAGAGCACGTCCACTCCCCTGCCGATGACACTAACACTCTTTCAAAGAAGAATACATGTGGAACACTCGTAAAACTGTTCACAAATGAAACGGCAAATCACACGCAACAAAAACAAAAACAAACAATAGTTTTGGGTTGCAGGGTTACCAACATAAGAAAATGAAATTCGAAACTGATTTCCCCAACCGAGCCCCCAGCCTCCTGTTGGAGGATTTCGTTTTCTTATGTTGGTGCCCCCGTCGCCCAACCAGTCTGTTGTCTGTTTTGTCCGTGGTTCTGTGTTCGTGTTGTGTGTGATTTATTTTTTCATTTGCAAACCGTTTTTCAAGCGTTCAAGATGTGTTCTTCTTTTAAAGTATGTGTCAGTGTCATCGGCAGGGGAATGGGCGTACTTTGTGTGGGTTGATAGTTGAAATGTCAGAACATTGAAGCTAAGTCGAGGAAGATGGCTGCCCTAACCTATATTCATGCCTCAGCCAGACTTTGCATGCATAGTCTGTTGTTAGTTGTGTTTTGTAGCCTGAAACCAAGAGAAGAGAAGCTAGGACCTACTGAAAAACAAAGGAATCGGCCAGGAATCTTGAGTGGATGCAGAATACATGTATGGTGACTTTTAAATCTATAGCTGCTGAGGGGTTCACAATCGACAAAACTTGAGTCGAGCAGTGAATCTTTTCTGAGCCTTATTCAGTGTGTATAAAATGGTATGAAAATATTGGAAAGATGTTCAGTTTCTGGAAGCAAACTACTATTACAGCAATTTTAGTGTTAAATCAAAAGTTTTTTGTTTTCATGTCTGTGAAATTGTTGTCCGATGACTTCTGTATGATAAAAGTGATTCTTTAGACTAGTAAGGAAGGATATAAACCATCAAAATTCATCCCGGTCAAATTTTTAAAAAAAGAAGTTTGAAATTCAGTGTTTTTACTAAGAGTGAAAACTTCAAATGGCTATAGAATCCAAACCACTTTGAATTTGGTACAACCCTTTGCGTGTTCAGGGTGATGGTGTGCTCCAGTCCAGGTAATAAATTTTCAGATCAAAAATCGAGGTTTAGGGAGGCATTAGTGTCACACACACTTTCTCACTCACCCACACTCTCTCTCTCTCTCTCTCTCTCTCTCTCTCTCTCTCTCTCTCTCTCTCTCTCTCTCTCTCTCTCTCTCTCTCTATCTCTCTCTATCTCTCTCTATCTCTCTCTCTCTCTCTCTCTCTCTCTCTCTCTCTCTCTCTCTCTCTCTCTCTCTCTCTCTCTCTCTCTCTCTCTCTCTCTCTCTCTTGCCCGAGGCAGCACGCGCGGCCGACACCTGATCCAGAGAGGACGGACCTGATCTCCCTCTGCTCCTGCCCCCACCACCGCTCGGCAGCCGCGATAGCTCTAGACAGCGGGGCCCGCCGCCCGTGACACTATCTGACGGCCGCCGCCTCTGGGCTCGTCAGCCAGTTGGTTCCGACGGGGCCTCTGTCTGCCTCTCTCACACCCACGCGTGACGCCGTATGCGTGCGAGAGAGACAGAGCGACGGAAGCACTGGTGTTTGCGGTGCGCCTTGTCTCCGCATCGCGGGAAACGCCGAGGGACCGCGGCGCGGGCACAGTGGGCCAGAAGACCGGCGCATGGCAGCCAAAACTCTAGATGCGTTTTGAGCTCCATAGTCACTTAACACGAACTGAACGTGTTACACCACCAATGGATTGCTAGAGGAGGAATCCCTTGGTGGGGTCTCACGTTTGGTTCGAGTCCTGTTTAGCGACCCTGGAGCTCAAAACGCATCTTGAGTTCTGGCCGCCTGCGCCCACTGTGCGCGGTGGAGGATTCCGGGGCAGGAAAGGAGGGAGGCGCGTTAGTTGCCTGCTCACACCGTGCGGCGTTTCCCCACCCCGCTGTGCGTGGCGCTGACACCACGAACCCGCCAACCAAACGGCGAGCATACTGCAAAGCCAGTGGTAAGTTTGCTTGCCACAAATTTGGCAAGCCGTGTTGAATGCCGAAAATTGGCAAGCTTGGCACGGAAATACTCCCAAGCTTGCCAAAATATGGCGAGCTTATAAAGATTTCAGGTCAAAGCTTGCCAAATTTTGGCATTCAAAACGGCTTGCCAATTTGTGGCAAGCAAACTTACCACTGGCTTTGCAGTGCAGTTAGCCCAGCACAGTGGGACAGAAGTAGTGAGGGTGCGGCGAGGGGGCAACCACTCGAGAAATCCTGTGTGTAACCCCCGAGTGGCCGAAATCTTGCGCGGGATAGTGAAATGCCTACGAAATATGGTGAAGTCTCGTGAAATCCGAGGGGTCCTTCACTCTGAATTTGCCTGCACACAGATTGTTTGATTGTGTCGGATTGCTTAGGATTCTGTTTGATTTTGTCACGCTTTTTGCCTCCTTACAGGCGTTTTTGACGCAAGATTGTGAGATTGTCTCCTCCAAGCGTACACAGGTTGTTTGAGTGGGGGACCCCTTGGTGAAATCCCATCAAAGTCTCGCCAAATCTTCCATAATTTTCTGCCAAAACTTTACGAAAGCCCTTCCTTTGAAGAATCCTGTGTACGGAAATTTTCAAGTGGTTGCCCTCTCGGGGTACAGGCGCTGCGATCAAACAGCCTCAACGCGCTCACAGCCTTGCTGCTAAGCCGACGACCGGCCCCCTCACTCACCGCCTGCTGCTTTCTCTCTCGCGCGCACACGCCTCGGAAACTCACCTGCAAACAGAACAGAAACCAAGAAAAGTTAAACTTGACGCTAAGGCAAACGCGAAAGACTAAGACCGAGGGTGGGCTCAGCATATTTTCTGATGCTCCTAACGCATAGTGGGACAAGACCGGCGCAGGCGGCCAAAACTCTGGACGCGATTTCAACTCCTAAGTCTCTAAACGGGACTCGAACCGAACGTGTGACCCCACCAATGGATTCCTCGTTCGGAGAGCAATCCAATGGTGGGGTCACACGTTCGGTTTGAGTCCCATTTAGCGACTCTGGAGCTCGAAACGCGTCCAGAGTTTTGGCCGCCTGCACCGGTCTTCACGCCCACTGTGCCCCTGGATCCCTCTTGAAAGGAAGGCAACAAGGCCTCTGTAGGTAGGCTGTGCCCCCCTTCCAACCCCTATCTGGATCCGCGCCTGCACGATGCGACCCGCAGTAAGCTCCCACGCACCCAACCCAGCTGGGAAAGGGATTTATCCGGAATCATGTTTGTTGTTACTCCTGGACGAGGTGGAAAGAAAGGGCTGCCTCCCCCCGCGAGCGGACTTCATGAACGAGGGCACCGGATTCGAGAGGTGCGTAACACTGTTAGCATGGAGAAGGACTATATTACATGCATGGAGTAGAAACGGCTCCGGCCGTGGGCGCTGCTGTTCATTAGATGCTGGAGAGAGACAGACGTCGTTTCCGAGATAGTTTTAATTATTCCGCCGAAAGTAAACCGATTTTGATGAAACAAACGGTATAATCACTATGACATGGTGTTGTAGCAACATGAGTTTAAGTTATTTAACAAAAAAAAAGAGAAAAAAAAGTGAAATTTCATCAAGGACCTATCCTTATTATAGCTCTGACTCTCTCTCTCCCTCTACCATCTTCTCGACAGGTTGGGACCATTAGTCTTTTGACTTTGAACGTTTAATACTCGTAATTTTTAGAAATGTAAAAGCAAACCAGGATACCTTGGTTCTTCCACTATCGATGGGCGTTGAGAATTTAAACCTAGCGCAATTGGTTTAAACGAGGTAGTCGGAAATAAGAAGGCCTGCACGGCCCGATTCCACTCCATGTATTATAGTCCTTTTCCATACTGTAAGCACGTTAAGGCTCGCGGAATAAAGAGAGAGACAGAGAGAGGAACTATGCGCGGGCGGCGGCGGGCGGCAAGAAACAGTGGGCCAGAAGACCAGTGGAAGGCGGCCCGAATTCCGGACGCGTTTTGAGCTCTAGCCTGGCTTAACGGTACTCCAACCAACCGTGCGACCGCACCAATGGACTCCTCTCCGAACGAGAAATCCATTGGCGAGGTCATCCGTTCGGTTCGAGGCCCATTTAGCGACTCTGGAGCTCAAAACGCGTCAGGGAGTTTTGGCCGCTTGCGCCGGTCTTCCGGGGCCCCCATTGTGCCAGGTGGCGGCGCTTCGTATTGGCAGGCCGGCCCAGTGAAAGCTGACTCTGCCGCGCAGCGTGGCGGGTCCGGTAGATGACAAGTAGGACTGCGAAGTTAGCGCTGCAAAGTTAGATGAGCCGAGCCGTGGATTAGCCCTCCGTTGGCCCTACGCCGCCGGGGCGCGCAGGGCGCAGGACGGCCCAGGAGGGTGGACGGGGGCCCCTCTTATTCAGTCAGAATGGGACGAACCACTCTGCATGTTATTGAATGGTTTCATTTCCGAGACGGGGCACAGTGGGCCAGAAGACCCGGCGGAGGTGCGGTCAAAATCTACGACGACGCGTTTTGAGCTCCCAAGTCGCTTATAATTGGGAATTGGGACTCGAACCGAACGGGTGACCCCCATCAATGGATTGCTCTCCGAACGAGGAATTCGTTCTTGCTCTGCAAACTCAACAGTGTACTCAGTACACTCTGTTCAGCGTGTACTCACAAGCACACTCTCATCAGAGTGTACTCATCTGAGTACACTCTCATCACAGTGTACTCAGATGAGCACACTCCAACGAGAGTGTACTCAGATCAGTACACTCTGATGAGAGTGTGCTCAGATAAGTACACACCTTAGCACGCCTGGCATTATATGCAGCTGTAGGTGTGTACTCATCTAAGTACACTCTCGTTGGAGTGTGCTCATCTGAGTACACGCTGAACAGAGTGTACTGAGTACACTGTTGAGTTTGGAGAGTGGTCGTACAAACAAATTATTCGTTAGGCACACGATTTTATTCGATTTTCACGGAACCAACAACATTTTTCGTTGCGTCGACGAATTTCTTTTCTCCGTGTGTATAACGGGATATTCACACCTAAAGAGTTGGATATTGTGTCAGCGCCTTGAAGCCCCTGGGCCCACTGCGGCTAGCGGAAACCAGCGCCCCCTCCCCTCTCTTTCCCTCTCCGTTCACTTCATTTTCCCATCAAGCCGCCCAACCTCGGAAAAGATTTTACAAAGTCCCTCCTAATCTCATTGACGCCACGCCAACTGGGGCAGGCAAGGCAGGCAAGGCAGGCCAGCAGCGCCAGCAGCGCCAGTAGTGTCCGCGTCCCTCCGTCGCACCCATGGGGGACGTGAGTGCGAGAAAGACGGAGCGTCGAAGCGACTCTACGAACCAAGCCGGCGTGTTAGCTGCACGACGCCAGCAACGGGTAGTCACTCCATGAAGCAACCCCAACTTTCGCCCAATTGATTTTTGCTGGTTTCCTCCCAGCGCCCGGCGTGCTGGCTTTAGGGCACGCGGCAGGAAGGAAAGGAATAAAGTGTAGCGAGAAGTTTCCGCATCTCTCTCTCTCTCTCTCTCTCTCTCTCTCTCTCTCTCTCTCTCTCTCTCTCTCTCCTCTCTCTCTCTCTCTCTCTCCCATACACACAGGGGCACAGCGCAGCAGCCTGCTTTCCAGAGGATGAAACTATGTAACTTCGTCGGGCGCGTGCCAAATAAAGGCAAACAGCGGCAGGGCAGCCGGCGGCGGCGCGACGCGCATCGGCCAAACAAATTTGCATATGCATTCGCCAGTGCTTGTATTCCGAACGAGTGCCCGGGGTAGTCACGGGGCGCTGTGCACAGTGGGCCGCATGACCGACGCAGGTGTCCAAAATTTTAAACGCGTTTTGAGCTTCAGAGTGGCTGAATGAATAGGACTCGAACCGAACGTGTGACCCCACCAATGGATTGCTCTAGGAACGAGGAATCCGGAGGAATCCATTGGTGGGGTCACAATAGGGGTTTTATGTTTGCTCACAGGAATACGTGTGCTAAGGGGAAGATGCCAGGCCGTGGGGCCTCCCGTGCGCACATTGGGCCAGAAGAGCGGCGCAGGCGGCCAAAACTCCAGAATCGCTAACAGTAAGCGTACCAAACGTGTGGCCCCGCCGATGGATCCCTCGTTCCGAGGGCCACCCATCAGTAGGGTCACACGTTCGGTTCGAGTCCCATTTAGCCACTCCGGAGCGCAAAACGCGTCCAGAGATTTGACCGCCTGCGCCGCTTTTCTGGCTCACCGTGGGGCTGCGGCGCGCGGGTCATCCCCGGCATATTGAAAGCGAAGCCGTGCAACCAACAATTATTTTCTTCTTTACGAGTTACTCGGAACTTTCATAGGCTCCAGAATCATTAGTCACCTCGGTGCGAGGCGCGGCTAATTAGAGGAGGGAAATCTGATTAAAATTCTTGGCGTTGCTGCAGCCGGGGATGGAAAGGGAAAGAGAGGGGGAAATAAGAGGAAGAGAAGCAGAGGCGGATCCACACTGGTAAAACTAAAGCGTAGTTCTACGCTTCATTCAAGAATACAACTACGCTTGAAGACTCTACGCCCATTTTGAAGCGTACAACTACGCTTCAAGGAAATTCCCCCATGCATTTAGATAGGAGGAAAGGAGCGCATAAGCTCTTGTACGCTTCAAGAAGGGCGTACAAGCTGTACGCTTCACGAAGGGCGTAATACTACGCCTTAGTTTTACCAGTGCAGAATCGGCCTGGGGGGAGAGGCAAAGTGGCGCATGTTGCCTGCTAGCCGGGGCAAAACGTTACTTTTTGCCTACTTTCAGGGCCAATGTATTGCCTTTTGCCTAAGTTTTAGGCAGTTTTGGGGACCAGGTGGGGGGGGGACATCAGGCCTTAGGAAAGAAGGGGGAATGAGGGGGAGGGGGTGCTGTCCGTTTACGCGCTCGAACGCACCGCGCGGGCTGTATGCGGGACCCATCTTATTCTTGGCCTCCCACAGTTTGACCTTCGTTCGACTCGCTTTCCGATACGGAGAAAGGAGACAACGGAGGTCAAGAAAACTCGGTCCCACCTGATTGAAACAAAATCAAAACCAAAGAGGGAGCAAAAAAAAACGGTAAAACAAATACTAGCATCGTGTTCTTTCCCCCCCCCCTCGATTTCAAGGTGGACACAGGGCGGCAGAGTCAACTAAGTAGCAGGCCGAAGGGGAGGGGGCGTTACAAGTTCCAACCTGCCAGGTGAGCCTCCCTGCGGATGCAATTTCAATAAAGACACGGCAGGCTGCTAGTGCGCCTCGCCACGCCCCGCCACGCCCACAGTGAAGACCGGCGCAGGCGGCCAAAACTCTAGACGCGTTTTGAGCCGCAGAGTCGCTAAACCAGGACTAAAACTGAACGTGTGACATCCCCAACGGATTCCTCGTTCGGAGAGTAATCCATTGGTGCGGTCACACGTTCGGTTCGAGTCTACTGTGGCCGACTCTGCAGCTCAAAACGCGTCCGGGATTTCGACCGACTCCACCGGTTATCTGGCCCACTGTGCAATACTCGCAGCATTTCCGCGAATGGCCCATTCCTGGCCGGAGGCGTGTGAATAGCGAGATTGCAAACTTAACCATTGCATAACGGCTCCATGTACGCACCGGGGCGGCACAGTGGGCCTGCGACCTCGCGGGCCCCGCCAATGGCGCGATTTAGTGCGAAGTCGTTCGGCAGTGAAAGGCTTCATGCGCTGCTTTGTGCAAAGCTGCGCGTAGCCAATCACAATGCAGTGCGGCCCCACCGTGACGTCATGCACGTGCATTGTTGTCCACCGCGAGGTGCACTTCGGGCGTGTGCACCGTGCTTGTTGTGGAAAAGGTGGGGAAAGGGAGGGGGCTATGAACGTGAAGAGAGGAAGGCGCAGGGGGTTGCATGAACATGAAAAAAAGGGGGGGGGGTGGAGCGCCCCATGCCAGCATGGGGGCATGAACAAGAGGCGGGCGGGGCGGAGGGACGCAGTGGATGGGAACCGTATGTACACTGTAAAAATTTGTTGTCACTGATCTGTCGCGGTCAGGTTCGGAGCTCTTGAGTCGGTAGATGGGACTCGAACCGAACGCGTGACCCCACCAATGGATTGCACTCGAAAGGAGCAATAGGGACACACCTGTGGTTCGAGTCCTTGTTTAGCGACTCTGGAGCTCAGAAAGCGTTTATAATTTACGGCCGTGTCTCGTATCCCAACGAATGTGACACCGTTTGCAAACGAACGTGCATTGTAACGACAGTACATTCGTTGAATAACAGTGTAAGTACCTCACCATTTGCAACAACAAAGTAGTAATTTACGAAGTGGTTCTTCGTGGAACTAAGAATACAGTTTCGGGTGGTGCTCCGTCCTTGGCAAGGTCGCGACGATGCGTCACTCGACCCCAAGGCCCGCCCGTCACTCCCCGCCCCACCCCACCCCGCCCCGCCTCGCCCTTGCCAGGTAATGCGCCACAATGTCAGGCGACTCTCCCTTATAGTTAGCGGCAAGTTTTGGCGCCAAGCCAGGCGCGGCGTGTCGCGCGTCCTTGCCCGCCCCGCCCCACCCCGCCCCGCCCCGCCTCGGCCTCGCCGGAACTGAAATCAATTTCGGCTGCGAATCGGGGCGTCGAAGTGTGTTTGGCGAGTGGAGGCATGACGCAAGCGTGTTGACCGGGCGTGCGCGGCATCGGACGCAGTGGGCCAGAAGACCGGCGCAGGCGGCCACAACTCTAGATGCATTGTGAGCTCCAGTGTCGCCAAACTGGACTCGTAACCGAACGTGTTGCCCCATCAATGGATTGCTCTCCGAACGAGGAATCCGTTGATGGGGCACACGTTCGGTTGGAGTCCTGTTTAGCGACTCTGGAGCTCCAAACGCCTCCGGTGGTTTTTGCCGCCTGCGCCGGTTTTCTGGTCCACTGTGTGGCACCCGCCCGCCTCACTCGCTAGCACCACGCAAGCGCTGGAAGGAAATATTGACGCAACTGAACAGCATGGTCAACAGTGCACCGCCCACCCCCAACCCTAACCATAGCATTTCCCACAACACCCAAACACTGGCGCACGCACACCTACACACACACACAGAGAGAGAGAGAGAGAGAGAGAGAGAGAGAGAGAGAGAGAGAGAGAGAGAGAGAGAGAGAGAGAGAGCAAGCGTGTGTCACGTCTGTCGCTTTCACGGACTGACACCGTACAGCATGTGCAACGAAAACCTCCAGCAGCTTTGCTCCTGTTTACTTTTGTCGGTACAAACAAAAATTTAAAAAAAAGGCCTTTACATGTTTTGTGACGTGGAGGCAAATACAGAGAGTGAGCAGCTGGGCAAGTGGGACAAGGTAGAGCAAAGTCGAAACGGAAGGTAGTCCTCTTTCCTGCCACCTCTTTCTGTCTACTTTGAGCTAAAAAAAAAACGATGGGGGTGTGGCGTTGAAGTTTAGTCTCTTTTTGCTCCTTTTTCTTTTTTCCTGTGCGTGTGAAGAAAGTTCTTTTCACATTTCCAGAGGAGCGCGCATGCCTCTGTCTGTCTGTCTGTCTGTCTCTCTCTCTCTCTCTCTCTCTCTCTCTCTCTCTCTCTCTCTCTCTCTCTCTCTCTCTCTCTCTCTCTCACACACACACACACACACACACACACACACACACACACACACGAGAGGGAGAGCGAGAGACAGAGAGAAAACGTGAGCAAGTCTGCTCTGTCGCGCCACCAAAGGCGCGGGGAAGGAATTTTTCGTTCTCCATGCATCGCTTTTCGCTTGCGGCGTGGCTGGGAGGCCCTTGTGCCAGAGGGACACAACGTGTAGGGCAAAGGGCAGCCAAGTCAAAGGACTGAGACAAAAGCCAACAGGACGAAAGGGTACAAAGCCAAAAGGACGAAAGGCCTGAAGGAAGACAAGACAGCGGCGCGCGCAGCGACCTGGTTAGGTTAGGTTCCTCAGTACCAGCCACGCCAAATTACAACCAAGTTGAACCGCAGCACAGTGGGCCAGAAGACCGGCGCAGGCGGCAGAAACTGTAGGCGCGTTTTGAGATCCAGAGTCGCTAAATGGGACTCGAACGGACCGTGTGACCTCACCAATGGATTCCTCGTTCGGAGAGCAATCCATTTGTGGGGTCACACGTTCGGTTCGAGTCCTACTTAGCGACTCTGAAGCTCAGAACGTGTCCGGGATGAAGACCGCCTCCACTGGTCCTCTGGCCCACTGTGCGCATCTGCACTGGCACCAAGCGCAGAGAGGGCTAGTCAGTGCTAACGCATCGCTGAATAAGTTTTGATTCCGGCAGCCCGCACGTCAGTCCAGTCGAGTACGCACTAAATTTTATGTATCGCTATGTATCTTTTTTTGTGCAGATGAACTTTCTGCACAAATTTCCTCATTTTTGTACAAAGTCTCATACAAAATTGTACGAAAAGTTCATCTGTACAAAAAATTGTGATTCCTCGTCCAAAATTTGTACAAAACCATTTAGTGTGCACCACTAACCAATAAGTTGCCTCGTTTCCGACTCTAACGGAAATTCACTGGCTCCACCATAGTTTTCGAGTTTCATGCGGGGAAACAAGCCCTGACCGTCCTCCGGACTCTATTCCGCGTCCCGCTGGCCCACTGTGGTTCGGCGAGTGGGCGGAGGAGATTCGCCAGGGAGATGTAAAGCGGCGGCGGGGACAGAACAACAGCGCTGCAGCCGCGATGCTTGGCGAGATTGGAAGCAGCCCGAGTTGGCAACGCGGCCGCCGCAGAGGGGCGCCGCGCGCACTGTCAACAATCTGGTGTCATCTTAAGATGAAATTGTGGGTGACAATGTTCACGTAAATGTTGACAATACCATCAAAAATTGATGGCAGTCAATTTACGTACTTACACGGTGAAAACTAAAACCTTACGACGTATTTGAAGCATAGAAGCATATGTAAGGTACAAACTATTCAGTTTGTTGACTGAGCGATCAGCGAAGCCAGTTTTAGTCCAGTGGGGTTGAAAAGTTTTGTCTGTCTGTCTGTGTGTCTCTCTGTACTGTCTGTCTGTGCTTGTGTGTCAACACACTTAATTCCTTCGTACAATTTTAGTACGTGCCCTCAGACAATTTTGCGCATACATGCTTTTCGTACAAAATTGTACGAAATTTCTGCGTATAAATCTGTACGAAAAACTTCGCATGTTGAAAATTGTGTGAGACCACATACTACTCCTCTTGAACGGCTCGGCCGATTTAGCTGAGAGGGTATTGCATGGTCGTGCCAACAATGTCATCAACAGTTGATTAGTTAGCCTTAGAAAGTTAGCCTAGGAAGGGCCACCAAAGTGACGACTAATATTTTCACAGTGCAGGCAACGCAGTCCCGCCCACAAAATTCAATCCGATTCTAATCCTCCTCAGGGATCGGCCCGCTCAAAGGAACGTGCCGCAGCGAGGCCCGCGCTTACAAATGTAAACACTCGGGCGACGAGGTGGAGAGCCCCACCCTCTCGGGGAGGGAAAAAAAATCCTTGCCTCCCCGCGGCTGTACCGCACCATATCACACACAGCACGATCAGTGTCTCGGATCCGCTCACCCAAGAGGCCGTGCCTTGCCCTCGGCGCAGCCAGCACAGTGGGCCACAACACCGGCGTTGGTGGCCAAAACTCTAGACGTGTTTTGAGCTCCAGAGTCGCTAAACGGGACTCGCATTGAACACGTCTGTCCCCCACCATCGGATCCCTCGTTCGGGAGGCAATTCATTGGCGGGGTGACACGTTCGATTCGAGTCCCATTTAGCGACTCTGGAGCTCAAAACCCCTCGTCCTGATGAAAATTCGCGCACCTCGCAAATCTGAGATTCTGGTTAGGTTAGGTTTTTCAGACATGTTTGTGACATTCTGACAAAATTTACACGAGTGTATTGAGCAGCGAGGCGGCGCCGCTGAGGACGTGCCGTGCCCAAGGACGGATCCAGAGACGGGTTCAGAGAAAAGGGGAGGGGGGGCACAAAAGATGCCTAGTTACAGGGTGCGCTTTTTTTGCCTGACTTTCACCACCGCCCTCAAAGGTGGTCGACACACCCATCCGTCCTCCCTTCTTCACCTACTCCCCCCCTGGCCGCGCTGCGTCTGTCCGTGCCGAGAGGGCATGCCCTCTGTTAATGGCGAGGCCACAGCGGCGGGAGCAGGGTGGGCAGGTGGAGACGGTCGCGGCAGCGTCGCGCGGTGTTTGCCAGTCCCCCCACGTATATGTCTGCCGGACCACTTCGAGTGCACTTCGGGTACTCTTCGGGTACCGAGCGTCTCCCAGAGAAAGGCACTCACAGAAGAGCACCCCACTGTTATTCAACGAATGTGACGTCAGAACACTGTTATTCACACTAAAAAACCTTACAAACTATTTTAGGCCTTACAAAGAAAAGCAGCTTGTCATAACAAAGAATTTTGAGCATACATAAGCTTACAAAGGATATACTTCGTAATTTACGAACTATTTCTTTGTATAACAAAGTAGATTAGTTTGTACTTTGTATGCTCAAAATACTTCGTAAGGTTTTAAGCGTGCAACGAATGTCACGTCATATTCGTTGGATAATGAGTATTGTCATGTCCGTTTGAAAACGATGTCTGTTTGACTGTTGATTTACGTTCAAACGAACGTGACATCCTCAAAGAATGTGACATCTTATTTAAACGAACGTTACAAAATTCACATTCCAACGACTATGACATTCGTCAAATATCAGTGTATTCGTCAGAATGTGAGTTTTTTCACATTCGTTTGAACGTGGGTCAACATTCAAATGAACGTAATAAAGCTGACTTTCTAAAGGATAAGACGTCACATTCGTTGAATGACGGTGCCGTTTTGTTTGGACGACTCCCGTTGAGAGGCGAAACGGAGAAGCTGGGGTGAAAAATGTCTGTCAGTTTCGGGTGTATTGAGCCTTGAGATGTCAGATTATTAGTCACGGGAGAAGACACGCCCGGCGCGGTGTTTTGTCCGCCAGTGCGTCCATTGTTGCCGAGTGTCGCTCGCAGCAACATTGCGAGAAGTCTGATGCCGAAACAAGACGTCGGCTCTGTCCGTCTGCTGCTGCGCGGGCGCCCCATGACAGCGAGAGACGAAACTGAGCGACGACAATCGATAAAGCTCTGTTCAGCGTCAGTCGGCAGCATCCATCAACTTTGAGCGGATGCTATTTATTCCCCCCGCGGGGCTTGGCGCCGGTAATCGAGTGAGTCGTCGTGGACGCGTGTCCTGACAGGCCGAGACTGTTGGCGTCGTCGTCTTATTCTAGCCGTGTCGGTGGAAGCGCGTCGTCGTTCTCAGGAAAGAAAAGAAGCGGCCTGCACGATGATAAAGCATCGCACCAATCGGCGCGACGGAAGCGGCTCCAAATGCATTGCACCAAGTGACGCTATATTCGTAGCATTTGTATTCTAAGTGTATCCATTGGTGGGGTCACACGTTCGGTCACACGCGTCTAGAATTATTTGGCCGCCTGCGCCAGTCTTGTGCCCCACTGTGCGGGCCTGGGAAAGGCCTGGCCAGGTCCTGGGCGCGCCCGCGCGAGACAGACGTACGGCCTGTGTCCCCGTCCTGCTGGCCGTGGGCTGCCCACCTGCGAACATCCCCCCGCCATAAACCACTGTCGCACTTTGCCCCTCCCTAGGGCCGACTATCTGGATCCGCCACTGCGCGGACCAGGCACAGCAGACGGAGTCCACCTTGCGAGTCGCCGACATCCACCCCCTGCCGTCTAACGTACTACTGGGCCCAAACTCCCTTCGCCCAACCCTCTTTTCCACGCACATCAACATCCTTCTCCACCCCTTTTTCCCCCGTTCCCCACGCATCTTCACCCCCTCCCCCACCCCTTCTCCCTTCTCGACGCATCTCTACCTCCTTCCTCGCGTACCTCTACCCCCATCCACAGGCATCTTTATTCCCTTCGCCACCCCCTTCCCACTTCTCCTCGCATCTCCACCCCCTCTCCGTGCATCTCCATCCCCTCCTCCAGGCATCTCTTTCCCCAAGCTTCTCCACCCCCTTCTCCACGCATCGCCACCCCCCTCCCCCCCCAACGCACGCACCCCCCCCCCCTTTCTCGGCGTCGCATCGGCGCGCACAGCTCACGGCCTCCTTGGTGGACGCGGCGTGTCGCTTTGGCGTGATTTAGCTGCCGTCGTGTCGCGGCCCATTAAACCCTTTCGCACTTTCTCATTTTTTATTTTTTTTAAATTCATTCCTTTTTTTTTTTTTTTATTTTTTTATTTATTTTGTCGCCTAGCGATTTCCCGGTGGGTTGCGTGGCGCTGCCTCCATCCGCCTCAACTAAAGACCTGAGGCCCGGCCGCACGGAAGGAAAAAAAAAGGATTAAACAGGATTTTGCGACGCAGTCCAGAAAATTGGCTGCCGAGTCTGTTGTTGACGCAGCGCACAGTGGGCCCGAAGACCGGCTGAGGCGGTCAAAACTCTACACGCGTTTTGAGCTCCAGAGTCGCTGAACAGGAGTCAAACCGAACGTGTCACCCCAATGATGGATTCCTCGTGCAGAGAACAGTCCATTGGTGGGTTCACACGTTCGCTTCGAGTCCCATTTAGCGACTCTGGGGCAGGAAACCCGTCCGGGGTTCTGATCGCCCTCACCCACCGGTCGCCTGGCCCACTGTGCAGCGACGTGGCTTGGCGGGTTGAAGGCGTGGACGTTTCGCATAGCAAGGCTGCTACCTCGGGCAGGCCAATAACCTGTCCCAGAGAACTGTTTGCGCAGCTGAACAGGGTCCAAATCAATTTTCAGCGCAAACAAGAGGCCCACAGATGTAAGTGCTCGGGGGCGGTTCCAGAGCCCCCTCCCCATTCCCCCTTTGGCTTGCGTATGATACGGACCGCCCTGAGGGGACGCGCCTGAGACGTTGCCTCACTGCAAATACAAAGGCGATACTTAAGTATCTCTTTTGGCGATAGAATTGAGTATCGCCAACAAACTGCCTTAGCCAAATGTCATGCCTTCAAAACGGTGATACACAGAAGTACAGTATTGCCAAAATTTGGCGATAAGCTTACTTCGGAGTATTTCCAAGATTTTGGAATAAACTTTGAACAACTCAAGGGGACTACCTCATTTTTTATCGCCCGATTTTGGCAATACTCAGAAGTATCGGCAAATTTTTGCGATACTTTTGTGTCTGTCCGTCCCGGCGTGGTGGGCGAAACCGTATTCAAACGAACGTGACAAAATTCACACTCTGAATATGACGCAACGTTCGTTGGGTAACAGTGCACACGTTGACAACCCTCTCTTTGAAGGGGTGGGCCCGAATGTGGCCCCTGTGTGTGAGAGGAGAGGCCCTCTATTATCCATGCTGTGCGGCCGGTGCTTTGACCCGGCCCACCAAGTTGGCATACACGAAGCCTGCTTTACTTTGCGTCAAAGCCGGCACGGCATAAAACGGGCCAAACTTTCGATGGCGAAAACAGCCAGGGACCGTAAATAATCGTCCCATTAGCAGATGGCCGGCAAGAAGTCATTTCCGAACCGCCCCGCGCACAGTGGGCCAAAAGACCGTCGCTGGCGGCCAAAACTGTACACGCGTTTTGAGCTCCAGAGTCGCTTAACAGGACTCGATTCGAACGAGTGACCCCACCGTTGGATTCCTCGTTCGGATAGCAATTAATTGGTGGGGTCACACGTTCGGTTCGAGTCCCATTTAGCGACTCTGGAGCTCAAATCGCGTCTAGAATTTTGGCCGCCTCCACCGGTCTTCTGACCCACTGCGCCGCGGCAACTCTCGCCAGGATAAGCCGACCCGGCCGCAGTTGGCTGCACCGCAGAGAACCGGAAAGGGCTCTGCCGAACTTCTGGACGCGTATCGACATCCCGGCCGCAAAAACACGGTGCAAAATTAATTGCGAATTTAAGAAGGTGGGTACTTCTGCAAAAATAATTGTCAACGGTTCCTTTGTAAAGTCCACTCTCAGACTCGACATTGACTTTTTGAACATGGTATTGAATTTTGTTTATAGCAACTCCAGTAATTTGCGCAACAATAATACGTACTTTTCGCTTTTGTGATAATTATTTACATAGTTGTTAGTACTTATTGACTCAAATAATTTCGTTAATAAGTAAGTAAATTGTACGTATTTTGAAGAAAATACTAATTATTATTGTTGTAGGCAATAGAACCTGGTTACTGACGATAAAGCCAGTGAGATGCTGAGAGTGTCGACGAAGAATATTCGGGAACCTACGAAGAGTCGTCGTGAGTTTCCTACGAATGTTCGTAAAAGATGTCTTTGACACAGAATTTCTGCTTGTGTCGAGGTTATAGACCAAAGAGACGCGCGTTGCGCGGTACGCACTGACATATCATGCGTTTTAGTGGCACTGGCACAACATTACTTGAAATTGCTTTCCACGCATTTCAAATTCCGCCGTGCAAGTGCCTGTATAAAACCAACCAACCGGAAAAAAAAAATTTAAAAAAAATGTTGAGCTCTTGTCAGAGTTACGGTCGGATACCTACCAGCCGAGACAGGTCTGTGACGATAAAACCGGTTGTACTTTTCAGAGTGCAGTCAGGCGTAACCGTCTGAACCGGCAGACTTGGGCCGCCTCTGCCTCGGAACTAAGTGCCTCCGTCTTGGAAGGCGTTCGGTAATGGCCACACTTTACCTCCCGAAGATGCGCGGCTGGAAACGCACCGCACAATGGGCCAGAAGACCGGCACAGGCGGCCAAAACTCTAGACGCGTTTTAAGCTCCAGACTACAGAGTCACTGAATGGCACTCAAACCGAACGTGTGACCCCACCAATGGATTCCTCAGTCGGAGAGCAACCCATTAGTGCGGTCACATGTTCGGTTCGAGTCTCATGTAGCGACTCTGAAGCTCAAAACGTGTCCGGGTTTTTTGACCGCCTGCGCCGATGGTCTTTTGGCCCACTGTGCACCGGCCGGTGTAATCCCTGGAAAGGCCCGGCCAGCCTCGAAGCCTGCGAATCAATACAGGCGCAGCCGCCGTCTCGCGTTCCGATCAGTCCAAACTTCAGCCATTCCGCGAAGGAGGCGCCCAAGGACTCCCAAGGTCGCGCAGTCCGCCGTAAGGTCGCCCCGATTCATTGTTTCGAGTCCTCTTGCTCCTTATCGGATCCACCAGGGCGCGGCCAAGACCCCGCACAGAGGGTCAGAAGACCGTTCTGGCGGCCAGAATCCCGGACGCGTTTTGAGTTGCAGAGTCGCCAAATGGGACTCGAATTGAACGTGTGACCCCACCAATGGATTCCTCGTTTGGAGAGCACGTTGGGGTCACACGTTCGATTTGAGTTTCATTAAGCGACTCTGGAGCTCAAAACGCGTCTAGAATTTTGGCCGCCTCAACGGTCTTCTGACCCATTGTGCGGTGCGTTTCCAGCCGCGCATCTTCGGGAGGTAAAGTGTGGCCATTACCGAACGGCTTCCAAGACGGAGGCATTTAGTTCCGAGGCAGAGGCGGCCCACAGTGTCACATTCTAACGAATATGACGTCACATCCGTTGAATATCATTGTAGGAAGTGTGGCTTTCTCCACACTTGTTTTGACAGTGAAGGGGTCTCCCCCATGAACAGCCGTGCAGGGCCCGCTCGCGTTCCGCCCACACAGGGCTCGTTACTTTTAGTGTCAAGGGCGAAGGGCCACTCGACGAGCGCTGCGCCGAGGCCTTGGCCTGCAGGGCGACGCGGTGGACGGACACTGCTGTGTCTGCCAGGCCGATAAATCTTGCCGGCCAGTGTGCTATTGACAGCTCCGAAAACAGGAAGAGGCGGTGTCGTCCTATCGCGAGCGGCTGGGCTAGCGCATCGCCACTGCCTAGCCTAGCGGCCCCGCTGCCCTGGGACCGGAACGTTCAGCGCACAGTGGGCCAGAAGACCGGCTGGAGGCGCGGTCAAAGTCATGGACGCGTTTTGAGCTCCAGAGTCGATAAATGGGACTCGAACCGAACGTGTGACACTACCAATATGGATTGCTCTCCGAACGAGGAATCCGTTGGTGGGGTTGACAGTCGGTTCGAGTCCCATTTAGCGAGTCTGGAGCTCAAAACGCGTCTCGAGTTTTGGCCGCCTGCACCAGTCTTCTGGCCTGGACCACTGTGCACGGGAACCTTTAGCGGAGGGCTGCTTTGCGTGGGCCTTCAATTTCCTTTAGAATACCAACGAAATATATTCCGATTTCACAGAAAATCCTTCGCAACACACCACTGTTATTCAACAAATGTGACGTCATATTGGTTTGAACGTTAATTTTGTCCCGTTCGTCTGAACACGAAATCCCACTCGTTTGAACATGACACGGCTGTTAAATTAGGGTGTCACATTCAGTTGCACACTAAATGACCAGGGACAATTTTTGCATCCAGCTGGATGCGGTTTTAAGCACATCTAACTTCGGACAAATTTGTATCTAGCTAGTCACGAATTGTACATAAAGAGGCACAATATTGTCCATCAATTGGATCACAAATATTGTCTCGTGTTCGAAGTACAATATTGTGCCTCTTTATGTACAATTCGTGACTAGCCGGATACAAATTCGTCCGAAGTTAGATGTGCTTAAAACCGCATCCAGCTAGATGCAAAAATTGTCCCTGGTCATTTAGTGTGTGAACGTGCGTCAACATACAAACGAATGTGACGTCATATGCAAACGAACGTGACAACATTCGAACGAATATGACGTCACATTCGTTGAATGGCAGTGAAAGGTGGCGCAGTGTAGCGGCGGCGTGAGGCAGCAGCAAGCCGATCCCGGACGGCATGGCCTTGCAGCTCTGCCCCTCGCAGTCACGGGGCGCCGCGGCGGAATGCGGGGGAGGCGGAGCGACCAGCTCAGTGGCGGTGTTCGCGGAATCAGCCTGCCACTGGCCCGCCCGCCCTTGATGCGGGAGCCGCCTTGTTATTAACAGACGGGGCCACATGCCAGGCCAACGACAAAGAATCTCCGAGAAAGCAGCGTCTGCTGACCTCGAGGCCGCTTTATTGGAAGCAGCCTCTGGCGCAATGCATACCAGACCCGGGCCGTACCCACCCGGCCTAACCACTGAATCGATGGAAAACAAGATGCCGGGACTCTGGCGATGCTGTCGCCGCAGCCGCGCTCTCTTTCTCTCTCTCTCTCTCTGTCTCTCTCTCTCTCTCTCTCTCTCTCTCTCTCTCTCTCTCTCTCTCTCCCCCTCCCCCTCCCCCCCCCCGCCGAACTAATTCCGCGGCCGCTCCCCAGTGTGCCTAGGGACGACATGCCCCGTAACAACAGCGGCCTGTTGGAGCAGCCCTTCAGTCAGCGAGTCCGCGATCGAGGTCGCCGCCACGGTCTGCCATCAGCCGAGCGGTTTTTCGCGGTGTCTCTCTTCCACCCTTGCGGAGATCCCCATGAGTGTGACAAAGACATAGCGATGCGGAACGACTACTCTTCTGAATCGCCCGCCAGCGCGCTGCCCACGGTGGGTCAGAAGACCGTTAAGGCGGCCAAAATCTCGGACGTTTGCACAAAAACGTCCGTAAGGAGTTTGGTGTGTACTCTCAGGGCACCCTCTCGTAAGTTCTTCCTTCTTTAGACCCACTGAGCTGAGCCCGTTGAGTGCTCCACGTTACCTGAACAACCAAACACACCGACGAAGCGCCTGCGGGTGTGTGGGTAGGCTACCCGCCGCACCGGGGGTGCCGGCGGGCTGGCCTACGCCGCCGATCACAGGCGTTCGTCCGAGCGCTTCTCACTAAATTCTTGTTGACTTGTTGGGGCGGGGCGTCCTGCCAGGCGGCGCCGCTCACCGCGGCTTCACCCCACAGTGGCGGTCAACATCCCGGACGGGTTTAGGGAACCAGAGTCGCTAAATGGGACTAGAATGAAACGTGTGACCCCACCAATGCATTGCTCTCTAAACGAAAAGTCTATTTATGGGCTCACCCGTTCGGTTCGAGTCCCATTCAGCGACTCTGGAGCTCAAAACGCGTCTGGAGTTCAGGCCACCCGCGCCGGTCTTCTGGCTGTTCCACTGTGTGGCGGCGTGGTGGTGGCGCCCCAGGCGCTGCGGAGACGGGCAGGTCGGTAACGGCGCCCTCGGTGTGCCAACGGAAGGAGCCACGCGCCACGCTCCCCAGATTAAGGTCTCGGCAGCGCGGCGTCACCTGGGGCCGCAGCTCCAGCGGCGCCACACTGGGCCAGAAGACCGGCGCAGGCCGCCGAAAGCGTTTTGAGTTGCAGAGTCGCGAAATGGTACCCGGTACGAACGAATGCCCCCACCAATACATTGCTCTCCGGACGAGGAATCCATCGGTGGGGGTCACACGTTCGGTTTGAGTCCTGTTAAGCGACTCTAGAGCTCAAAACGCGTCTAGAATTTTGGTCTCCTGTGACCTTACAGCGCTGATCATGTTGCCGGTCTTCTGGCCCACTGTGCCGCGCCAGCGTCTTCCTCACAGGACGAGAAGGCCCCGAGGCTAGCCAAAGCGTAGCTGAGAACCATCTTCAGAGGAAGCATCATAGGAAGTTTGAGGAACCCCATTTCGTGCGCAATGGAGACTCATTCGAGGAAAGCATAGCATTTGAGGGTTGCACGTGGCACAGGGCGTTATCCCTTGCCTAAATTTTCAGACCTCTGAAGAAGCAAAATTTACTGAGATTCCCACAGTGAAGTATTCTAGAGCCAGAGCTATTTGCACTCGCAACATACTTGGAATACCCAGACCACCGTTCTGAAACTCTGCTCTCGATTATTTAGGTACACTGAGAATAAAAGAGTCATGATCATGACTAAAATTTAGAGTGAGGTATTCTTTATAACCCAAATTTGGCTGAGGAAGGTTTCCTCGCCCAAATTTGGGTGAGAATACTATGTAGCCATATAGGTGGCCGATACCCCTTCCTCACCCAAATTTGGGCGAGGAAACTTCCTCTCCTCACCCAAATTCGGGTGATAAAGTGTTCCTTACCCAAAAATGGGTATTGATCAAGACTCTTTCATTCTCAGTGTAGTCCGATTTTATGTGGTGACCAAAGAGTGATCTACTTCCTTCCGGCCTACCATGTGAGAGTGCGAAAAGATAGATGGTGGTTCTGCTACCGAAAATACTCGTTTCATCGCTCAGCGGCATGGGTTCACGTGGCAACACTGCCCCTCACAGTGGGTCAGAAGAATGGGCAGGCGGCCAACACTCTGGACGCGTTTTGATTTTAGCGTCGCTTGATGGGACTCAAATCGACCAAGTGACCCCACCCATGGATTGCTCTCGAAACTAGGAATCCATTGGTGGGGTCACACGTTCGGTTCGAGTCCCAGTTAGCGACTCTGGAGCTCAAAACGCGTGTAGAGTTTTGGTCGCTCACTCGGTCTTCTGGCCCACTGTGCACCCTGCCTTTGCCCTTGCCTCGGAGGGCGTCGTTTCGACCCGCTGCCGGGGTCGTTTGGACCATACTTCGCGGCCCGTGATGGCCTGCCGAGTTACTGCCCCGCGCAGCTCACATGGCAGGGCACGCCACGCCGCGCCGCGCCACGCCACGCCACGCCGAACCACGCCGCGCCACGCCACGCCGCGCCACGCCACGGGCGCTTAGAGCGATCAAACAGCCTCCCTCAGGTGAACTCGCTCACAGCCTTGCTGCTAAGCCGACGACCGACCCGGCCCCCTCACTCACCGCCTGCTGCTCTCTCTCTCTCTCTCTCTCTCTCTCTCTCTCTCTCTCTCTCTCTCTCTCTCTCTCTCTCTCTCTCTCTCTCTCACACACACACACACACACACGCGCGCCTCGGAAACTCACCTGCAAAACAGAACAAAAGCAAAAAGGTTAGACTTATGTTTCGGTGAGGCAACACCGAGAAGTGAGGCCGAGGAGAAGCCCGCGGCATATTTCTTGATGCTCCCACAGCACGGTATGCCAGAAGACTGGCGCAGCTGGTGGCCAAAACTGAAGAAGCGTTTTGGGCTCTAGAGTCGCTAAATGGAACTAGAATCGAAGGGACGATCCCACCAATGGATTGCTCTCTTAGCTAAATTATTGGTGGGCTCACACGTCCGGTTCGAGTCCCAATTAGCGACTCTGGAGCTCAAAACACGTCTGGAGTTTTGGCCGTCTTCGCCGGTTTTCTGGCCCACTGTGCGGAGCCCACCAGGGCGCGCTCATCGCCTAAGTCTGTGCGTCGTTCGGCCTTCCTTAATTTATTCAACGAGGTTGGTGACTCCGCCGGCGACGATCATGAATACCGCAGAGGAATAATGGAACACACTCCTCTCTCTCTCTCTCTCTCTCTCTCTCTCTCTCTCTCTCTCTCTCTCTCTCTCTCTCTCTCTGCTTCTCTTCCCCTCGAAGAGAGGAGCACGAGTGCGGTGTCGCGAATAGAATCAGAGAAGACCCCGTTTCTGCTCTAGCGAAGAGAAGAAAAAAAAACGGAAAAACAAAGTTCCGGCATACATTTAGAAAGAGGAGGCGAGATTCATCCCAAGCTGCATTCTGAAAGCCCGCCGCCGCACGCAAAACGCTTTCTCTCTCTCTCTCTCTCTCTCTCTCTCTCTCTCTCTCTCTCTCTCTCTCTCTCTCTCTCTCTCTCTCTCTCTCTCTCTCTCTCTCTCTCTCTCTCTTGGTGTGTGTTAACGCGCGCGCGTGTAAAAAATGGTCCGCATGATTTTCGCGTGATTTTCGTTGAAAATAAAGAAGGTTTGCGTGTGCGTCAATATTGAACACAATAACCATATTATTTTGATGTCATCGAGCCTATTGGCATTATTTTGGTTGATTTCGCCTCACTCTGTGGCTAAATATACACATCAATATTCATGCCAACTTCCGGCAACTTCACTGTAAATTTCAAAAGCTCTGTAGCTGGTTCACAATGAAGACTGCCAATATTCGTATACTTTTTTTTAGCGGCGTGTAAGAGAATGCGGCTTTGTTTCCGCCTGCTCCTACGTGTTTCCCCGATCTAGTTATTTACACGGCCCGAGACATCGCTCCTCGTGAAATCTGTTCCTGGCCTGAGTTACTGTTGGCGGGTGGCAAAAACAACACACACACACTTACACACCCACCCACACACACACACACACACACACACACACCAACACACACCACACACCATCCTTCTTAATTTATATCCACTTTATACCGCCGCCTCGCCTCGCCCCGCCGCCGCGGAGCCCCTGCTCTCTATTTCTCTTATTTTCATGTCCAACTTTGCACGGCGCCACCGCCGCCCTCCGCCTTGGCTTTACGGCCAGTTAGCTCCCTCTTCATTAGGCCCCACGTGGGTTCTTTTCCAGAACAGCAACAACATAAACAGCAACAACAAGACACATACACAAACACTCATACATGGACACTTCCTCCCCCAAAGTGGGCCAGAAAACCGGAGCATGCGGCCAAAACTACAGAAGCTTCAGTGTCGCTAAATGGGACTCCAGCCGAACTGTGACCCCCACCAATAAATTCCTCGTTCTGAGAGCAACCCATTAGTGGGGTCACACGTTCAGTTTGAGTCCCATTTAACGACTCTGTAGTTCAAAACGCGTCTACAGCAGTTTCGGCCGCCTGCGCCGGTCTTCTGGCCCACTTAGTACCCCACCTCTCTCTCTCTCTCTCTCTCTCTCCCTCTCTCTCTCTCTCTCTCTCTCTCTCTCTCTCTCTCTCTCTCTCTCTCTCTCTCTCTCTCTCTCTCTCTCCCCTGCACCTTACACACATATGGTGTAAATAAGGAGCGTCAACAAAGGAGAAAGGCGATGCCCTTGTAGCGCGGCACAGACTCCTTTGAGGATGAGCTCAGGTTGCACCGCACCACTGCGCTGCAAAGCAGCCGAAGAAAGCGCGCCCTCCGGCAATAACCCCCTCCCCCCCCCCTCTCAGCCAGCTCGACGGGCCAAAATTGAGCGGGAGCGAAGAGTAGCGCTGAAGCATGCGAGAGCCGTCGACTTGAACTAAACGAAGGGCCGAAGTTAAACTCTCGGAAGAGATGTAGGAACTGAAAAAAGGCCCTCCCTAGTGAGGCACGCCATCGTCCGGAAGGCGGACGCCGACGCGGTACCGGCCAAGATTGTCGGGAGCGAGCGGGCCTCGTTACGTCGAGGACGAGGGTGATCCGCGGAGCACAGCCAGACGACCGGCGCAGGTGGCACAAACCCTTGACGCGTTTTGAGCTCCAAAGTCGCTAACTGGGACTCGAACCGAACGTGTGACCCCACCAATGGATTGCTCTCCGAACGATGAATCCATTGGCGGGGTCACGCGTTCGGTTTAAGTCTTGATTATCAACTCTGGAGCGCAAAACGCGTCTAGAATTTTGGCCGGCTGCGGCGGTCTTCTGGCCCACTGTGTGAGGCCGGCCCCTTGGTCAGTCTGTAGTCAGGGTGCACGGTCGAGGAAGGCCACAAGAAACGAAGTGACGCATGAAAAACTTTTTGGGGAATTTTTTGCTTGATTGAAAGGTGGATTTAGTCATGCCGTGGTGGTCCGTTTGGAGTGCGAGTTTTCACATATGGCGCTGGTTTTGTCGGGCCAGATTCACCAAGGTAAGCATTGCTGCCTTGTTGGTAAGACTTTCAGAAAACTTACTTTGAGAAACTGAATCATCTTATGCACATTTTCAACAATGGCGGGTTTCTTATTTTTCCGAATCAATGTGTCCCGAATGTAAGCTGCTGACTGACCAGAAAAGAGATCAAGAGTTACGTTCGCTCGAAGTGTGCCCGCGACGCACAGCGCACAGTAGGCCAAAGAACCGGTGCATGCGCGTCCAATAACCCTAGATTCGTTTTGATCTCCAGAGCCGCTAAATGGGACTCGAACCGCCCCCCTAACCCCAAGGGATTCCTTGTCTGGAAAACAATCCATTGGTTGGGTCACACGTTCGGTTCGAGCCCTAGCGACTTGGGAGGTCAAAACCCGTCTAGGGTCTTGGACCGCCTCCACCGGCCATCTGGCCCACTGTCAAGTTTGCCCGCGACGAGCCTGCTGCCAGCGACCACACCGGCTGGCAACAAAGGCGGCGTAATTGAGCCACTTGGCCACGGAAGGCCGAATGAGGGAAGTTGGAGCGACCTGCCGCGCATCCTCCAAGTTGACGCGACCGCCAGCGGAGGCAGCGCGGCTCACAGTGGGCGGGCAAGAGGACCGGCGGCGCAGGCGGCCAAAACTCTAAGCGCGTTTTGAGCTCCAGAGTCGCTACAAGGGACTCTAACCGAACGTGTGACTTCACAATTGGATTGATCTCCGAAGGAAGAAGCCTTTTGTCACACGTTCGGTTCGAGTCCTATTTAGCGACTCTGCAGTTTGCGCCGCCTGCGCCGGTCTTCTGTCCCACTGGGTGGCGGCCGCGCCACGTCCGCGCCGAACCCGCTGGGACACGAACACGCTGCTGCAGGGACGCCCGGGCTAATTATTTCAGACGTTAATTCTCCTCTTTTGTGTCCCAAAGCCGTCTGTCATGTCAACAGTGTTCTACGTCAGTCCTCTCTCTCTCTCTCTCTCTCTCTCTCTCTCTCTCTCTCTCTCTCTCTCTCTCTCTCTCTCTCTCTCTTTCTCTCTCTCTCATACACACACAATCATGCTGCTATACAACGGCTGTGATGAAAGGCATCAGCAGATTTGTTTTAACAGCAACGCCAACAGCGGACGGAGCGGAGCGCTGTCGTGTCTGCGAGCTCAACCGCGCATAGCATGCATCCTGCCACCACCGCTGTGCTCCTGTTGACACAAGAGTCGCGTTTGTTCTACCTCACTCTTCCCGACATTGCCTGCCTCCTTCGCCCCTCTCGCCCCCTCCCCCTCTCTGTCCCTTCACTTTCTCTGTATCTCTGTCTCTTTTTCTCTCTCTCTGTCTCACTCTTACACAAACAAACAAACAAACACACACACACACACACACACACACACACACACACACACTCTTTCCTAACCCCCTCCCTTTTCCCCTAAAGGTGGCATGGGGGCAACACAACGCAGAGACTCCTTTCTGCCAAAAAGCTGGTGAGGGCGCCTCCTTGAAATGGCAAAAGCCGGCAAGAGCAAAGGAAAAGAAAAAGGAGTATGTCGCTGCAATCTTCCAAGCGGAAAAGTGATGGACGTGGACATGGCGGCACGGACCAGGAAGAATGGACGCGGTCGTGAAGAGCAGTGCGTCATTAACCTGGAGTGCCGCCGGGGGGCTTGCCAGGGCTTGCCCACTGTGCTCCCGCAAAACCGGAAAAGTCGGAAAAATAATCGATAAGAGACGACGTTATGAACGTGAACGCGTGTACTCGAGCTGAGAGAGAGAGAGAGAGAGAGAGAGAGAGAGAGAGAGAGAGAGAGAGAGAGAGAGAGAGAGAGAGAGAGAGAGAGAGAGAAAGTGAGTGAGTGTCCCTAGAATGGACGATCCAGAATAAAACGCGCCCCAGTCGATCACACTGTTGTTCGGTAAACTCGCAGTCCACCTCTAAGTCGCCCAGAGACAAAGCCCAGCCCAGACGGCCTTCGTTTCGGGGCTTTGCACTCGACATGGCGAATAGCCCTCTTTGGCCGGAGCGCCCTTTTGTTGGCCGCCCTGACTTCCGGTCCGGAGAGCGAGTTTCCGGTGGATAGAGGATAGCGAGCCGCAACGGGTCCATCGGAGGCCTACTCTCTCAGTTTGTTGCCACTTTAGGCTGATTCCGAAATGTAGGAGACCGTTGAGCGTTTTGAGCTCCTGAGTCGCCAATTGTGACAGGAATCGAACTGGTGTGACCCAAACAAGGTTTTGCAGATTTTGCATTTTGTTGGAAACACGATCATGTATGATCCAGACTCGTACGAGTTCTCGCTTCAGGAAATGTACTCCGTGTGGTATATTTAGGTATGATCGTTTAAATTCTCGCAAAATCTCGTTTCCAACAACATGCAAAATCTACACTCTACGTTTTTTTCCGGGGGACGTTTAAAAAAAAAATCTGGTTTTTGTGTTTGTTCTTTTCGGTGGAGGACGCCTGCGCAAACTGTAGCCGAAGCAAGCGTCCATGAGTCAGCATCGAGGCGGACGCAGTGATGATCGCTCGAGGGTGTCACTGCGATTCCCCCCCTCCCCGCGCGCGCCCTCTTGGTGATCGAGGTGCCAGGCCGTTGTTTGTCAACACACTCCCTCTCGACCCCGATCTGAATCCCGCCCCCTTCCTCCTCCCGCCCCCCTCCTCCCCACCCTAACCCCGTCCCCACCCCTTGCACCGATTCTGCTGGACTTGAAGACAGAGATTGATACGAAAGCGCAAACTTTCCACCTCTGGGCGCTCCTTTTACCCGTGGCTTCGGGAACACCGCCAAAAATGAGGAACGAAGAAAGGAAGCACAAAAGCGCGCTGCGAATACACTGTTATTCAACGGATGTGACGTCATATTCGTTCGAATGTGAATTTTGTCACATTCGTTTGAATGTTGACGCTCGTTCAAACGAATGTGACATCGTATTCATACGAACGTCACCTCGAACCAAACGGGTGACCCCGACCTATGGATTCCTCGTTTGGGGAGCAAGTTCTTGAGGGGATCACACGTGTTCAGTTCGAGTCCCATTTAGTGACTCTGGAGCTCAAAACGCGTCCAGACTGTTGGCCGCCTGCCGCGCCCGGTCTTCCGGCCCACTGCGTTCCACTGCGCGGCGGCGTTCATCGCCTGCTTCGGGGGCCGCATCATCGAGGGGCCGCCGCCGCCCGGCACCGATTTGTTTCCGCGCTCGTTTCCGGGCCCCTAATGACGGCCCGTAATTTCATTTAGGAGTCGTCGCACCGGAAGGACGCGGACCGGACTTGGCGGCGCCACGGGGCGCCGCTGGACAAGCGGGGGGGGGGGGGGGGACGAAAGAGGGAGGGACGGGAGAGGGACGGGGGGGAAGGGGGAAGAGAGGGGAGGGGAGATGAAAGGGGAGGGGGGGAGGGGGATATAGAATTAATTCGCGGGCAGCAGCACCGCGGCGCCGCGGCGCTCAGCACCAAAAGGGACAAAACAGCGCGCTGCGGCGCTGCGGTGTCGCCGGACGAGACCTAATGCGGGAAGATGGAGCGGCCGGAAATGAGAGGGAGGGGGGCGGGGAGGCAGAGGACGAGGAGGGGAAGGCAGGGGAGAAGAGGTGGGTGCGGGTGGGGGATGGACGGGGAGCAGGAGAGGAGGAGGAAGAGCGGGTTGTGGGGAATGGATGAGCGAAGAGGACTGAAGAAGGTGTTGGGTGAGGGGGAGGGCGGTCAAGGGGTCCATCACTTCCGAAAATTGTGTATAATGATTGAACATAGAATTGATTGCACCGATCGGAAGTAATTGGTCGTAGTCGGTGTCCTGTGGGCCAAAGGACCGGTGGCGGCAGTCAGAGTCCTTAACGCGTTTTGAGCTCCAGAGTCGCTAAATAGGACTCGAGACGAATTTGTGACCCCACCAATGAATCGCACATCTCCGAACAACGAATCTATTGGTGGGGTCACACGTTCGGTTCGAGTCCTGTTCAGCGACTGCGCAGCTCAAAACGCGTCCGCAGTTTTTGCCGCTCGCGCCGGTCTTCTGGCACACTGTGCGGTGGTCCGCGTCACCGCTCTAACGCCCGAGGGGCGTCGTGCGAACGGCGTGGCCGACGGGTGGCTTCGAACGCCACCGTGCTGCATTATAGAGGGCAGCACACTGTGTGGTGTCCTGCGGCGGTCTCCGTCGGATCCATGCTGCACTGGACAGGGCCGGCCAGCTAAATGCAAAGAATCCTTTTCTCCTGTCTTCCGCCGCCCTCTTGAATGCTAATGGCTCATTGGGATGGCGCAGTGATTGCGAGCAGGACGCGAACCGCGACACAGTGGGCCAGAAGACCGGCGCAGGCGGCCAAAACTCCCGACGCGTTTTGAGCTCCAGAGTAGCTGAACAGGAATCGAGCCGAGCGTGTGACCCCACTTAAGGATTCCTCGTCCGGAGAGCAATCCATCGGTGGGGTCAGACGTTCAGTTAAAGTCCAATTTAGCGACCGTAGAGTTTAAAACGCGCACAGAATTTTGACCGCCTCCAGCGGTTTTCTGGCCCACTGTGAGACGTGAACCGCGGGGTGGAGGACCAAACCCGGCGGGACTCTGGACTCGCTTTAGCTAATCTCCGGAAAGTGGCACTCAAATTAAACACATGATGCGAATGACGGCGCTAGTGGATTGCTCTTCTAACTGAACGGGCAATCCGCTGATGCCATCAACGCGTGAGATTCGAGTTCCATTCGAGGACTTTGAGGGACCAGCGGGTCTCCAGGCTCCACTGATCGAAAATGTGTGCAACTTGGTGTGAGTGTGTGCAGTGAGTTTACCAGTGAGTGTAGCCTTGCGGCCTACTTGCAGGGGCATGGCACACGAATTGCTGCATACAGGCGTTTACCACACAGAATTGATGTCAGTGCAAGCGAGTGTAGCAGTCCGTGATTGTACGTACAGTGAGTGCAAAAAGAGGCAGCTCCCTTGTCCTTATTGCAAGATGTTTCGGCCCTGGAGTCGAAACGTGACCAGAGTCCGTGTCCGCCTGCGCTGGTCTTCACGAGAGGACGGCCATTAAGCCGAGTCCCAGCGAGCGGGCGGCGCGACGCACAGTGGGTCAGAAGACCGGCGCAGGCGGCCAAAACTCAGGACGCGTTTTGAGCTCCAGAGTCGCTACGCAGGATTTGAACCGAACGTGTAACACCACCAATGGATTCCTCGCTCTCAGAGCAATATTCATCGGTGGGGTCACACGTTCGGGTTGAGCCCCAGTTAGTGACTCTGGAGCTCAAATCGCGTCCGGGATCTTGACGGCCTCCACCGGTCTTCTGGCCCACTGTGGGGGGCGCGACGACGACGGGTCTCCGAGGAGTCGCGCGCCATCAAGGCGCCGCGCCGTTTGAAAAATAAAGGAAACGGCGGCGGCGGCGCAAGAGGAAGTGAGTGGGCCACTGGCGCCACGGGTTGTACTCACGTAGCAAAGCATGGCGGCAGGGTGGAGGTGTCCGGCCTACAGGCGCTCGCTGCGGTCGTCCGGCCCAGAGGCGGGCGGGCCCAGGGGCGGACCTAAAGTGGCCGTGGTGGGGCCCCGACGGCCATGCCGCGGCGATCAGGGCGATCCGCTTATCCTCTCAGGCGGTTGGGGCCGCGGCATCCCCCGCCCACCCGCCTATCGGCCGCCTTGACGTCGATCCGGAGTGAAAACCCGGCCGGCCTGCAGCATCAGTCAGCGGCGCCCTCCAACAGTGGGACACGGCAAGGGGCAGGCTGTCACATGGGAACCCTTCCCCCTCCCCCCTTCCCACTTCCCCCTCCCCCTTCCCACTTTCCCCGTTTCCCGTTTCCCCTTCCGTGCTCTTCAGGGGCTTTTCCCCGAAAGAGCCATTCCACTCGTCGAGGTGGTGATGGCTTGACCTGCGTGGCCATGTTTCATTCATCATGACGTCATCGGTGATATACTGACGTGTCCTCGGCGTGGTGGTGGTGACGACGTCAAAAGACTCTCTTTCTCTCTCTCTCTCTCTCTCTCTCTCTCTCTCTCTCTCTCTCTCTCTCTCTCTCTCTCTCTCTCTCTCTCTCTCTCTCTCTCTCTCTCTCTCTCTCTCGGTGTTTTTGCCCCGCGCCGTGGAGACACCGTGAGGGCCAAGACGCAAACTTCAAGTATTGAGATGTTTGCTAAGGGGATAGGTGACTGCAGCTGAGATGTTTGCTCAGGGGTTACGTGACTGCGGCAAGGACGCAACTTAGATATCACAGCTATACTACGCAAGGGCGTGCAGGGGGACGCAAAATGGCTAGGGGGCGTTCAATAATTACGTAAGGGCTTTTTTGGCCATTTTGGACTCCCCCCTCCCCCATGTAAGGGTCCGTAAGAAATGAAGGACTCCCCCTCCTCTCCTTACGTAAGATTTCCGTGACCCCCTCCCCCCTTTTAGATAGAAAAATGTTCTGAAAATGCCAAATAATACAAACATTAGATTAAAACATATTTATTTTAACGCGAGCGTTGGCCGTGCCCAGCCAAGCGGAGCAGGTTGAAACACGACGCAAAATCGGCCGTTATGGAGCCGTGCCCGTGCCGAGTCGGTTTCAGCCCATTCGGCCCGCGCCGCTGCGGCGCTGCGCTCAAAAGCAGCACGATTGTCATTTTAAAATACTTACGTAAGATTTTCTTGGAGCCCCCCCTCCCCCCACGTAAGGCCATGTAGAGATTTTGAAAACCCCTCCCCCCCTTCAGGCCCTTACGTAATTAATGAACGCCCCCCTACCGGACAATAACACAGCGCGGCACACAGTGGGCCAGAAGACCGGTGCGGTGGAGTGGTCCTAACACTGTTATTCAACGAATGTGACGTCATATTCGACAGAATATGAATTTTGTCACGTTCCCGGTGCGTTTGTTCCGAAAACTCATTTGGCCACGATGTAATATACCAGTCGGAGGAGGAGGAGGGAGGGGGGGGGGCTACGGACGGGGCGCCGGGTTCGTCCAAAGCAAGTTAGCCGCGTTTAGAGGCGGCGTTACTGCCTCATCGCTGCAATATTTATGGCGATGGCGCGGCCAGACGTGGGATCCGATGCATTATTTAGACGCGCTGCGCACGCGGGCCGAGCAATGGCACTGTGCTCTATTCTTACCTGGCGGCGGGATTAGGCCTCGCGGATACATCGTGAGCACGGAAAAAAAAAACGTTAACTGGAATAAGGGACTATGAACGTCGGATTACACGGCGGGAATGAGACAGAGAAGACCGGTGCAGGTGACCGAAATTGTAGACGCGTTTTGAGCTCCAGAGTTGCTAAACAGAGCTCGAAGCGAACGACCAATGGGTTCATCGTTCGGCGAGCAATCCATTAGTGGGGTCACACGTTCGGCTCGAGTCCCGTTTAGCGACTCTGGAGCTCAAAACGCGTCTAGAGTTTTGGCAGGTGGCGAAAGGTCGCGCGACAGACAAAGGGGCCAAAAAAAAAAAAAATTAAACCAAAAATGGTAAGGCTGATTTGACAATGTAGCCGGTAATGCAATCGGCGGCAGAGGCGACAAAGGCGCCACAGGGGGCGAATCAAATCAGCATCGCCGGAAGAAAAGCCGGCGAAAGGGGCGGAAATGAAAACAGCAAGGCTACACTGTTCCCGTCTAGAATTTTGGCCGCCTCAACGGTCTTCTGACCCACTGTGCGCGAGCGCCACGCACAGCTTGACGCCGGCTTGTCAGCGACTTGTGCGCGACCACTATTTCTCTTGTTGCGCGGGCGCAAAAAATGAAACGCATAAAGTCGCCCTTCGCCGGTGAACGAGAAATAATGTCGGCGTGTGCTGCTGACGTATGAATCCACAAACGAGGGGAGAAGTGCGCGCCGGGAGTCGGGAGAGTGGGGAAAGTTTAAGCGGAGAAGGAACAAGGACCCCTAGAAAAGAACATCAACAAAGATATAAACAAAAATGAACAAAAACGGAGCGAAAACAGAGGGAAACCATCACAAAGCCAGAGCCAACCCTTGGCATTGTTTTCTCAAGTGATCCCATTGGACCTGAGCTGCCGTGCCCCGACCACGCACTCGTGTTGGAGGGCCCACCGCTGGACGGATGCTCTTGTTCACAACTACACACTAAAAGTATTTGTACAATTTTTGACGTGGTCTCACACAATTTTAAACATGTGAACTGTTTCGTACAATTTTGTACGTAGAATTGCACGAATTCGTGCGATATCACGTACACGTTTATACGAAAAGCACACTCGCGTAAAATTGTGCGAGACCACGTACAAAAGGAATTTACGTAGTTTGCGCACACACTCGAATGCGTCGGCGAAAAAATAATGTGGATAATAATAAATAAATAATAAATCTTGACAGCAACGGTGCCAGTCGTTTCGCGGACGGGCGCGGCGACGGTGCGCGGCCCCGGCCGGCTGGACGCGCCAAGACGACGCGATCAGCAACAAGCTGCCGCGAGGGCGGCGGGCTGCGCGGCGGCGCTGCGTTGCGACGGGCGGACCGGCCTCGGCGGCCTGCGGGCGGCGACTGCCAGCCTCACGGCCAGCCACGGCCAGCCACGGCCACGCCAGCGGCTGGGGCGGCGGGCAGGGCAGGGGGCGGCACCGCGCTCTCCACCCCTCCACCGTGCCGCCTGCTCACAGTGGGCCAGAAGACCGGCGGTGGAGGCGGACAGATCCCGGACGGGTTCAGAGCTTCACAGTCGCTAAATGGGACTCGAATCGAACGTGTAACCCCCACCAATGGATTGCCCTCCGAACGGGGAGGCCACTGGTGGAGTTTACACGCTCGGTTCGAGTCCTGTTAAGCGCGACTCTGGAGCTCATAACGCGTCTCGAGTTTCGGCTGCCTGCGCCAGTCTTCTGGCCCACTGTGCTGCTGCGTCCAATTTCCCACACCGCGACGCGCGCATCCCGCCTTCATTCGTCTCCCTTCCTCCGCGTGCGTGGCAGCGTCTCATTCACGCGTCGCTTTGGCGGTGGTCCAGAGAGAGAGAGAGAGAGAGAGAGAGAGAGAGAGAGAGAGAGAGAGAGAGAGAGAGAGAGAGAGAGAGAGAGAGAGAGAGAGAGAGAGAGAGAGAGAGAGAGAGAGAGACAGAGACAGAGAGAGAGAGAAAGAGAGAGAAAAGACGGAGAACAAGTTCCCTTGGCACGACGCGACCCCCGAACAGAGCTATTCGTTCGCAGGGCCTCAGCGGGAAGGGCGTTAACTAGCTACGTACGCGGGCTGGCCCACCCGGCACCAGGCTAATACAATACACTGGAAGGGAATTTGATTCGCATCCGAAAGCGTCAGAATGCGAGTGCGACGCTGTCGGCTGTGAGGTCACCAACATTTCTTGGATTTGAAAGCGTCAGAAAATGCTCAGTGTGAAACTGCGTTTTGATCTCCAGAGTCATTTTCAAACCAAGCTTGTGACCCCCCACAAATGGATTGCTCTTGGAACGAGGAATCGATTGGTGGGAACACAGCTGGTTCCGGTCCTATTAAGCGACTCTGGAGCTAAGAACACGTCCGGGATTTTGACCGCTCCCACTGGTCTTCTGAGCCACTGCGCCACGCTGTTATTCCAGCCGTCGTTAATCCCGTTGTTCCTCTTAAAAAAATAATATTTCCTCCCTCAAGTGCGCGTTCTTGCTTCGTGCGGGACTCATGCTTTGTTCCTCGGCCGAGCTGAGCCTCTCATCTTCTTATCGCCCAAGGTCCGGACGGGCCGTTTTTGCCGCTATTGTTTCCCTTTGTTGGTCATGCTGGAGTCCGTTAGAGTTTCATTAACGCCTCGCCGACAGCGGCCGACGGGGCAGCCATGAGAGTGGCCGAGAGGCAACTCACTGCTTCACTGTTATTTAACGAATGTGACGTCATATTCGCTCGAATGGAAATTTTGTCACGTTCGTTTGAATATGACACGTCACATTCGTTTAAATGTTGACCCACGTTCAAACGAATGTGACACCCTAATTTAACGGCCGTGTCACGTTGAAACGAATGTGACATCGTTTTCAATCGAACGTGACAAAATTCACATTGTAACTAATATGACGTCACATTCGATGAATAACAGTGTTGGTCGACGTCACGTCGCACAGAGGGCCGGTGGAAATTCCTCACGCGCTTTCACCTCAAGACTCACTAAATGGGCTCCAAACGGAACGTGTGACCCCCACCAATAGATTCCTCGTTCGAAGAGCAATCCATTGGTGAGGTCACACGTTCGGTTTTAGTCTCGTTTGGCGCCTCTGGAGCTGAAAAGCGGAGGCTGCCCTTGCTCGCCGAGTTGAGGCTGACTGCCGCAAACAAGAGACTGCCTGCATTTGAGGTTTGCAGTCTGAGTTCCATGTTAGTTGTAAGTTGCTTACTCGAACGCTAAGGGTCGGTTGGGACCTAAAAGCGCCGATGATGATGATGATGATGCAGGTCTTCTGTCCCACCATGCGGATCGTGACATGGCCGAGTGGCAAGTCACTGGTTGGTTGCCGTCGCACGCCGTGGCAGTAGTGGACGATACTTTGCCGCCGAGTGGCAGCTCTATATTAAATGACAGTGCCCAAGTGGCAACTTACTATTTGGTTGACGCCATGACGCCAAACAACGCTTCAAACTCACCTGAAACAGAAGAAAAATGAAAATGTATTAGTTTTTGAGTTACTCGGCAAAATTTAGTTGCAACTATCAACACTATGCCGTTTGGTTATGCTCTGTTTCTGAGAGGGCAGCAAGGTCTCTCCTAATGCAATGTCACTGGCATTAATACCCTGACCAGTAACGGCGTATCCACAGCCCAGCACAGTGGGCCAGAAGGCTGGCGCGGGCTGCCAAAACTCTGGACGCGTTTTGAGCTCCAGAGTCGCTGCACATGACTGGAATTGAACGAGTGACCCCGCCAATTGATTCCTCGTTCAGAGAGCAATCCTGGAGGGGTCACACGTTCGGTTCGAGTCCCATTTAGCGACTCTGGCGCTCCAAACGCGTCTAGAGTTATGGCCGCCTGGTCTTCTGGCTCTCTGTGCCCGGCCACGGCCCCGGAACTCCCGAAATGACGTTAGCAGCAGACAGCCTCAACGAGAGCCACGGCCGCGGCGGCGGCGGTCGCTCGGCGAACTTGGCACTGGGATTGTCTTTGTCCTGATCTGATACAATACGACTTGTCAAAACCACTTCAACGGGATTATTCTAACCCTCCGCGGTCGAGCCAGTGCTGTAGGGGTGTCTCGCATCGAAAAAGGAGACAAACAATCAGGAAATACAAAAAAAAGATGGGCGACTGTTTTCACAGGCAGCTCGGAGCTGTTTGCCGTTATGGACTGGGGCCACCGTTCGTCCGTCCGCCGAAGCCCCGTGCTGGAAATGAGACCGTGCTGACTCTGCTGCGCACACAAACACCGCATCCTGATTGGCTGCGAAAAAAAAAGAAGAAAAAGAGGAGGGCGGGCGGAACGCTGGGACGGCAGCCGGGCTGACTTGATATCTTGGACACACCTCACTCTCCCGGCGCGACCCATCATCGCCTAGTGGGACAGAAGACCGGCGCCAGCGGCCAGAACCGCGGACGCGTTTGAATAGGTCCAGAGTCGCTGAACAAACCTCGAAACGAACGTGCGACCCCACCAATGGATTCCTCGTTCGGAGAGCAGTCCATTGGTGGGCTCGCACGTTCGGTTTAGTGACTCTGGAGCTCAAAACCCGTCCGGGATTTCGATCACCTCTACCGGTCTTCTGGCCCACTGTGCCTCGTCCAGGCGGCCAGCTTTAATCCCGTCGGCACACATTGCTGTCCAGGCGCCTGCTCCTCACTGCAACGCATTGACGTGGAAGAGGTCGCCTTTGACGGGTCAAGGCCCAACAAGAATGAACCTCTTATATTTGAGAATCATGAACAATTATTCGTTAAGTCGCATCGAGTAAAGAAGTTCCTGCCCACCAAGAACGACACTATTCAGCCCTTGTCAATGGGGCTGCCACTCGTAAAATCCAAAGTTTTTCCCAAAAGGCAAGACGCTGGCAAAATTCTGGCGTAAAAGCCAGTGAACTCGAAAGACATGTCCTCGCTCGTGTAAATTTTGTCAGAATGTCAAAAACCGGTCAGAAAACCTGATCAAAATTCGCCCACCTCTGAAATCTGACGTTCAGTATATGAGATAAAGTTTTCAGAATCTCAGATTTCAGAGGTGCGCCAGTTTTGATCAGGATTTCAGACATGAGTCTGACGTCCTGACAAAACTTACACGAATGCTTCTCCTGAAAATCCTGTGATAAAGCGACTCCGGAGCTTAAAACCCTTCCGGAAATTTTGACCGCCTCCACTGGCCCACTGTGCGGTGCAGCCCGCCGGAGCTATCCCGCGCTGAGGGACCCCGCAGCGCCCCGCCCGCTCCGAGCGCGCTCCCAGCGGCGGATGCTGGCAGCTCTCTGGCGCTGGCGGGTCGATGCGACTCCATGCAGTCTCCGCCTCGCGCGCTCGCTTGCATCGCACGCGATAGAGTCCAAACAGAATCGCCAGCTAACCTCGAAATGCTCTTTACTATTTCTCATACTTTAGCCAGAACTTCCGTGTAGTGGCGGTCTCCAGGCTGAGCTGGCGGGCAGCGAGTTTGAATGAGACCACCAGGCGGCGGGGGCAGGGTCTCTGCAGCAGCCAACAGGTGAGACGCGTCTTGCGCGGGGTAGCGCCGCTGCGGGCCGCGGCCGCCAGATGGCGCGGGGTAGCGCCGCCGCTGCGGGCCGCGGCTGCCAGATGGCGCCTCGCTTCGCTCCGGCCCCCGGGCGCGCTGCAGGGGGGGCCACCCATGGGGCCACCCTTGCCGCCCGCGCCCGCCCGCCACGGCGCCTCCGTGGCAACTTTCGCACCAACTTCAACAAAATGTTGCCAAATTTAATATGAGTTTCGCATTCTTGGCATTAGCCGTGTGGACAGACAAAAGGGCGTGGGCGGGCGGATCCCCAAGTCGGTCGCCACGGGGCGCGGCGCGGTGGAGCGGCCCGTGTGAATGGAAAGGGCCAAATCGATTCCTCCCCCCATCCTCCCTCCCTTCTGAAAAGTGTTCAACAATCATCATAACCGCAAAGCTATGCGGCGCCGTTATTGCCCGGCCAAATGGTGCGTGGATAAACAGAACGAACTGTAACGGCAGGCGGGGATGCCCAGAAAAGGATCGCGGCGACGACGGCTCCGAAATGCGCATACCTACCTAGCGCTGGGACGCACGAGATTATATTCAGAGCGCCATTCACAATCAAACCTGCCGCCACAAACAATGGACCGATCCATTCGGCCGTACCGCGAAGGCAAGGCACAGTGGGCCAGTAGGCCGGCGCAGGCGGCCCAAATTTTAGACGCGTTTTGAGCTTCAGAGGCGCTAAACGGGACTCGAACCGGGGCTGTGACCCCACCATTGGATTCCTCGATTTCTCGTTCGGAAAACAATGATCCACTGGTGGGGTCGCACGTTTGGTTCGATTCCACATCCTCACATCCATTAAAAATGATGAAGATTTCGTGCCAAACTGATGACATGGTCATCAAAGCTCCGAGGTTTATTGCATGGGGGTCCACTGGTTTGATGTTCGATCATTTTAGGAAGAGGGGTCTTTATATCGCCGTCAACTACTGACAGCGATAAACCACACCAATGGACTGCTCTCGGAACGAGGAATCCATTGGTGGGGGACACACGTTTGGTTCGAGTCCCATTTAGTGACTCTGGAGCCTAAAACGCGTCTATAGTTTTGGCCGCCCGCGCCGGTCTTCTGGCCTACTGTGCAGTGGTAGCGCCGGTAGCGCCTAACCTGGAAGTGAGGAGCCCCTTGGCTTCAATGGCCGACGCGACCGAACTTTTTGTGCAGTTGTTTTTCCGAGGGGTGGAAAAGGATTCAGCGGACTGGTCTATCGGATGATTGGACGGCAGGAAACACGAGCAGCACCGAGCGGAGGAAGGAATCCAATAAATGAAACCGCGCGTCAATTCAAAGTCAGTCTGGGAATGTCTCTATACCTGCCCGATGCGCACGTGCGCATGACATTGACATGCACTGAAAAAAGGGAGTTCTTGATCTGAGAACATTTGTATTACTATGATGGAATGCTGTCAGATAATCCGAGAGCAATTGCGTCACAGTGATGCAAAAATAGTTCTCAGATTTTGAACTCACTTGTTATCAGTGTGTTCCAGAGCTACACATACAATCTCACTTGGTATATGAAAAGAGGATGGAAACGGAACTCTGACAGACGGCGCGTTACCTTGTTAGGGATCTGCTAGGCTAACAACGTGTGATGCGCGCCGCGCACCGCACGGATGCTGCACAAACGAGACCGCAACTGCACAGTTGGCAAGGTCCTCGTCGTTGACGACCGGCGGCGCAGACGGCCACAAGTCTAGACCAGCGGTTCCCAACCCTTTTCGGCTCGCGACCCAAAAATGGCTTCCAAAAACTTTCGCGACCCCATAGCCAAAATGTCGCGACCCATCCCCCCTCCCAAAAAAACCCCTCCCTGTCCCCCCAAAAGAAACGTAATAATTGTGTTGTCTTTTTGTTAATTTTTTTAATTGAATTTGGTGAGCTTTTATGTAACTTTTATATATTGTACCTCTTTTTAATAGAGACAAGATTTGTTTCTTATTTCTTTATTGGTCAAAATCAATGGCTGCCCTGAGCCTGCCTTCTGCGCACCAGGTTGTCCAGGTTGTGTGTGTCGTGTTGCTGCAACAAGGCTGCCCTGTTTTCCTGCCATCCCCGGGCCGCCATGTTCTGCTCCGCAGCCGCGCACCCCAGCCGCCGCGCCGCCGTGCGCCAGTTACTACCCCGCGACAACAGTAGAACCTCGCTGCAAGCGACCCCCTCAACAACCGATGTCAAGGCCCCCTTTTCAGTATAAATCCATTTTCCCCTCCGGGGGTTTCCGCCGTACACAACTGTTAATAAGCTCATTACTGTGCACAAACGTCAATACGTGATTACACAATCAGTACGAGTCTAAGAGTGTACCGACCGGCCGTGGCGACCCCCCAAACCATCACAGCGAACGCTGCGGCGAAGGAAAAAGCTGAGGCGAAGGGGGAAACGAGGGGGGGGGAGGGAAGGGGTTAGTCCTGACACAATAACGTGCACGATGGAGGAAATCCCGTTGATGTCGCGCACACTGTGAACGCGGCCACAACGGCGCGCGCAATGTGTACAGTCAAAGCCAAAGCGGCATCGGGATGGGCAATTCCCAATGCGCGACAAGCGCACAGTGGGTCAGAAGACCGTTAAGGCGGCCGAAATTCTAGACGCGTTCTGAGCTCGCAAGTCGCTAAATGGGACTCGAATCAAACGTATGACACCTCCACTGGATTCCTCGTTTCGAGAGCAATCCATTAGTGGGGTCATATGTTCGATGGGAGTCCCATTCAGCGACTCTGGAGCTCAAAACGCGTCCGGAAGTTTGGCCGCCTCAACGGTCTTCTGTCCCACTGTGAAGCAGAGCAGGGAGAGTAAAAAGACGAGGCGCGGGCGGCGGCGTCTGTGTCGTGGCTTCACCCGGCTGCACGGGTAGGAAGGCGTAATCGGACTCGGCGTGTCGTATAGGTGCGGCGGCGCTGAGCCCTGCCGTTCGGGCGCACAGTGGGCCAGACGACCGGCGCAGGTGGTCAAAACTCTCGACGCGATTTGAGCTTTTGAGTCGCTTAGCAAAGACTCGAACCGTTCCTCTTTCGGAGGGCAATCCATTGGTAGGGTCAGGCGTTTGGTTTGAGTCTGGAGCTCAAAACGCGTCCGGGATTTTGTCCGCTTCAACCGACCTCCTGGCTCACTGTGAGGGGTTGCGTCAAGGGGAAGGGACAAGCCCAGTCACCCCCCCCCCCTTTTTCCCTTTGTCGCCTGCGAAGACGGCGACTATTTGCCTCTGGGCGGCCCTGGGACGCGGCCGGCCAAATAGAATCGCCAAATGCGAGAAGGGGCGTCGACTGAAAAGCCCTGCTTTTGCGCTACGCTGCTGGCAGACAGACAGACAGACAGACAGGCAGAAGGTCGGCCGCCTTGCCGCGGGTAACTTAATAGGCGGTCTGTATTTACAAACGGGGTCGAGTTGACAGCGCCTCGAGAAATATTTGGTTCGGCAAGAGGCCAGCATGAAAAGGAGGGCGGACGGCGAGGAATTGCACAGCGGGCACGGCGGAAAATCACAAGTCGGGAGGGGCAGCTGCGCGCTCTTTTGTTTTCGTTTTGTTGTTGTTGTTGTTGTTGTTTTGTTTCCAGCGCCGCCGCGCCGTGGGCATGAAATGCGCTCGCTCTGGAAGCACTTGTAGTGGAGTGCTGACGTCCTTCTCATTACGGTGTGGTGCGTTGACGTGTGGTCGCGTGAAGGGTGGTGGGGAGGCGGAGGAGCGCTGCACAGTGGGCCAGAAGACTGGCGAAGGCGGCCAGAAGAACTCCAGACGCGTTTTTAGCTCCGCAGCCGCTCTATGAGTCTCATAAACCTGCCTGGTAAGCACACTCTAATTTAGAGCGTGCTTGGTGTCACACTCTAATTTAGAGCATGCCTGGTGCCACACTCTAATTAGGAGTGTGCCTGGTGACACACTCTCATGTAAAGCGTGCCTGGTAGGCACGGTCTATAAGAGCGTGCATGGCGTGCTCCAGGAGGAGCGTGCATTATAGCATGCTCTAGGAGGAGCGTGCTCCATGGCGTGCTCTAGGAGTAACGTGCTTTTTGGCATGCTCTACGAGGAACGTGCATTTATACATTTCAGTTTTTCAGAGTAGAGTTTCGGCCGCCTGCGCCAGTCTTCTGGCCCACTGTGCGCTGCCCTAGTTTTGGAGAGTCATGGGCTCAGACGCACTCCCAGACACACAAGTGAGTGGTCGCGCTACTCAAAAGTCTGCTTACTTCACCAAAAAAATAGTATTTTTTCCCCTCCTTTTTTTAAAGAAAAAAATTATCTTGATCAAAAAATACGTTTGCGCGAAGGAAAGAAACAACTGGTAACCTTTTTTTTCCAGCGGTACCTATTCGTTTAGTTCCTAATTCCTTTATTGCAGTGTAAGGCACTTCACAGGAGCAATCAGGCCGTGCCAACAAGGCGCACCATGCGGCCACAGTGCCAGGGAAGCGACGCACAGTGGGCCAGAGAACCGGCGCAGGCAGCCGAACAGGAACCGAAAGACTGACCCCACCGATGGATTGCGCCCCGAACGAGGAACCCATCGGTGCGGCCCCACGTTCCGGTTCGAGTCCCATTCTAGCGACCCTGGCGATCCACACGCGTCTCGAGTCTTGGCCGCCTGCGCCGCGCCGCCTGTCCTCTGGCCCACTGTGCGATAGGTGGGCGAGTCTGGCGAGGTCAGCCAGCCGCCAAATCGCATCAATTACGCCATAGAGCCAAATCGTTTGCTGACCGGCCCTTCTGGAGGGCTGCAGGGCAAAGAGGGCGGTGGCGTCCCGGCCCATGGAAGCCATTAGGGCCCTGTTAACACGGCCAAATCCGCTAGCTGCCCCCATTTTCGGCGTGGCAGCGCAGCGCGCGCAGCGCACTGGCTGACTTCGGGCGGGAGGGAGCCGCGCGCTTGGATGGCAGACACACTCACAGTGGGCCAGAGGACCGGCGCCGCACGAGGCCAAAACTCTGGACGTGTTTTGAGCTCCACAGTCGCTAAATGGGACTCGAATTCAACGTGTCACGCTCAACCAAATGTGTGCACTCGGTGCACTCTCAGCATCTAACTGACTTTCTTTGTCACGTTCGTTTGAGCGTGACACGGCCGTTAAATTAGGGTTTCACATTCGTTCGAACGTGGATCAACATTCAAACGAATGTGACGTCATATCCAAACAAACGTGACAAAATTCACATTCGAACGAATATGACGTCACATTCGTTATAACAGTGCTGGGCGCTGTCGGGCTCAGGCGTCTGAACCCGCATGTCAACGTCGACCCGTTCCAGCGTGGCAGCGCGCGGCAGCAGCGAGGCAGCGCAGGCAGGGCTGCGGTGGAGCGCACAGTGGGCCAGAAGACCGGCGCAGACGGTCGAAATTCTAGACGCGTTTTGAGCTCCAGAGCCGCTAAATGAGACTCGAACCGAACGTGTGACTCCATCAATGGATTGCTCTCCGAACGAGGACTCCATTAGTTTAGTGTTCACATGTTCGGTTCGAGTCCTATATTTAGCGACTCTTGAGCTCAAAACGCGTCTAGAGTTTTGGACCCCTGCACCGGTCTTCTAGAGGGGGCAACCACACTGCGAGAAAAAACTACAGCAAGTCCTGTTAATTTTCTCACAGCCTCTCTCCGTACCCAAAACAACGGAACAACAAAATCTCTTCGCTTCAGAAATCTTCTGTACCGAAAGATCGACGGCGTTTGCCCATTGGAGTCTTCTGGCCCACTGTAGGGCGGCCGGCGCGGCTAGTGGAGCTGCCGAAAGCAAACTACGAGCCACCCACATGTCTCGCCCCACTAATTGAATGGCCTTGTTTGGAATCGACATCCAAATGGGGCGGCCGAGGCCGAGCCGAGCCAAAGGAGAGCCGAGCCGCGCCGAAGCAGAGCCGAGGATGAGCCCACAGCAAACGCGCTGCAGCGCCAATTCACTTACACTGTTATGCAACGAATGCGACGTCATATTCGTTCGAATGCGAATTTTGTCACGTTCGTTTGAATATGACGTCACATTCGTTCGAATGTGAATTTTGTCACGTCTGTTTGAATATGACGTCACATTCGTTTGAATGTTGACGCACGTTCAAACGAATGTGACACCCTTATTTCACGGCCGTGTCACGTTCAAACAAATGTGACATCGCATTCAAACGAACGTGACAAATTGACATTTAAACGAATGTGACGTCACATTCGTTGAATAACAGTGATAGAGTGCCTCAATCAACCTTACCGCATCCGTTGAACAGTTTTTCGGCGACGCAACTATGTTCTGGCGCAGCGTAGCGAGTGTCGACTGCCCAGCGCCTAGATTCTATATTTATGATTTTTTTTTTCCGGTCCGAGTCCATCGTGGGCGTGACCAGGCGTCGCCATAAAGCAGCACAAACTTGTCCCGCGTGCGTTTTCATTGTCGTCACGTCCGACGCGGAAGGGGGGAGGGGAACAGAGGTGGTGAGGGGAAGGGGCGGCGGCGGAGGGGAAGAGAAGAGGGAGGAGGCATTGTGAGAGGAAACGGGAGGCTGAGAGGCGAGAGGCGTGGTGGAAGCACGCGCAAATTTGTTTCCCCAGGAAAAGGCCGCTCCCGGGACCCGACCGACCTGCGCGGCAAGTGGGCCAGAAGATCGGTGGAGGCGCGGTCTAAATCCTGGACGGGTTTTGTGCTCCAGAGTCGCTAAATGGGCCTCGAACGGAACCTGTGACCCCACCAATGGATTGCTCTTCAAACGAGGAATCCATGGTGTCACACGTTTGGTTCGGGTCCTGTTCAGCGACTCTGGAGCTCGGAACGTGTCTAGAGCTTAGACCGCCTCGAACGGTCCTCTGCCCCACGGCAACGGCCGGGGCTGGCCGCGCTGGCATCCGCCAGATACAAAACGCAGTAAAACGAAAGCGTCAAAGCGGATTAAGCGGAACGGGAACGTGAGGCTCGCGACGGTACCCGGCCACGGGGCAGGGCAGAGCGATGAAAGGCGGGGTGGGGTGGGGCGAGGCGCGGCGAGCTAGGCGGGCTGGCGGGGTGGCGGGCGACTCTGCGAATGGACTGCGGGTCGCTCTACTTGATCGCGGTCGGACGGTTCGCTATTTATCACGGTCATCCGTCCTCGGGAAACTGACTGGCGCGACAGCGTTCCATCTGCGCAGTGGTTGTGGCGTGGAGGGAGAATCAGCCTGGCCCTGGCCGGCCCTGGACACTGTTATGCAACGAATGCGACGTCATTTTTACTCGTTTGAACGTGAATTTCGTCATGTTTTGTTCTTTCGATACGATGTCACATTTGTTTGAACGTGACACGACCTTTAAATTGGAATGTCTCATTCTACTTATAAAACTTAAGCGTAACTCTATGCTTGAGTCAAGCATATACACTCTCCAGCATCTTACTGACTTTATTGTCAGTAACCAGGTACTGCCTAGAACAATAATATTTAGTATTTTCTTCTTAAATACGTACAATTTACTCCATGTAATTACTAAGGAAAATTGTTTTTTCAATAAGTACTAACAAATATGTAAATAATTATTAAAAAGTACGTTTTATTGTTGCATAAATTACTGGAGATGCTACCAACAAAATGTCAATAACCATGTAAAAAAAGTCAATTTCGAGTCTGAGAGTGTAGTTACGCTAGAAGACGTTACGCTTGAAATGAAGCATACACTACTGTGAAGATAACCAGAATTTTAGGACGGAATTTCGAATTTTAGTTTTCAAGCATAACTTATCGTTACATCGTTGTGAGAATTGCAACTATTGGTCACGCTCAGCCAGAAGGCAACTAGAAAGTGAAGAACCACGGATTCTCACAGTGCCAAATATGGAAGAAGTTGTCAGCGTGCTTCACCGCGCCTTGATTTGCTTCCGAGAAACTCTCTTTGTCTGCCACGTCCCCCATTTCCACCGAGGAATAATTAAGTTGTTGTCAAAACGTGCGCAGTAGTTAACAGAGCCCAGGCCATGTAGCGGAGACAGCAACTTGCTTCACATTACACCGCAACGGAAACTGTGAATGTGAAAAGGGTTAATTCGGTTCGTGTCCACTTTCTCAGAAAGAGGAGCGGAGTACCAAATGTTGAAGTTGGAGGCGTGCTTCTTCGAGCGTTCGTCTTTTCCAAGAAACTCTACTTGTTGCCTTACGCTGCAAGAAAAAACCACAAAAAAAGTGCAACAAAAACTGACAAATTTTTTAGTCAGTTTTTGTTGTACATTCTAAGTACAACAATTATTGTACAAAGTACAATGGGGTCCAGGTGTCGTTGTTCTTTTCCCACTTCTGATTGTACTAACCACAATCATCGTTGCACTTTTTTTTCCTACAATCCTCGTTGTACTTTTGTTGTACTATCCACATTTTTTTTAGGCACGAAGTAGCCTTATAGCCTCACCGGGGTTGGGTTTTTTTTTTTTTTTTTTATTTTTATTGTCAGTCTGGCCCCTTATGCAAATCCGAAATTTTCTATACGATTTTGATGAGATTTGGCAGAGTGGTAGAACTTTGTACCCTGATTTTAGTGGTGAAATGTGGTTGAAAAGTGTAGGGCCAATTTTGAGAAATTTTGAGTTGAAATCGCCGTTACCATGGCAAAACTCGACTCGTCAGCGAAAAACAGAGGGAGAGGGGGGAGCCGAGCCACCGGAAATGGAATCCGACCAATAGCAGCGCTCCTTTTCGCCTCTGTACAGCTTACAACAAAAACGCTCGCTCCCTTGAAAAAGCGCGTTCGAATCAAAATTGTCTTTTACTGCAGCTAGAAGAGTTCCAACAATGGTATAGACGTTGTTTTCGAACGTGGCCATTTGGATCGGCCGGTCGGTCGGTGATTGTTGGCCAGAGTGTCCCGCGCCGCTGCGCGCAGGCCCTGTTGTTTTCAGAAATACCAACCCTAGATGTTCTAAACTCTTTGAATCGGAGTGAAATAGGACATTAAACTGCGTGCCTGTGCAAATGCATTTGTGAAAAAACTATCCCTAACGTAGTGTGAGTGTGACTATAAGTCCCTTTTCGAAAACAGTGGGCGTGTAGCTGCACCATGTAAGGGAGGTTTGATGGTACTTCTGAATCTAAGAAGAAACGATGTGGACACGGGGGCTGTGCTTTTTTCTAACCTTAAAGCTAGGTGAACTGGACTATTTTACTGCACGTTTCTGTGAATAACTTGTCCTTCAGGTATTATGAGACTGTCTTAAATGTCTGTTCTTGACACAAATTGATACACAGCTGGTCTTTACGTAAGTTTTAGTATTATTTATAATGGTCTGACAAACATTAACAGAACTACACCCAACGCAGTCCTAGCCTTAGCTATCTTTGTTAAACCAGAACATAAATATAAAATTAACTTCGTGACTACCAGGATTTCTTGAAATCGTATTTTTTTTTTTTGCAGAGGAATAGTGAAGTGAAGTGATCAACAAGTGCACGGTTCGCGGCGGAGCGCCTGTCGTCGGCAGCATAGGCCAGCCCGCCAACCCCCGCACTGTTCGGGTTGCCTACCCTCTAACCTGCAGGCGCTCCCGCACACTGGGTAGTGGGTCGGAAGTCGGAAGACCGCTGAGGCCGCCAAATTACTTGACACGTTTTCAGCTCCAGAGTCGCTTAATGGGACTCGAACGGAACGGAGCTTAGTATTGTAACAGCTCAGCAGTAACCTACGGTAAAGGGTTCTCAGTATGACCAGTTTCTTCGTAAAACGAACAAATTTTTACGTGTTTTGATGGATTTGTGTCGTAGAGTACTGGGAATCAGCAGCATTTCTCCGTATAAAATTGGGAGTGCGCAATGGGAGGCCTTTCATTGTCAAACTTTTACAATGTCACTAAATGTACACACTAAATGTCATGGTACCTTTTTTGTCCCATGAATGATGCAATTTTAAGCACATCCATCGGTGATCAAATTTTGTGTCCTACAGGTGATACAAATTGTCCAATGCCAATTGCAAAATGATATTTTCTTGTATAATTTGTATCACCCGGAGGCCACAAAATTGTATCACCGACGGATGTGCTTCAAATTGCATCTTTCATGGGACAAAAAAAAGTCCCATGACATTAAGTGTGTATGGCCCACTGTGTCGTCACCGCCGCCATGACGGACGGTCGTGGGGGGTGGCGGCAACGGCAAAGAACGGGGGCCCAAAGAGGCAAAAGTTGTCCCCCGCCCCCTGCGCTGCACCGACGCGTAGCGCCGCGCGACCGCCAACCAAAACACGGCCCCCCTGTACACATAGAAGAACGACAACACGGTTGATTGGCTGGTGGGCGGCGCGGCGGGGCGCGGCGGGGCGCGGCGGGGCGCGGCGGGGCGCGGCGGGGCGCGGCGGGGCGGGGCGGGGCGGGCGGGACGCTGCAGTGGGACGCTCAGGGCCGACGGTCCGCGGCGCCCATTAACGCCCCAATTACAAGGCCCCGCCGGAAGTGGCCGTTTGTAGGACTTAGTTCCAGGGGACCGAGGGCCTTGCCCTGGCTGCGCTGGCTCTCCTGCCAGCAGCACACACGGACGCACACACAAGCTACATTCTCAGTCTCTGTCTACCTCCTGCCTGTCTGTTTGTCTCTTTCCCTGTCTCTCTGTTTCTCTCTCAATTTCTCTCTGTCTCTGACTGTCTATCTGTCTGTCTCTGTCTGCCCCTTTCTCTCTCTCTCTCTCTCTCTCTCTCTCTCTCTCTCTCTCTCTCTCTCTCTCTCTCTCTCTCTCTCTCTCTCTCTCTCTCTCTTTGTGCGCGCCTCTCTCTCACGCGCGCGCGTGCACACACACACACACACACACACACACACGGCCAGGCCGCATTGCCCACAGACAGACATATATATATATATACAGGCAGAAAAAACAGACTCACGCAACGCACGCAGTTAGCGGTGCTGCGCCTTTTGCGGCGTTCGTTTATTGAGCAGTCAGCCCCCCCCCCCTCCCCCCCGCCATCTCCGTCACGTCCACGTCTCGGGGGGCGTCGGCGGCCCCGCGGCGGGACGGCGGGGAGGCGAGTGAGGAGCTCAGCAGGGCCGCTGCATCGCGTCTGCAAGAGTTAAGAGTAAACACGCGGTGAAAATTTCCAATTTCTATACTTTTGTATAGAAGAATATAGGACGGAAGTACGGACGAAAGTTCGGAACGTCCGTGCCTCCTCATGTAAACGGGAACGGAGAAAAGTGCAGAAAGTTCCGCACTCGGCAAGTTCTGACGGTCCAGGCAAATTGTTGACCAGACATGTTCCGTACGACCCCGCCAATCGATTCCTCGTGCGGAGAGCAATGCATCGGCGGGGTCACGCGTTCGGTTCGAGTCTCATTTAGCGACTCCGGAAGCTCAAAACGCGTCCAGAACTTTGGCCGGTCTTCTGGCCCACTGTGCCTGGGGGCGCGGCGGCGGCAGTTGGCGGCAGCGATCGCGGCTCAGAATACTTGATCGACGTCGCTCGGGCCGCGCAATGACGCGCGATGACGTCATCCCGACGGCTGCTCAATATCCGTGGGGAGCGGGCCGCCGCGGCGGAAGCGGAAGCCTGCGGTGTAACGGAGAGCGCCCCGTCCTGCACGCCTCGCCGCCTCCGTGTTTCTAGGTTTCAGGTGTCCGCCTGACAACGTGATTGATGTGTCCAGACGAACACTGGCGGCTACGGAACCAAGTTTCTACCGTCCTCCGCGACCTCCTCTTTCGCCAACTTCTCTGCCTCTCCTTCCTCTTCTCCCTCCTTCTTTTCTGCTTCCTCCTCCTTCTGCTCCACCTTCCTTCACCTCTCTTCCCCGTCCCCTCCGTTCTGTTGCTTTTGCTGATTCTGCGGTTCTTGCTGCCGCTCCTCTCTAACCTCACCTCCTCCTCATCACAACAGCAGAAGCAACAGCAGCAACAGCAGCAACAACAACAGCAGCAACGCGGCCCTCAGCAGCCACGCTGAGCAGCGCGCAGGCAAACAGCGCCAACAGCAGGGCGGTGGCGCCCGCGGCCCTTTAATTGGGGGAAACAGCAAGCTGTGCCGCAGGACGCGTGAAATTACAGCAGCGGGGGTGTGTTGTGGACACAGTGCGCGTGTAAGCGCTCATGCAAGGCCTCGAGGAGGCGGGGGGCACTGTGGGGAGCAGTCAAAGGCGAAGCAACAGCCCCGCGGCGGCACACAGAGCGACGCCGGCAGATCTTGCAGCGAGTCCAGATAGCGCGCTATCCAGGCGACATCGCGGGCCGCACCCAGCCGCACCCCGGCCGCCGCCGCTAATTGAGCGAGCAGGGCGAGGGGCCGCAGGGAGGGGGCACAGTGGGCCAGAGGACTGGCGCAGGCGGCCAAGACTCTGGACGCGTTTTGAGCTCCAGAGTCGCTGAATGGGACTCGAACCGAACGGGTGACCCCACCAATGGATTCCTGGTTGGGAGAGCAATCTATCGGTGGGGTCACACTCATTCGGTTCGAGTCCCATTCAGCGACCACGGAGCTCGAAACGCGTCTAGCGTTTTGGCCACCTTGCGCCGGTCTTCTGGCCCACTGTGGTAAGGGAAGGGTTGAGGTTGAGGGAAGGGCAGCATAGATCATGTTATACGTCGAGGGTGGCCTGGGGTGGGGAGGCCGGACGTCCGGTTTCGGAGGACGGAGGAGGGGCAGGAGAGGAGGAGAGGCGGGAGCAGGAAGCCAAGTCGGGTCTGAGGCGAGGCGATGAGCGGCTCGATGGCGCGTTGACGCGAGGCCGACGTCTCCGGCCGCCAGGCTGTCTGTCTGTCTGTCTGTCTGTCTGTCTGTCTGTCTGTCTGCGCGCTGCCGCCGCGCCACACAGTGGGTCAGAAGACCGCTGAGGCGGCCAAAATTCGAGGCGCGCTTTGAGCTCCAGAGTCGCTAAGTGAGACTCGAATCGAACGTGTGACCCCATCAATGGATTGCGCTCCGAACGAGGAATCCATTGAAGGGGTATTTAGCGACTCTGGAGCTCAAAACGGGTCTAGAATTTTGGCCGCCGCAACGGTCTTCTGACCCACTGTGCGCTGCAACCCCCTCCCGCCCCCTTCCCCTCCCCCCGCGTCCGCCCCTCGAGACGTTCGTTTCCCCATTTGTCCCCTGAAAGGGTGTAACGCTCCGTGAAGTGCTGGATGTACTACTATGTGTGAGTGCGCCGCCGCCGCGCCAGAGGGGGAAAAGAAAGGCGGGAAACAAGAGCCCCTTCTTCTGAACGTTGAAAGCGAATGATACGATTTCCCTATTCATGATCGTATTCACATTTCCGTTTTATTCTACATCGGGTCGCTCGGCAACGACATAATGATGCGAAACATGCCTGTCTTTGGAGGAAGCGTTTTCTTTGTTGGAGCGGAGCGGAGTGCGGCCGGAGATGGACTCGCCGCATCAAACACCGCATGGCCGGCCAGGCGCACAGTGGGCCAGAAGACCGGCGCAGGTGGGTGGCGGCCAAAACTCTAGACGCTCCATAGTCACTGAATGGGACTCTGACCAAACGTGTGACCCCACCAATGGATTCCTCGTTCGGAGAGCAATTCATCGGTTGGGTCACACGTTCGGTTCGAGTCCTCTAGGGCGCGCTCAGAGTTTTGGCCGTCTGCGCCGGTCTTCTGTCCCACTGTGAGGCAAACCGGTACGCTCGCCGGAAAGACGGCGGGCCCGGGGAAGGCCAGGCCGGACCACACCAGACCAGACCCGGCGGCTGGCTGGGCTGTACGGACCTGTCCACACGGCCAAAACTCTGCACACGTTTAGTTCAAAACTAACCCTTTCCGAGAGAGACTTCTCGAAAAAAAAATATAAAATTGTTTAGTCTATGGAAACAGAAGCGAATACTTTGACGCCAGGAGCAGTGCTTTAGGCTTGGCTTCAAACAGCGATTCATCACAACACATACGAAAAATAAAGCACCCTCATAATCTTTTTTTAGCTGCGTCCCACTGTGTCATCGTACTGTTTGGCTGAGCTTTGACTCGAAAAATGTAATTCTCCTCGTCACACGATTAGTCCCAGTAAGTCGCATTCGAGGCAAACAGGGCGAGGCCCCGCGACGATGCCCAGAGAAGAAGTGGTGCCCACCATGGCTGGCCTCGCTGCACACTAGGTCAGAAGACCGTTGAGGCGGCCAAAATTCTAGACACGTTTTGAGCTCCAGAGTCGCTAAGTGGGACTCGAATCGAACGTGTGACCCCACCAATGGATTCCTCGTTTGGAGAGCAGTCCATTGGTGGGCGTTCACACACGTTCGATTCGAGTCCCATGTAGCGACTCAAAAGCTCAAAACGCGTCTAGAATTGTGGCCGCCTCAACGGTCTTCTGACCCACTGTGCGCAGGCCGTGTATCCGTCATGTGCGGTTCTTCCCCGGGGACGCAATCGAAGCCGTGCGCGCGTAGTGGGCCAGGTGGGGCTTCCTGCCTCGGGCGCCGTGTGGTCGGCATCGGGAATGGACCAGGGAGAGAGAGAGAGAGAGAGAGAGAGAGAGAGAGAGAGAGAGAGAGAGAGAGAGAGAGAGAGATAGAGAGAGAGGGAGAGAGAGAGGGAGCAGAGACTCTCAAAATGAAAGAGACTTGATCAATACCCAATTTTGGGCGAGGTACACTTTATCACCCGAGTTTGGGTGAGGAAAGTTCCTTGCCCAAATTTAGGTGAGGAAGGTTTTCTCGCTCAAATTTGGGTAAGGAAGGGTGACCTACATGGCTACACAGTATCCTCACCCAAATTTGGGCGAGGGAACCTACCTCACCCAAATTTGGGTGATAAAGAATCCCTCATGCAAAATTTAAGTCGTGATCATGACTCTTTCATTCTCAGTGGAGCGATAAGAGAAGCTCGAAAGCAGCTTGAGGTCTGGCCCGGATTAGAAGCGGTCCCCCAACACGACGCTCGCTTCTGATCGCCCACTGTCCTGTGCCTGCGTCGACGGTCCGCCTAAATTATTTCCCAAGTTGCGCCGCGACACGTCGCCGACGCCGGAGTGCTGAATAACGTGGCTCAGATGGGGAAAAGGGCGTAAGGGGGGAGAGGGGTTGTGTTTGGCATAATCCTAGCGAGCTAGGGGGCTAGGGTGAAAAAGAAAAAACCTGTCAGCCTCGAAAACTGACGGAGAGAAGTTTTCGACATCCTGGAGATTTATTGCCCTCCGCAGGAGAGGGCCCTCGTGCAAGTGGCCCGAGAACTTTCGGCCCGCATCGACTCCCGGACAGAGACACAACAGATTGAGCGCCAGTGGCCGGACAGACATCCCCTGCGCTCCGCTCCGGTCTCGGCTCCGGTCTCGGCTCCGGTCTCGGCTCCGGTCTCGGCTCCGGTCTCGGCTCCGGTCTTGGCTCCGGTCCCCTCTCCGGCGGTGCCTCTTGCGCGATGCCGCCTTGCGCGCCTCAACCGCTCCACCGTGGGCCAGGAGACCGTTGAAGCGACCGAAATCCCGGACACGTCTTGAGCTCCAGAGTCGCTAAATGGGACTCAAATCGAACGTGTGATACCACCGATGGATTCCTCCGTTCGGAGAGCAATCCATTGGTGGGGTCACACGTTGGATAGTCCCATTTCGCGAAGCGACTATAGAGCTTAAAACGTGTTTGTAATTTTGGCCACCTGCGCCGGTTTTCTGGCCCGCTGCGGAACGGCGCCTATTGCCCGCCTGAACCGGTCACTCTCCAACAGAAGGGAAGAGCTAAGGTTAGGAGAGTCTCTCGGCAGTCACGTCTTCCCTTCTGAGGAATCGCCTGGCAGCGCCAGCTCCCGGCGGTTCAAACCAACCAAAGAGAGTATAAATACAACTTTAACATGTGTGTGTGTGTGTGTGTGTCTTTGTGTTTGTGTGTGTGAGTGAGCGAGTTTGTGTATGTGTGGAGGGAGTGGCCGCAGCTCAAGAGGCGTCAAGAGATTTGGACGCCGGCGCCGGTCTCCTGATCCACTGTGCGCCGCGACGGCGGCGGCGTCGGGGCCAATCAGGCTGCTTCTTCTCGTCGCCCACCGACGCAACCCCGTCATCACTGTTATTCAACGAATGTAACGTCACATTCGTTGGAATGCGAATTTTGTCACGTTCGTTTGAATACGATGTCGCACTCGTTTGAACGTGACCCGGCCGTGAAATTAGGGTGTCACATTCGTTTGAACGTGGATCAACATTCAAGCGACTGTGACGTCATGTTCAAACGAACGTGACAAAATTCACATTCGAACGAATATGGCGTCACATTTGAACGAATATGACGTCACATTCGTTGAATAACAGTGATTAGTAATGATCTGACACTCAGTTAAGCTTGAATGAAGTATTTTTAATCAAGAAAAATGTTTCACTTGATTCATGAAGAAATCATTTTTCTGGGTGCATGGCTACGGAATCCTAACCTAACCCAACATTGAGAAGAAGTGGGGGGAGGGGAGAGGAGGGGGAGAGTCGCCGCAGTCGTATAATATTACGGCGGGACGCAGTGCGGGCAGCAACAACGCGGAACAACCTGAGTCCCGGCCAGACTCGCCCCGCCGCACCCCGCCCCGCCCCACCCCACCCCACCCCCACCCTACCCCGGCCCGCCCCACCCCGCCCCGCCGCTCCCCCCCGTCCAATCAGAAGAACATTATGCTGGCCCAGTCACAAGGGCACTCCGTCACTCATGTATTCATTAATTCATTCATCGATGCATCATTGAAGCACTGTGGGCCGTATCGGGCCAACTGCACACATGCGCGGCGGCGGGCAGGAAGGCCTCAAGGAGGCGGACAGACACCACCTGCCTTGGACCCGAGCACCGGCACTGCACTGCTAAGGAAGGAGACGACTTGGGTCTTGTTCCGACACGTCGTTCCTATGGCGCCCAGCAGGAGGCCCGCGAACCCGCGAAAGTTGAGTTTGGTTCCCCCACAACTGGAAAAGTCGTGGCGTCGTGATAATACGTTCTGACGACGGCGCGCTACGAGTTGCATTGCGAAGCACGATCCACTGTACCGTAAACAGGGGTAACTTGAGACAGCCAGGGGTATCATGAAACTCTTGATCTCAAGCTAACTCTAGTTTCGTTTGATGATTTTTTTCCTGTTTAACTGCAAAGTCTGAAGCATCAAAAAGAAAAGAAAAAACAAGAAAACATTGTTTTTTCTGATTAGCCTTCTTGAAGACCAAGCACATGGTTTCAAGTGTGTCCCTAGTTGACCTAGTTTACGGTACTTCGTAATTCGGTAAGTTACGAAACTATTTCATCGTATGACAAACTACATAATTTGTACCTTGACATATGCTCAAAATACGTTTTAAGCGTGCCACCGTGCACCGTTGCGCCGTGCGCTGCACTCTTAATGTCGTAGACATTTCCCATCATTCGAAGGAAATGGCGCAAGCATAATACGAAGGTGGTTTTTCTTCGTATTTCGAAGGTTTTTCTTTGTACCTTACAATTAAAAAGCTAAAAAGATTAGTATTACGAAGAAATATCGCTTCGTGTTATGCTTTCGCCGAATTCACTGTAACATACGAATAACAATGGTCGACCTCTATTGTCAGACATTCAGAGTGTGTGCGCCCCTCGGCCGGACACTAGTCAAGCAGCACACGGCATCCATCTGGCGGCGGGGGAGGCTAGCACCGCGGCCTCAGCGACGAGCAGGAGGGGGGGGGACGAGTCCTGGCAATGGTCCTGACTCTCTGGGGCAACAGTGAAGAAAGCCTGCCCCCCCCCCCCCTCTCCTATCCCTCTTCGTTCTGGCCCCCCGCCCCCTTTAACAGCCATAGACAAATTACCGCCAAATCCAAAAATATATCCTGGCTGTCAAAGGGCGCAGCGGCGGCGGTAGTAGGGGGGGAAGGGGGAGGGGGAAGTAGGAGGTGGGAGGGGTCACAGGTCACAGTCCGCAAAGAGTACCCGGGGAAAGGGGAAATAACAGCTTCAACAGAGTCCCTGCGCACACTCGATGACAAGTTTGTCTGTAATTGGTCTCACCCCTCAAAAACCGATAAAAACAACAGAAATATCCAATTTTGTATGTGATTACCAATGATTACTAGACGAAGTGTACTGTACACACGATTACCAAAGTGGTGGACCCGAGCCAGAGTCCCATGTTTGCTGTCGCCGCCTACTCGGACGCTGCAGGGCGTGCGAGGCCAGCGCTGGTGATGCTGTGCTGACTGCGCGCTAAATGTGCGGCTACAGTCCGGCGCAGGCGGCCAAAACTCTAGACGCGCGTTTTGAGCTTTAAAATCGCGAAAAGGCACTCGAACCGAACGTGTGAGCCCACCAATGGATTCCTCGTTCGGAGAGCAATCCATTCGTGATTCGTGGGCTCACACGTTCGGTTCGAGTCCCTTGGCAACCTGGAGCTCAAAACCCGTCCGGGAGCCCTGTTAAGCGATTCTGGAGCTCAAAACGCATGTAGAGGTTTTTGCCACCGGTCTTGTGGCCCACTGTGCAGCGGCGAGCGAAGCGGGGACGTGGTGGTGTGCGCTTTGCGAATGCCACGGTCACATGCGTCCCTGCGCCGTCCGGTGCGGTCGGCCGGGTCGAGTGGACTTCGAGCGACGGTTCGGCCGGCCACAGTCCAGGCTCTCCAGTCCAGGCTCTCGAACCACCACACACTAAATGTTTTTGTACAAACTTTGTACGAGAATTTATACGCAATTTCGCACAAAAACGAGGGAATTTGTGCAGTTTATTTGTACAAAAATTGTACAAAAATTTCGTGGGCACAAAAAACTGTGATGTCTCGTACAAAACTGAACATAACATTTAGTGCGTAGGCTCTAGTCACCAGTTCGGCTTCTCTACTCTAGCTCTGGCGCGGCGCCACTGCAGCGCCACCAGTCTGTGGCCCTTTGTCCCTCAAATACGCCGAAAGTGACACGGTTGATTTCACGCCAATAAAGGCTCACCGCACACCGCACACAGAAGGGGAGGGAGGGGGAGGGAGGGAGAGAGAGAGAGAGAGGAGAGAGAGAGAGAGAGAGAGAGAGAGAGAGAGAGAGAGAGAGGAGAGAGAGAGAGAGAGAGAGCGAGCGCTAAGAAGAACAGCGGGAAGGGGAAACGAGGCAAACTTTCTTTTGGGCATCGTTTGCAGTTCAGCGGCCGTTCCGCGCAGCGGCTCACGCGTGTTTCGCCAAAACGTGCCGCTGTCCTGCTGTCTCGCTGCCTCTCTCGCACGGGACAAAGCCCTGCGTGCGAGAGTAAGAGAGGGATAGAGAGAGAGAGAGAGAGAGAGAGAGAGGAGAGAGAGAGAGGAGAGAGAGAGAGAGAGAGAGAGAGAGAGAGAGAGACGAATGCGGTTCGGCATCAGCCGGCAGTGTGTCCGTCCCGACACCGCGGGCGTGCCAACAACCTTCCTTTCAACACTCTAAACTACACTCTCAGATTCGACATTGACTTTTAGTACAGGGTATTGACATATTGTTATTAGCACCTCCAGTAATTTGTGCAACGATAATACGTACTTTTCGCTTTTGTAATAATTATTTACAAATTTGTAAGTACCTATTGACTAAAAAATTTTCCTAAATAATTACATGAAGTAAATTGTACGTATCTAAGAAGAAAATACTAAATAACATTGTTGTAGGCAATAGTACCTAGTTACTGACAATAAAGTCAATAAGATGCTTAGAGTGTACGGACACGCGTATCCTTATTACGGACGGTTTTGCGCAAACGTAAAATTACGTAATTTTACGGATGGATTTAGTTTGCAATACGGATGTTTTCACCCGTATTACAAAAATTTTAACATCCATACCTTGCGGATATGTTCGCTTGTATGTTACGGATACTAAAATGTTTGTGATGCGGAAAAAATCTTCCGTATTACAAACAAAATCCATCCTTAATTACGTTTGCCCAAAACTGTCCGTAATTCAGGATTACGTGTATCCGTGAGAAGTCTACAGTGTACCGCCTTGTCACGCTGCCTGGCTTTCGTTCTGCGCGTTTTCTGCCCCTCGACCACTGGACCCCATGTACCACCCCTCCCCTCCCGACTCCCTACCCCTTGCCCCCCCCCCTACCCACCCTTCCATCTCCCCCCTCCCTTGTCCCGTCCTCCTCTCCGGGGCTCACCTTGCCAGCTTGCCGCTGGGCCCACAAATCACCGAGTTGCGCGCACAATTCATTTTCGGTGGCGCACAGCGCAGCCGTGTGTCCAGCGGGGGCTGTGGGGCCTGTGGGTCGGCAAGGCGGGGCCCCGGTCACAGTGGGCCAGAAGACCAGTGGAGGTGGCCAACATCCCGGACGTGCTTTGAGCCCCTGAGTCACTAAACACAACTCAAACCGAACGTGTGGTGACCCCACCAATGGATTCCTCGCTCGGAGAGCAATCGATTGGTGGAGTCACACGTTCGATACGAGTCCCATTTTAGCGACTATGGAGCTCAAAACGCGTCTAGAGTTTCGCTGCCTGCAACCTGTCTTCTGGCCCACTGTGCGCGGGGCGCGGGGGACGGCGGGACGAACCAGCCCGAAGGGGGCGCGGCTTAGAGCCCCGCAAGCCCCGCACGACCACCGGGAGAGCTGCGCAAAAATTCTTTTTCCAGCATCCAGGCAAAAAAAAAGACAGAAAAGGAGGAATCTTACGGCAAAAGTTTGGCGAGGCGAATGGACAGGCAGACCGTGCGTAAGTCAGTGGGCGACTTGCGGCGCCGAGGGCGATACATACTGCCAGAGCGGCACCTCTCCAAGTTCTCGGAATAATAATAAATTAATCACGTCCACCCAATTCCAGGAGCCTTCTTCCAGTAACCACCTCGTTTAAAACCATTCAGAACCCGTCGAGCCGGGGAATCGAAAAAAGAGAACCCATTCCCTAGAAAACAGCGGTGTTCATTACATTGAAACAAATGCGAACAAAGGTTTCCGGCAATTACTTCGCAAACACTCGTTTGTATTTCCTTCCGAAAACGCACAGTGAGAGTCAGCAGTGAGAGTCGGTCGACTGATGAAGATGGTGACGCCGCCGCCGTGCCCGCCGCTGCCGGCTGCTTCGAGATGCCGAGCGCCAACAACAACAATAACAACAACAAGTCGTTCGGCTTCGCGTGCGCCCCAAATCCATCTGGATCTCTTACCTTTCAGCCCTGAGGCTCGAAAAGCTACCCGACCGGCCCCCGCGGCTCCACTGACTCCGCCTGACGCCCCCGGACCGCCCCCGACCCGCCCCCGACCGGCCCACAGCGTGCCCGCCGCGTCCCGTTCGTTTCCACCGTGTTTCGTAACTTTCTCGTGAGAGCGCGCCACTGTGGCTCACACGTGTTCCAGGTAACTTTGTGGGAATCACGTGCGGGTCGGGGGGCTTGGAAAAAGAGGAGAGCGATAAAAGGGGGGGGGGGGGTGAGGGGGGCGTAGGGCGAACAGTGGGACAGAAGACCGGCGCAGGCGGCAAAAACTATAGACGCGTTTTGAGCTCCGGAGTCGCTAAGGGACTCGAACCAAACGTGTGAACCCATCAATGGATTCCTCGTTCGGAGAGCAATCCATTGGTGGGGTCACACGACGTTCGGTTCGAATCCCATTGAGCGACTCTGGGGCCCAAAACCCTCGCTGGATTTTGACCGCCTCCGCCAGTCTTCTGGCCCACAGCGGGGCGTCTGTAGCCAGCTCTTCCAAACAAAGTGCGGCGTTTACTATTTTATTTAGCACACCGCGGCGCTTTTATCTTTCCTTTTTATTTCCTGCTTTTTATATTTTGTGTCCCGGCTCACAGCGGGGCGGGATGAAAAGAAGCACGGAGATGAGGAAGAAGAGGAGGAGGAGGAGGAGGAGGAGGAGGAGGAGGAGGAGGAGGAGGAGGAGGAGGAGGAGGAGGAGGAGGAGGGGGAGGAGGAGGAGGAGGAGGAGGAGGAGGAGGAGGAGGGGGAGGAGGGGGAGGAGCAGGAATGTAAGGCCCCGAGCGGAGGCGGAGTTAATGATTTGCAGATTACCGAAAGTAAAATAAAAAGTCATAGCGGCTTTTCTCGGAACGGGCCGTACGGAAGGGAGAGAAGCGAGGGAGGAGGGGGAGGAAAGAATGAAAACGCAACACATTTATCTTCCGCGGGGTATTAACATACGCCGCCTTTCATGCGAGCACAGTGGAGCAGAGTGCCATAGTAAGTGGCAGTTTGGCGCCCTTCAAGGCCACAGCCTCGAGCCCGTGCCTCGCCTCGTGCGGCCAACGTAAGGTGCAGCCATCACGGCGGCACGGTGGGCCAGAAGACCGGTGGGGGCGGTGTCAATTCCGTAAGGGTTTTGAGCTCAGAGTCGCTAATTTAGACTCGAACTGAACAAGTCGTGTGACACCTCCAATGGATTGCTGTTCAAACGAGGAATCGATCGGTAGGGTCCACACGTTTAGTTCGAGTCCTATTGAGCGGCTCTGGAGCTCAAAACGCGTCTAGAGTCCGGGCCGTCTGGGCCGGTCTCTCGGCCCTCCGTGGGGCTCCTCCCCTGCCGCTTCCCCGTGGCTAAAAGGCTAATTCGCGTCTGTATTCACGCCCACGCCAGGCATCACGAAGCATCGCTGAGCATCGGGTAGCGCGCGCGCCGGAAACGCCCGGAAACGTCTTTAGTCAGCCAAAATCAAATCAGCGCCGCGGTGTTGTGTCTCACTTAGTGCGCGGAGTTAGTCTGCTGCGCCGTGAATACATTGTTATTCAACGAATGTGACGTCATATTCTTTCGAATGTGAATTTTGTCTCGTTCGTTTGAATACGATGTCACATTCGTTTCAACGTGACACGGCCGTTAAATGAGGGTGTCACCCAGACTGGCCGAGCTAGAGAAACTGGGTGACTTAGAGAGACTGGGTGACTTAGATAGACTGGCCGACTTAGAGAGACTGGCCGACTTAGAGAGACTGGCCGTGCTGGAGAGACTGACCGAGCTAGAGAGACTGGCCGAGCTAGAGAGACTGGCCCAGCTAGAGAGACTTGCCGAGCTACAGAGACGCCCAGCTAGAGAGACTGGCCGAGCTAGAGAGACTTGCCGAGCTAGAGAGACGCCGAGCTAGAGAGACTGGCCCAGCTAGAGAGACTTGCCGAGCTACAGAGACGCCCAGCTAGAGAGACTGGCCGAGCTAGAGAGACTGGCTGAGCTAGAGAGACTGGCCGAGCTAGAGAGACTGCTTGAGCGAGAGAGACCTACCACAGCCAGAGAGACCAAGCGAAAGCGCCCTCCTGAAACGGAGTGCAATCGCCACCCAGCCAGATCATACTGGGTATCGGTCTGTATTCGCAGAATGCAGGCTTGGCGCCTGGCTTATTGGATTGCCGGGCTGCTTCCCCTGAGGGCACGGCGGCGTCTCGCGTTCCACAACACTCCTACCAGAATAGGGCGGACATTGCACGCGTGCTGTGGAGTGGAAGGCGTAGTACAATGGGGAGGCGGCCAAAACTCCAGACGCGTTTTGAGCTTCAGAGTCGCTAAATGGGGCTCGAACCGAACTGTGACCGCACCATTGGATTGCTCCTCAAACAAGGGATCCATTGGCGGGGTCACACTTTCAGTTTGAGTCCTATTTATTGACTGTGTACCTCAAAACCTGTCAGGGATTTTGACCGCCCCCACTGGCCCACTGTGAGGCCGTACCGTGTCTGCGGCACACCCGTTCTCTGCACGGGGCGTCACCAGCGTCTGGGAAGGCTCACCTGCAACACACAGAGACAAGGCACGTGTCAGACCTAAGGGCACACTAGGAAACCAAGGGTTGAAATGCGGAGGTGTGGAATTTCCAGTCTCTGCACTTCTTGGAAGTGCTGGAAGTCTTTACTTGTCAAGTGTGTTGTTCTTCACGTTTGCACCAAGAGATAGGAGCTCTGTGACCCACTCCCTACATGAAGTGTGGAGAATGCAAACTCCACATGTCCATAAGTGTGGAGTTCTCCACACCAGGAATATCATCCCCCAAAATCATACGTGGCTAGAGAGAAGAGAGATTCGAGATACCAGTTTTCCTTTTTGCACGCTAACGCAATTAACATCAAGCGAGTTTCTCCGATGCGATGGAGTGTCCTTCTTTTATTTTCATCGCACGCGATGGCTAATTGCATCAACACAGATGCGTTGGACGAGGAAAAAACGCACAGTGGGCCAGAAGACCGGTTAGGAAGACGGCCAAAACTCTGGACGCCTTTTGAGCTGCAGAGTCGCTAATCAGGACTTGAACCGGTCGTGTGACCCGGCCAATGGAATCCTCGTTCGGAAAGCAATCCATTGGTGGGGTCACGCGTTCGATTCGAGCCCTGTTTAGCAACTCTGGATCTCAAAACGCGTCTAGAGTTTTGACCGCCTGCGCTGGTCTTCTGGCCCACTGTGAAGCTCTCCTTGACAGTGGGATGTCGCACTGCCCATCATCTCCTGCACTCCTGCAATGAAAAAGGAGATGAAACGCGTCGCGCTGATGGCGCTTTTGGTCGCAGTGCCGCTGTTGGCGGCAGGCTGGCTACACACTTTTAAAACCTTTCAAACTACCAGCGACCAACTAAATTATTGTACGTTTTCAGAAACTAATTTGAGGATACAGAAAGGTTACAACTGAACTACTTCGTAATTAACGCAGTCATACTTTCGTACATCTGAAACACGGAGAAAAACAATCGCTGATCAGGACTGATTTTGTCGATCTCGTATAAATACAACTGAAAATGGTTTGCGTCACGGGTAATTGGTTGGGAAGACAAGCAATGTGTTGGCACAACAAATATTAATTGAAGGGATAAAATAGGGATATTACTTTCTTTTTGCTTCGACGAATATTTTCTGGCGTTGAAATTTTGCGTGATGTACCAACAAATTATGCGTACCATGCAAGTTTTCCAACTTTTTGTTTTTAAAAAGAAAGTCACAAAATTAACGAGTTTATCCGTTAATTTAGCTGCTTATTTTTTTTTCCCCTCGTGCTAAGTAAACAGATTGCACCGTGCGTGAGCTCAAAATGCTTCGGAAGTTTTTTGTGTGTGTTTTTTTACAGTGTACAAAGGAGAGCGGAATCCGGGCCAGGGTCACCCGGAGCGCTCGGCTCCCTCTGAACGGATGGCGGCTAGATGTCTATCGCACTGCGCAGCGCCCAGTGGGCTAGACGACCGGCACAGACGGCTGAGACTCAAGACGCGTTTTGAGCTCCAGAGTCGCTAAACAGGACTGTGACGTGTGACCCCACCAATGGATTGCTCTCCGAACGAGGAATCCATTAGTGGGGTCACACGTTCGGTTCGAGTCCCCTTTAGCAACTCGGGAGCTCAACGGCCGGTCTTCTGGCCCTCTGGCAGTGGCACTGCCACGGCAGACAAAAGTAAGTAAGTAAGTAACTGTCGCGGCGGCTGGCCCGAGCAAAGCTCCCCTCCCTCCCTCTCCCCCGCGGGTTTCCTGGCGCCCCAGAGATAAGAGAGTAAGTCTTTCCGTGCCGCCGGCATGCCAAGGTGACGAGAGGCAAAGAGGAGCGCGGGATTATTTCAAACACAATTTAAGAGAGCTGTCACTGATGCGCCAGGGCGCAGCACCTGTGGCCGCGGCTCGCTGTGTGGCAGGGCTTGCTTGATCCCGCGGTCTGCCGCTCACTTTCGAGATCCTGCTGAGCTTTTTCTTCGTAAGACGAACACCAATTTTTTTTTCTAATGACAGCACGTCGGTGAGTACAGTACCGTAGAAGGGTTCTTGGTAACTTATGACTAGTTTCTTTATATTACGTATGAATTTCTCTAGGCAATGAAACACTTTAGTCGCAGAGTACCACGGTTGGGTTTTCAAGCAAACATGTACTGGTAAAACCGAGGTAAAACTAAGGCATTATCACGCCTATCTTGAAGCGTGCAGTCTGTGCGCCTCTCTTAAAGCTCATGCGCCCCTTTACCCCTTAGTAAATGCATGAGGGCATTGCCTTGAAGCGTACAATTCAACGTCATATTAGTTTGAGTGTGAATTTTGTCACGTTCGTTTGAATACGATGTCACATTCGATTGAACGTGACACGGCCGCTAAATTAGGGTGTCACATTTGTTTGAACGTGCGTCAACGTTCAAACGAACGTGACGTCAAACTCAAACGAACGTGACAAAATTCACATTCGAACGAATATGACGTCACATTCGTTGAATAACAGAGTAGTTACGCTTCAAGAACGGCGACAAGTCTTCAAGCGCAGGTCTATGCTTGAATGAAGCTGACAGCTACGCCACAGTTTTACCAATGCGTTGTTAGAATCGACACAAGAGCTCGCAGACAGAAAGCGATTTTCTGTGGGTGTTGGACCAACGGCACAACAGTACCCATGGGTTTCTCGCTCGACGGGGCAACCCGTTGGAACCATCACGCGAACAACTCGACGACTGCAAGAGTTTTGCAGAGACACTGTCCGGAGTTTGGCCCGGTCTTCTGCCCCACTACGCACTACGCGGGCTGCTTCCGGGCAGTGCTGCCGTCGCTCTGTCTCTCTCTCTCGTTCATGTGGCATGGCGTGGGGTGCGAGAGAGACAGAGCGATCGGCCGGCAGCAGCCCACTGTTTGCCCGCGCGTTGAGAGGGGCGCTAATACACCGAGCGCGCGCTAAACGGCTCAAGTTTGCCGCGCCCTCTGGCAGTCGTCCGCAGTGGGCCAGAAGACCGGTGGCGGCGGTGGAAATCCCGGACAGGGTTTTGAGATCCAGGGTCACTTAACCGGACTCGAACGGAACGTGCGACCCCACCGATGTGTTGCTCTCCGAACGGGGAATCCCTTGATGGAGTTCGATTCAAGTCCTGTTGAGCGACTCACACTAAATTACTGTGTAGGTTTTTATGCGCGCCAGCGCACGAAATTAAACGTGCACTTTGTAACGCACAAATTTGTACGTGACAATGCACGATTAACTGTGCCTAGGTCTTCTGGTCCATTGTGTCTTCGAGACCCGATTCCGAGAGACCTCCGAACGGCACGGTCTCGGGGTGCTGCCGGTGTAGAGCTCCAACCCGTTTATTAAATAGCCGCATCCCTCATCATCTATTCCCTCGCATTTCCGCAGAACGCCGTGGGTCGCCTGACCGCGCGGCGCAGCGCAGCTGCCACGGCCCCGCCGAGCCCCGGACAGGTAGGCGGCCCTTAATGGCTGAATAAAGCACCCGCCGTAAATATGGGGCGTCCGGCGGCTTTCATTCCGCTTTGTTCGGCGACCCTCTGGCCGGCCGGAGCACGGTGGGCCAGAAGACCGGCGCAGGCGGCACGAAGTCTAGACGCTGAGTGGGACCCGAACGGAACGTGTGACCCCACCAATGAATGGCTCCTCGAACGAGGAATCTATTGGTGGGGGCCACGCGTTCGCGGTTCGTGTCCTGTTTAGCGACTGCTTGAGCTCGAAGCGCGTCTGGAGTTGTGACCGCGTGCGCCGGTCTTCTGGCCCACTGCGCGGAGGCAGCGAACATGAGTCATGTGCGGCTTCGCAACGATACCATCAGGCCGGCCGCCCTTTTCTGGGCCATGGAATGGCGAGGACTTATCGATTATCAATGTTGCGGCTGTCTGCGAGAGCAAAGCTCAAACCCAAGAACACTAGAAGAAATATACAGTGTGAATTGACGGCCACACTCTTTTCAATGTTTATCTCCGATCAAACGATTGTGCCCATAGCAGACAAAACCCATTTACTGACCCATTTAAATGGGCACTTTTCATGCACCCATTCAATTGGGTCCAACCCATTCTTATGGGTCCAACCCATGTAATGGGTGTAAGAAAAGTACCCATTTAAATGGGTTGCACCCATAATGGGTCTGACCCATCGCAAAGTGTCCAAACTCAGACTGGACTTTGTTTTATTTCTTTTACAAAGAAGATTAGTCTGACCTAGATGGACGTCACAAACCAAACTTTCCGCGCTGAACACAATGGTGGTGTCGAATTTGACGTAGCTGCAGTAGTTTACAAGTTACCCTTAATAGGTGTGTAGCGGGTTTGCCTACCTAATTGCACCACATTTTTGCCTACCTCGCAGGCGATCCTTGACCGAACCCAAAAAGCTGGGTCTCAATGGGTCCCAACCCATCTTCAATGGGTCTCGACCCATCTCCAATGGGTCACCACCCATTCCTAATGGGTCACGACCCAATCCCAATGGGTCACGACCCATTCCTAATGGGTCACGACCCATTCCTAATGGGTCACGACCCATTCCTAATGGGTCACGACCCATTCCTAATGGGTCACGACCCATTCCCAAAGGGTCACGACCCATTCCCAATGGGTCTTAACCCGTTCCAAACGGGTCTTAACCCATTCTCAACGGGTCACAACCCATTCCAAATGGGCTTCAACCCTTCTACATGATTTAGAACCAATTGCCAAATGGGTTTTGTCTGCTATGGGTGACCTCCTAGCCGTATAACGTTCAAGCGAGTGTGACCAAATTGACTATCCAACGAATACGACGTCACGTCACATTCACATTCTTTGAATGTGAAAACTTATCCTGAATGAAAAGATTTCTTCTCATTTCGCAGTTTTTTGAATGCAGAATATTTGTATACGAACAGTCCCCTTTGGCCCGTGGAGTCTAAAGCCGTCGGGGCTCATTGCCTGCATGCCGAGCAATGAAGGACGAAGTGATACTTGCAGCCAGGATGCGTCGGGAGGGGGCGGAAACGAGGAAACGAAGTTTGGACTCTCTCTCTCTCTCTCTCTCTCTCTCTCTCTCTCTCTCTCTCTCTCTCTCTGTCTCTCGCTCTCCCCACACTCCTCCCCAAGCCGGGGACGGAAAGCGACGCTTGCCACGCGTGGCTGGGACAGTTATTGGAGCTCTGTTATCATCACCAATTTAGAGCGGCCTCCGGGTCGAATAGAGCAAAAACTATTGTTCAGCCAAAGTGGCCAACTCGGCTAAACACAGCAGGCCTATTTCACGACGCACAAAGGGGCCGCACAGTGGGTCAGAATACGGCTGCAGGCGCAGGCAGCCAAAACTCTGGACGCGTTTTGAGCCTCAGAGTCGCTTAGGGACTCGAACCGAACGTGTGACCGCATTACTCTCCGAACGAGGAATTCAATGGTGGCGTCACACGTTCGGTTCGAGTCCTGTTTAGTGACCCCTGAGCTCAAAACGCGTCTAGAATTTTGGCCAACTGCGCTGGTCCTCTGGCTCACTGTGGGCCGTGACTTGCGCCAGTGACCTTATTCGCCATGGCCTAAATGCGCGCAGGGGGTATATATTACCGACCCCTCCGGCTGCCCCCCCCCCCCCCTCAGTCACGTAGTTTGGAAATGGCCTCTCATCAGTAAAGCTAAAGCCAGATTCGGTCCACCGGTCACGCAGGCAGAGTGCCCACCGCCGCTCAGTGGGCCAGAAGCCCGGCGGAGGCGCGCTAAAATTCTAGGTACGCTGTGAGCTCTAGAGTCTCTTGATGTAATATGAATCGAACATGATTCCACGAATGGAATGTATTCGTTCGGAGGTCACACGTGGGGTCACACGTTCGGGTGAGTCCTGTTTAGCGACTGTGGGGCTATCAAAGCGCGCCCAGAATTTTGGCCTCCCGCGCCGCCGGTCTTCTGGCCCACTGTGCCACGCACTCCACGCGCCGATCCACCTGTCGTCCGGCTCAATGAAATAGGCCGCCCTTTCTGTGGGATGGAAAGGGGCCATTTTTCCGTCCAGCTCGCCGTCCATCTTTCTGCCCCATTCTCCGGACGCGGCGCCCGTGTTATGTGTTGCCACACAATGAGGCGGCCCGCCCCTCTGTGCGGCCCGCCAGCGCCACGCACTCCTCTCAGCTGCACTCTCAGACTCTTATTGACTTTTTATCTCTTGCCAAAACGATTTTTTTTTTTTTTTTTTTTTTTTTTTTGTTGAGAGCGTAATATGTTTTATTTTCTCTTTAGCTTTGCACGTTTTTGTGTGCAATTTGCAACATGCGAACTTGTCCGTATACAAATTTGTACGCAGAGTCGCACAAATTCGTGCGAAATTTCGTGCAAATTTGTACGAAAAGCACGTATGCGCAAAATTCTGTGAGACCACGTACAAAAATTATTGTACAAAGGAATTTTGGTGTGAACTTTTTTGGTGTAGGTTTCTTCGAACTTGCAATAATTTTCTTCATTTAGCGAACCAAGTTCTCTATCGTGATAGACTTGTCGCAAACAGAACTGAGGAATAATAGCTATTAGTTTCATGACGGCACAGCATTTCTGGGGGTGCAGAAGACTGGTTCCGAGAGTCGTTTTCGTCGCCGCTCTGTTTTTCTCACAGCTGTGCGGTGTGCGGAACGTCCCATGAGCGGGAGAGAGACGGCGCGACGGAGAAAACGACTCTCAGTCTGCTGGCCCAGGCCCAAGCGTCCTCGCCGAACTTGACCCGTGCCTCAAAAGATGGCCCTGCGTGGTCCATCGAGGCGGAAAATTGAATAACGGGCGAGGACCCACCCGAAAGGGAAAAATGGCCACAGGAAGTGGACGCAAAAGCTTGAGAAAATGAAATCGAAGGCAAAAAAACAATACCTGAAAATAAATAAATAAACAAACAAACAAACAAACAAACAAACAAACAAACAAACAAACAAATAAACAAATAAATAAGTAAATAAATAAATAAATAAATAAATAAATAAATAAATAAATAAATAAATAAATAAATAAATATACTCTCCAGTTCCTACTGGACCGTACCGTACCTTGCCCCGGTAAAAAATCCCCCCCCCCTCTCCCAAGGCTGACTCCAGATCCACCACTGGTGGCTACAGCGCGTCGTCTGACAGCCGCACCACGCAGTGGGTCAAAAGATGGGCGCAGGCGGCCAAACCTCTAGACGCGTTTTCAGCTCCAGAGAAGCTAAATGAGACTCGAACCGAACGGGTGACTCCACCAATGGATTCCTCGTTCGGAGAGCAATCTATTCGTGGGGTCGCACGTTCGGTTTGAGTACCATTTAGAGACCTGGAGCTCAAAACCCGTCCGGGATTTTGACCGCCTCCGACGGTCTGCCGGCCCACTGTGGGCCGCGCCGCTGGCAGTAGAAGGGAGCGGACGTTTCGTTATTTAAGGCGCCCCTTTCGAGGCACTTTGCGCCAGCCTCGTGTCGGCCACCCCTATGCTCCCAAACAACAAGTGAAAAACTCGTTGTCAAACTTTCAAGACTGCAGCAATAAACTTGGTCCATTACGGGCTGCGTCCATGGCCGGCAACAACTCCTGAATACTAAGCTGCTTGCGGCCGCCGTCTTTGGCAAACTTCGACGCATGTAATCTTTCTCCCGCAAATTCCGGGCAATCCCGACACATGCATGACGCAGTTGGATGATGAGATAAGATGAGAGTTTCGAGGCGCTGCGCACTTGCCGCACTAGTCAAAGACGAAAGTGTGTTTGTCTGACTTGTTCCTTTGTTCATTTTCTAAAAGTTTTTTTTTTTCTTTTTTTTTCGGTTATACACCGGTATTTAAGGAAAGTGACGGCAGTCCGTTTGAAAGGTGATCAAAGTTGAAATGAATGTGACATCCTAATGAAACGGCCACGTCACGTTCCAACGACTGTGACGTCGTATTGTAATGAACGTCACGTTCGTTGAATGACAGTGTAAGGGTGAGCGGGTGCGGCGGAAAGTGAGTTTGAGCCACACGGCAAAAAGGTGGAAACGAGCGATTCCTTGTTCGGCTATTAGGAAACGAGCGTTGCCACCGGTAGCTCGCCGGCAGCAAGCACACGTTTCGGTGAGGTCCAACTGAAACAAGAGAAGTAATTCCCACATTTTCAACTTTTTATCTTGGACACAACTTTTTTTTTCTCACGAGACTGGAACACACCATGAATGAGTCCGCATTAGAACTTTCTTTTTTCCTCCCGACACTTTCCTTTGGGTCTCTGGGAGGCGCACGAGACTGCGGCCGCGGCGAACGGTGGGCCAGAAGACCATTGAGGTGGCCAGAATAATTCCGGACGCGTTTTTAGCACCAGAGTCTCTAAAATGGGACTCGATTCGAACGTGTGACCCCACCAATGGATTTCTCTTCAAACGAGGAATCCTTTGGTGGGGTCACACGTTAGTTTGATTCGACCCCCATTTAGCGACTCTGGAGCTGCTGAAAACGCGTCTAGATTATTGGCCGCCTCAACGGTCTTCTGACCCACTGTGCGGCGCGCTGTGATTCGCAAACTAAATTGACGGCGAGGCGGGCGGCGGGGCGAGCGTGTCCGCCGTCGTCAAGTTGAGGCGGGAATTATTCATAGTGGGAGTGGGCACTGCAAAAGCAGACCTGCCAGACCGCAGCGAGACAAAGAAATGAGGACGACGGAGCGCGGGGCAACAGTGGTCCCAACGACCGGCGGCGCTGCCGGACAAAACTCTGCACGCGTTTTGAGCTCCAGAGTCGCTGAATCGGACTCAAATCGAACGTGGGACCCCCTTCAATAGATTACTCGTTCGGAGAGCAGTCCTGGTGGCGTCACACGTTCGATTCGTGTCCAATTTAGCGACTCTGGAGCCCAAACCCCCGTCCGCCGGGAATTTCGAATGCCTCCACCGGTCCTTTGGCCCACTGTGCGCGGGGGTTAGGGAGAGTACTCCGCCTGGCGCGGAGGGGTGTGGCGTGGGGTAGCGCAGGGAGCGGCAGGGCGTGGGCCGACCCGCGGCCGTGGGCTGCTGGCTGTGTGGTGTGCAAAATCGTTCATAACTATGTACAAAGAAGTCCATAAGGATTTAGTGTGTACGGTGGTGCAGCTGCTTTTGTAACATACCTTTGAAAATTCTTTGTACCTTAAAGATATTTTGTGGAATTTTCCTCGAATTATGGAGAAAACCTGCATCATAATATGTTGGTGCAGCTTTCCATCGTAAGACACTTAGAGTGCGACTGTGCAAACCAGCAGCTGCCCTACTGCCCCACCCTCTGCACTGTGAAAAATTGAGTCGTCTCTTAATGACGATTACAAGTCTTATTTTCCTTCCAAAAATGTCATCAAAACAACTGATGACCATGGTTGTCACGCCCATGCAATAAGTATAGGAGTTTTGATAAAAATGTCATCTTTTTGCGATGACATTGTCATTATTTGAAAGTGATGAAAATATCATCGACGGCCATAAAGCGACAACAAATTTACACAGTGTGCTGGCAGCGGCTCCTCTTGGCCCGTCTCAATTCCCTCGCCCCCGCAGCCAATTACGCCGGCAAGAAGGGTCCTGCCCTCGAGAGGCAGCGGCAGCGTCCGGTACCTACATTTAGACATTTGGAAGGCGAGTGCTTTCTGACTCAGGCGGTGACGAGAGAAGGACGGCGAATTCGTTCTTGCTTCTCTGTGCCACTCTGCCGACGGTGCTCCCACGCCCAGTGGGCCAGAAGACAGGCGCAGGCTGACAAAATTCTAGACACGCATTTAAAGCTGCTTCAACAAACTCTTTGTGGGAAAAAATAAATTTTCGAAGTGCGCGGGGCGAAAAGCCACATATGGAGGCATATGCTTCAAAGAAAAAAGTATGTTGAAAAATATATGGACTATGTATTATTGGGCACCAAGATATGGCCTATGTCATTGTGCGAGATAATTCTACATATGTTGTGGAAGATACCATATTGACAATATGTGAAAAATATGTGGCGTCATATATTGCCATACATTTCCCATATATTTTCCTTTTAACGCGGGATTTGAGCTCCAGAGTCGCCACTGGACGTGTGACCCCACCAATGGATTGCTCTCCGAACGAGGAATCCATCGTTGGGATTTCACTTTCGGTTCGAGTCCCATTCAGCGACTCTGGAGCTCCGAAAGCGTCGGGGATTTTGACCGCCTCCACCGGTCTTCTGGCCCGCTGTGCTATACCCCCCCGCCCCGCCCGCCGCGCCTGCGACCTGTCGGGGAGCTCATCCAACAAACTTTGCCATTATGTGCCTCGTGCAGCGTGCACCGCGCTGCAGCCCGACGGGGCCGTGCGGTGCGCGTCAGTGCCGGGGGCAGCCGGGGGCCAGCCTGCACGCCCCCGTCACCACCACCCCCACCAGCGCCACCATCACCGACGCCTGGCGGCACTTTTTGTAGGACAAGTGCCTCCAGATTCACGGGTGGTGGCCTCTTGCGAGGCGGGGAGGGTCGAGGCAGGGGGCAGCAACGCTTATGGCTAGGGTGGGGGCTATGCGCGAGACCGGTACATTGACAATTGGGGGGCCTTAATTCCCGAAACCCGTGACGTGTAACTCTGATTTCTCAAAGCAAACCTAAAATAAAGTCATTTTTCGGTGTATTGGGCTATATAAGTTCATCATGAGACTCCTAGTTTCACAGAAAAAGCCCATTGCTGAAACTCTGAAATTCAAATTTAGAAATGGCGGGAAAAGTACTGAAAACGGACTACTTTGACGGCTCACTACTGCTAAACGGTGCAACCAATCGGTGTGCCATATGGCCTAATACACAGAATTAACCTTTTTTTCTAAGACCGCGTAACGGGAGATTGAAGAAAAGCGACCGTCATTGAGCATTAGGGCCCCCCATTTCTGTGTTTTCCGTGGTCTCGCGCATTGCCCCCACGCTGGCCATTGGCGTTGCAGCCCCCTGGTCGAGGCACAGCGGGCCAGAAGACCGGCGGCAAAACTCAAGACGCGTTTTGCGCACCATCATACACTGCAAGAAAAGACCACAACAAAAGTACAACAAATTCTGGCAAATTTATTAGTCAGTTTTTGTTGTACTTTCAAAGTACAACAATTTTTGTACAAAGTACAACGATTGTACATTCCGCAATCACCATTGTACTCTTTTCTCTACAATCCTTGTCGTACTTTGTTGTATTATCCACATTTTTTCGTGCAGTGTAGTCGCTTGGACTCGAAGCGAACGTTTGACCCCGCCCTTAAATTATTCCCCGTTCAGGGAGCAATCCTTTGGTGAGGTCACACGTTTACTTGAAGTCTTTGTTTAGAAACTCTGGAGCTCAAAACGCGCCTCGAGTTTTGGCCACCTGCGCCGGTCTGCTAGCCTCCGTGCGAGGGTGCGGCGAGGCGGGCAAGCCGGCATCATTGCATTATATGCAAATAGACCGGTGCTGTGTGTCCTTACAGTGCACGCCCACAGTGCCAAGCCTACCCGACGGCGCCGATGCCTTACCCACAAAGCCAGCTCACGCCCACGGCGCCTGCATACATACCACGCCAGCCCACACTGCGAGAAAAACAAACTCCAGTGTCAATCTATTTTAATAATGCAACTCTGATTACTGCAGTTTCAGAAAAACGATCGACTGAACTTTTATTGACAGACCGTCACGTGCTCAAATAACTACAATTGTCGAACGGGAAAACCAATTAGAGAAGTGGAGTCCTCTCGACAGATCGAATATAAATGTCAACATATCGCGAGTTCTTTTCAAAACATCTTATCTTGTCGTTTTCTGCAGATAAGATCTTTTATCCGACAACACTGAAATAAGACCTTTGGATTACGGCCCCTTGATGCATGGCATGGGTTTGGACTCGAAGTGAAAAATTAATTGGTTGCCAAAAACACTGTTATTCAACGAATGTGACGTCATATTCGTTCGAATCTGAATTTTGTTACGTTCGTCTGAATATGACGTCACATTCGTTTGAATGTTGACCCATGTTCAAACGAATTTGGCACCCTATTTTCACGGCCGCGTCACGTTGAAACGAATGTGACGTATTCAAACGAACGCGACAAAATTCACATTCGAACGAATATGACGTCACATTCGTTGAGTAACAGTGAAGGGTTTAGAACCTCAAAAAACGAAGTATTAAGTCGTTGGGCCACTTTTGCAATCCAATTGCCAGTCCAGGCCGATGAAATGTACAGTGCCCGTCGCCTAGTGGACCCGACCGAGCCCGGTCCTCGGGGGAAGCCCTGCGTGTTGTGTCTGCCTCCATTCATGCCGCCGTATCGACCTGGTGGGCCTGGTGGGGTCCAGCGGCACACAGTGGGCCAGAAGACCGGTGCAGGAGGCCATAACTATAGACGCGTTTTGAGGTCCAGAGTCGCTAAACAGGACTCGAAACGAACTGTGACCCCACCAATGGATTGCTCTCTGAACGAGGAATCCATTGGTGGGGTCACACGTCCGGTTCGAGTCCCATTTAGCGACTCTGGAGCCTAAAACGCGTCTTGAGTATTGGTCGCCTGCGCCGCCGCCGGTCTTCTGGCCCACTGAGCGGCGGGTCCGGGGCCCACCCCAGACATGGCTGCCCGGCTCCGGGCGGCGGGGCGGCAGTGTACAGTAGAGTGTGCCAGCGGCTCGGACGCTCCGCAGCGGTGCCAGCTGGCCTGCCTCATGCCGGCCGGGTGGGTCCAGCCTGGCTGCAGCCACGCCCCAGCTGCGGCACGGCCATCGCGTCTAGCCGTGCTACAGTGATGATGTCGAGCCGTGTGTGCTTACAGCCGGAAGTCTAGCAGCGATGCTACTGTGATGATGTGTGCGCTGCGGGGACGAGACCAACCCCACTCAAACAATCTGTGTACGCTTGGAGGGGAAAAACCCACAATCTTGCGTCAAAAACGCCTGTAAGTCCTGTTCGAGTCTCATATAGCGACTTTGGAGCTAAAAACGCGTGTAGAGTTTGAGCCGCCGGCGCCGGTCTTCTGGCCCACTTTGCACAGCGCACTCCGGCCGCGCCCGGGCACTCACGCAAATGGCCGGCCAGCGCGGCGCACTTAGCACCCGCGGAGGACAATTAGCAGAATAGCGCGAAAACGCAGCACCAAAAAGTGGGCGACGCCGCGCCGCCAAGAGTGGGGGAAGCGCTCAAGGTGGCGGCGCACAGTGGGACGAAACGCGAAAAAAGCGATGATAATTACAAAAGGTTCCAATCTTTGCTTAAATCTCTATTTTGGTGTTTTTGAGGGTGAGGAACTGTTTTCTGGTACAGCACAAGGTAGGTGCTTCGCGATGTTACGCAAGTTCTGCCAGTTACGCCAGGCGTCCACACCTACCTTCGCCAGCGGCGCTAGCCTGCCTTTAGCAGCCTTCTTTTTAAACCATCGACATACAAATCAAGTGTTAGCAAGTCCAGAGAGCATTCGTGTTTTTAATTTACGGTGGGGGGCCTCCCCGCCGCCGAGGCGACGGCATGGCGGCGCGCGCCTCAAAGACGAAACTCGGCCAACACCGCACATTTGACGGCGTTTTTCTCGAAAACGGACACGATCGGCCACGATCGGCGGTTATGGCCTCAAAGAGGGGTCACTTCTCTACCACGGACATGCCGCAGAACGTTTCGCAAATGTTCGCAACTCAACTTATCGCAACGTCAAAATCAGAGAAACGTCGATTGTGCAACACTTTTAACAGGGTTATACTTGCGCCCGGTCAACCAGAGAAGAAATCTTTTGTGCTAATAATTTTATTCATGTTTTCAGCTTTCCAAAAACATATAAAACAATACATTTATATGCAAGGGAACGACCCCTGGAAGAGAAAATATACATGGGCTGAAATGTATGAACGAAAACCTGAAAATTGGCCGTGTTTGGCGCCCTCCCTAGGTTCTCCGGCGTCATTTCTGGCCGCAAAAACTAGTATCCCGTATAGAACACACCTTTCTCATGAACATGTGACAGTTTGTACGGCCCGACCGTTGAATTTTCAAAAAGCCACTTCTCATCGCGTTTTTCGCTTTTCATCCCACTGTGCGGCGTGGCCGCGGTACAGTGGGCCAGAAGATAGAGATGAGGAATGGGCCAGCCCACCGCGGCCCACCGCCAGTGCGGCGCTATCGGCTGCAGCAAAGGACACCGGAGCGAGACGAGCGGTCTCTGCCACCGCAGCCGCTCAGCCCATGGGCAAGTCCATTCCTCAACTCTACCAGAAGACGGGTGAAGAGGGTCAAAATTCTGGACGCGTTTTGAGCTATAGGGTCACCTTATGGGACTCGTACTGCCTATCAATGGATTGCTCTCCGAACGAGGGAACCGTGGGGTAACACGTTCGTATTGAGTCCTATTCAGCGACTCTAGAGATCAAAACGCGTCAAGAGTTTTGGCCGCCTGCGCCGGTCTTCTGGCCCACTGTGCGTGGCGGGTCTGTGGATCACCTCGGAATGAACACGCTTAAAACCTTACGAAGTATTTTCAGCATACACAGTACAAACTAATTTACTTTGTTATACAAAGAAATAGATTGTAAATTACGAAGTATTTTCTTTGTAAGCTTATGTATGCTCAGAATACTTTGTTATAACAAACTGCTTTTCTTTGTAAGGCCTAAAAAAGTTTGTAAGGTTTTGTCAGTGAATGGAGGCATGCTGTGGTGGTTCGCCGCAAAGACTGTAGAACATCAGAGGGGGGACAGTTTGACGATAGGGACAATAAAACATTTTTGTTGTGTTTTTTCCTGCTGCCGAAAGTGTCCTCCTTCCCGCCCCAAAGTGCTGCGTGGCTCGTCCCCGTCCCCGGTTTCTTTGAGCACCTTCGTCTCTCTCTCTCTCTCTCTCTCTCTCTCTCTCTCTCTCTCTCTCTCTCTCTCTCTCTCTCTCTCTCTCTCTCTCTCTCCGGGACCTGATGGCGGAGAGGCACGGCGGCGCCACAGACCCAACCCGTCTGAGCTCTCCGGTCTTCCAAATCCGGCTGGTTGCAACGGAGCGCTACCTGGCCGCACCTTGCAGCCGCTGCACGCCGCCGCGCTGGCGAGGCAATCCCGGGCAGTGGGAGTGGAAGGCACCGACTAACAGTGGAGGGGACTTGCCTGGCGCCACAGTGGCAGTCGCTTTGGGCTGGGCAAGGCTGCGGTTACGAGGCGGAACCAAAGAAGCGCGCCTTGGCGCCGCACAGTGGGCCAGGCCAGAGGGATGCGGCGGCTCGGTGGTGGCCTGGCATCCCGCCTGCCAGCCTGCCTGCATGCCTGCCTGCGGCTCTCCAGGAAATGACGAGGCCTTACCGAAAAGCCGTGCTCTGCGAAGACCTGCCCATCCCTATGGCGGTCAGTAAAACTTGGGACCAAATTTCAGTGAGACACAGTTCTTAGCTACCGTTTTGTGGTGAGAATAGAAATTCTCACCAAATTTTGGTAATTATTGTTTTACCACACAGTAAAAAGTCTACGAAGCATTGTTCTGTAATACGACGAAAACGAAGGCGTTGTAAAATCTACGAAGAAATGCTTCGTATTATGAGGACTTAAAACTCTACAAAGAGCAGTTCTTTGTAGGCATTTATCTGCGCACCTTCGCAATTTCATAGGTGTGCCGTGGAGCGCGTCCCGAGCTGACAGTGGTTTGCCGCACGAGCTCAAACACCGACCGCGCTACGCTGCATTGCACAGTGCAGCAATGCTTTGTCCTGGCCGTCTTTGTGTCTCAAACAGCCTCCCCCCCTCTCCCTCTCTCCCTCTCTCCACCTCCCCGTCCCTGCCTCTCAACTCTCCGCGTGGGGTAGGCCGGCCGTGCAGTGCTCCAACCCGGAAGAGACGTTTTGTGCCGACACCTCTCCCTTCGCCTCTCGGTGAGTTTGGAGCAAACGGCGGAGATAGTTGGAGTGCCGGAGCTGCTGCTGCTGTTGTTGTTGTCGTTGTTGTCATTGTTGTTGTGTGCGTTGATGACAAGAGCCGTGACACCGGTAAATGACAGAGGGGCCTCGGCGCCGCGCCAACACAACAAACGGCGCCGCCAGCCGCCAGATTCCGAAAGGTTTGTTTTCGTCTCTCTGCCTCATTCATGGGGCGCCCCTACGGAAGTGAGAGAGACAGGGCGACGAATAAGCGGTACGCGAGCTCAGCTAGCACAGTGCAGCCCGAAGCCACGACTATGATCGCTGGTGCAGCGGCTCGAGGCGGCGAAGGGAACACATATGGAGGCGGATGAGGATCCGGTTGCAAGGCTTTGGCCGCTATAAATAAGTGAGCGCAATGCGCCCTTCGCAACATGACCGTCGATTCCGTCCCCCCACCCCCCCTCAGCGGCCGCCAAACCCTCTGTGAAGCCGCCGCGAAGCCCCGCCAAGTCCAACATGAGTTACCTGCAGCCATTCAAGACCCACAAAAATAGCGGAGAGGGCTTTGCGCGGGGGAGGGAGGTGGTGGGAGGTGGATGCGAGGGTTGCAGAGGTAGGGAGGGGCGGGGGGGGGGGAGGATACTGAGGGCTGCTGCTGTACGCGGCTTTCGCCCCTTGTATCATTCTGCTCGCTCCAACAGACCTCGACTGCCCCCCCCCCCCCCTTTCCTAGGCCCGCCCCGGCTGCATCCCCGTGGGACTGGAGGGGGCTTTGCCGCGGGACGGGCAACACCCCCTGCCCCCCTGCCCCCCTGCCCCCTGCTCGACGCTGCCCCTTCCCCCTGCAGCCGGCGGCGTCCGTCCCCCCACTGCTCCCCCCTCCCCCCGCCGCACGCCCCGCCACCCAAATCTCTCATATCGTTGCCGGGTGAAAAATCATTCCCCCCCGCGGTCGTCATAGTGGGTGCCCCGCGCCGCGCCGCGCCGCCGCCACCCCACCTCAGGCCACCCCATCACGCCCCACCACACCCCACCCCAGCCCACCCCGCCCCGTCGTCCTGCGCGTCTCGGCGCGCGTCGCTGTAAATCTCGCAAATGACGCGGTGACGCACTCCGCGCGGCACGCACGGCACGCACCGCGAGGCGGTAACTCTCGGTGAGCACAATGAGGGACCGGGGGAGGGGGGACCGTCGAGGAGCGGAGAGGAGCGGCGACAATCAGCGGAAAGGAGCGCACAGTGGGCCAGAAGGCCCGGCGTAGGCGGCCAAAAACTCTAGACGCGTTTCGAGCTAAAGTCGCTAAATGGGGCTCGAACCGAACGTGTGACCCCACCAATGAATTCGTCATTCAGAGCGCTATCCATTGGTAGGGTCACACGTTCGGTTCGAGTCCTGTTTAGCGACTCTGGAGCTCAAAATGCGTCTAGGGTTCCAGCCGCCTCCACCGGTCTTCTGGCCCACTGTGAGGGAGAGGAGTGGGGCCGGCCTTGCCGTCGTGGCGGCGCGCGGCGAAGCACGGCGAGCCGAGGAGGCGGACGGCAGCAGCGAGCTTGAATTACTCCCGAGGAGAGAATGGCGCGGGGAAGTAATGCAGGATGGGCCGCCTGTATTTTATTTGCCACCACACGCCCTACAGTGGGTTAGAAGACCGTTGAGGCGGCCAAAATCCCGGACGCGTTTTGAGCTCGAGAGTGGTTAAATTGGACTCGAATCGACCGTGTGCGACCCCATAATGGATTGATCTCAAGACGAGGGGTCACTCGTTAGATTCGAGTCCCATTAACCGACTCTGACCCTCAAAATGCGTCTAAAATTTTGGCCACCTCAACGGTCTTCTGACCCACTGTGCGCCCTCGTGCCAAACAAGAAAAAAAAAAAACAATCCTGAGACAAACTCATAAGGCTACTTCATGCCATGGTTGCATCCAGAAATGCGTCTGCTAACGAGAAAATGTGAGTGAGCGGCAGAAAGTGCGGCGGCCAGCGCGCGCACAGGGCGGAACGTCTGCTAGGCGGAATGCCCGCTGCTGCGGGGCGCTACGACTTCCAAGAGAGAACAAAATAATCACGGAGAGTGTCTTGCCAAAGAGCGCTGCCTCGCTGGCAGGTCAACGACAGAGGCGGCGCCACGTCGGCCATGCTAAGGCAATGGAAATGTAACGGAACGCGCCGCCTGCCACGCCGAATAGAGTTGCAGGGCCGCACAGTGGGCCAGACGGCTAAAAATCGCTAAAATGGACTCGAATCGAACGTGTGACGCCACTTATAGATTGCTCTCCCAACACTGAAAACAGAAAGGTCAGACTTCTGACCCTTAAAGGAGTGATACCGAAATGCTAGACCGAAAAAAGGGTCATACACAAATGTATGACCGAAAAAGGGTGATCCTTTTTTGTATCACCGATAAAGGTTCATATATCCCCAAGCTAAACGAGGGCCAGCCTCGCTAATAATGTCTGACCTTTTTTCGGTCATACATTTGTGTATGACTGTTTTTCGGTCATCCATTCGTTTATGACCTTTCTTCGGTCATACATTTGTGTATGATATTTTTATCGGTCATACTTTATGTATTGCCAAAAATTGGTCGGATGTCTGCTCACCTTTGAATTTCAGTGAACGAGGAATCCGTGGATGGGGGGTCACAACGGTCGGTTTGAGTCCCGTTTAGCGACTGTGGAGCTCGAAACGCGTCGACAGTTTTGGCTGCGCCTGCGCCGGTCTTCTGGCCCACTGTTCGCCGTCGCTGGCTGCGCGACTCCGCACCGCAGTGTAAAAATTTCTGTGCTTTTGTAGGGAAAATGTACAGAAGAATATGGTACGGAAGTACGGACCAAAGTACGGAACGTCCGTACCTGCTCCATATAAGCCCATGTTAACGGGTACGGAAAAAAGTACGGAAAGTTCCGTACTTGGCAAGTACAGACGGTCCAGGCAAATTGTTGACCAGACATGTTCCGAACTTTTTCCGTACTTTTTTCTACCAGTGCGCAGTGTGCCTCGCAAAGTGCGAGAGAGACAAAGCGACGGAGCCACCGTTCGGAATGGACCTGCTGCTGGGCCCCCGACGCGCTCGGACAGACAGACAGCGTGCCAACTTGACCGCGACGCAGCGTCCCAGTTTAAAGCGCACCGCGGCGGCGGCGGCGGCAGCGGCACCACAGTGGGCGCCCCTCCCTGCTCCACTGCCGGCCGCAGTCGGCCGCCAATCGGCTAATGCACGGCGCAGGGATTGTGCGAGGCGCGGCCGAGGCCCGCTGGGGGCGCCGAGGCCGGCCAGAGGCCCGGACCAGAGGCCTGCATTGGGCCGCCGCACAGTGGGCAAGAAGACCGCCGCAGGCGGCCACAACTATAGAGGCGTTTACAGCCCCAGCCGAGGGGTTCTTCACTTCGAAAATGGGTGCACACTGACAGGTGACTAGAATGAATTTCTACTTTGACTAGATGGGACATTTCTAGAAATTTGTAACAAAAACGCTGCAACTATCGAAATGCTACGTTGGTGCGCCGGCAATTTTCGTACGAAAATCTGCACAAATTTCCCCATTTTTATACAAAATCTCGTACAAAATTGTACGAAAAGCTAATCTGCACAAAAGACTGTGATGTCTCATACAAAATTTGTACCAAAAATGTTAGTGTGTGACAAAATTTACATTCAAACGAATATGACGTCACATTCGTTGAATAACGGTGCCCTTTCGGTTTATTTTTTAGAGCGCCGGCCGGGCCGCTGGACGCCCCACTGCCGGCAGGAGTGGGTGGAGGCGGGCACTCGGCTCCACGACCCCGCACTCCAGGGCCGGCCACTCGACTCCGGGGCTCAAGGGGACCCGCACCGAGCCGAAACGCGGCTGCGGACGCCACGGGTTGAGGGCTGAAACTTTGACGACCTTCCCCACGAGACGGCCACTGCGCGGCACATCACACAGTGGGCCAGACGACCAGTGCAGGCGGTTTGAGCTCCAGAGGCGCTAGAGGACTCACCCCCAACGTGTGATCAGACTAATGGATTGCTCTCTGAACGAGCATTCCATTCGTGGAATCACACGTTCGGTTCGAGTCCCATTTAGCGACTGTGACGATCAAAACGCTATTCTATGGTTTTGGCCCCCTGTCTTCTGGCCCACCGCGCGGCACGGCCGCAGACCTGCTGGCCTGCCGGTCGGTGTGACCGGCCACACCCAGTCCAGATACACATTTCATGAGTTGCGCGCCACAAATCAGCCCGGCGTCCCAGAGCACCCCGAGTCCCTACGGACCGCACGGACCGTCCGACCGGTTCCCAGCCAGTCGCAGCGCGCCGAGGGGCACAATGGTTGCGGTGGCGCGGCGGGCTCCCGAATAGTACGCCGCTGTTTTCGTCGCTCTGTCTCTCTCGCACTCATGGAGCACCCCGTGGGGCGGTGCACGGTGGGCCAAAGGACCGGCGGTCCAGGCGGCCGGAACTCTTGACGCGTTTTGAGTTCCCTTGTCGCTAAATGGGGACTTGGACCGAAGGTTTCACCCCACCAACGGCTTCCTCGTTCGGAGAGCAATCCATTGGTGGGGACATGCGTTCGGTTCGAGTTTCCATTAAGTAACTCTAGAGCTCAACACGCGTCCACAGTGTGGGCCGCCTGCGCCGCGCCGGGTTGTCTGGCCCACTGTGCGGCAGGAGAGCGACGCAGCGCTGTTCGGAATCACCCTGTCCTGGAGTCCTGGAGTCCTGGAGGGACGGCGGTGCGCAGGGACCCGTGTAGACCACCTGCGGTCGCCGGGCGCCCCGTGGGTGCGCACACGTCCCGTTCAGTTGGTAAGACACGACACCGGCATGCCGGCCCCTGTCGGCGGCAGGCACGGTGGGACACAATAAATGTTTTTGTACAAATTTTGTACGAGACATCACAGTTTTTTGTGCACAATGTTGTACGAAATTTTGTACAAAAATGGGGAAGTAAGGGCAGATTTTCGTACGAAGAACACTCTGAAAACCTTACAAACTATTTAAGCCTTACGAAGTAAAGTCGCTTCATATAACAAAGTATTTTGAGCGTACGTAAGCTTACAAAGAAAATAGTTCGTAATTTACGAACTATTTCTTCGTATAACAAAGTAAATTAGTTTGTATTATGTATGCTCAAAATACTTCGTAAGGTTTTAAGCGTGAATTGTACGAAAAGTTCATCTGCACAAAAAACTGTGATGTCTCGTACAAAATTGAACATAACATTTAGTGCGGACGGCGCGAGGGTCATGACCGTTTCGCTGGTCTCAAAAAAACACCTCGTCGGGAGGCGATGTCCATGTATTCCGCCAGCACACTGCACTGCAAGAAAAGACCACAACGAAAGTACACAAATTACTGGCAAATTTTTTATCAGGAATTTATTGTACTTTCAAAGTACAACAATTGTTGTACAATTGTTGTACAAAGTACAATGGAACCGGCATGACGAGTGCTGTGCAGTCCAGGCCTCGTTGTGGTTTGTACAATTCTCGTTGTACTTTCTACAATCCCTGTTGTACTTTTATTGTACAGTTTTTGTTGTACTTTTGTTGTACTATCTACACTTTTTCTTGCAGTGTGTTATTCAACAAATGTGACGTCATATTCGTTAGAATGTGAATTTTGTCACGTGCGTTTGAATACGATGTCACATTCGTTTGAACGTGACGCGGCTGTTAAATAAGGGTGTCACATTCGTTTGAACGTGGATCAACATTCAATAAATGTGACGTCATATGCAAACAAACGGGACAAAATTCATTTTCGAACGAATATGACGTCGCATTCGTTGAATAACAGTGTTGCGAACACTATCCACCGGATATAGCGATGTTTTTTTTATCGAAATACACTGTTGTATTTCAACGAGTGTGCTGCGGAGGTTGTCGTCATAAGAATGTGAATCTTGTCACGTTCCTTTGAATAAGGATGTCACATTCGTTTGAATGTTGATCTACGTTCAAACGACGTGACGTGCTAAATGCCGTGTCGCGTTCAAACGAGAGAGCACTGCCGAACCAAGTGTGGAGGACCAGACTCTTCCTGGTGTGGAGTTTGCTGTCTCCACGCTTCAAGTGTGGGGTACTCCTCAGAGCACCTGTCTCTTGGCATGGGGCAAACGAGAAGAACTCCACACTTGGTGAGAGAGAGATAGAGATAGAGAGAGCGACGGGCATCGAGAAAGTCGTTCCCATCTATAGCCGCTCTCGCGCGCGGAATTGCAGCTGGAGCTTCCGCTCCCAATACACACAGCAATTTAGTTGGCAGAGAAGCGAGCGCAGCGGAAAATCAAGGAGCGGCGTGCAGCCAGCCTGAGCGGCCAGCCCGAGCGGCCAGCCCGAGCAGCCAGCCCGAGCAGCCATCCAGCAGCGGCCGGGGGGGGGGGGCGTGTTCCGGCCGTTTTGAACGGTTGCATAATTCAGGACAGGCGGCGTTTGGGGGGGGGGGCAGAAGAATGATTCAAGGAGGCGGCCGAAATGACACTCGGCCTAATATGCCGCTTAGTCGTCGTTTCGGCCAGGGCGTCCATCAAGAGCATGCCTCTCTCTCTCTCTCTCTCTCTCTCTCTCTCTCTCTCTCTCTCTCTCTCTCTCTCTCTCTCCCCGCGGGGGCAATCTCGAAGGGACCATCGACGTGATTCATAGTCCGCGCGGCGCGGGTTGGCCGTGATGGAGTCGCCGATTGGTCGGCAAATCATGGCGCAGCATCGCTCAGGTGGCGGCGGCGCACGGTGGACCAGAGGACCAGCAGAGGCGCCCGAAACTCTAGACGCGTTTTGATGTCCAGAGTCGCTGAACAGGACTCAAACCGAACATGTGACGCACCACCAATGGATTCCTTGAACGGAGAGCAATCCATCGGTGGGGTCACGCATTCGGTTCGAGTCCCATTTAGCGACTCGTGGCGCTAAAAACGCGTCTAGGATTTTGACCATGTGCGCCGGTCTTCGAGCCCACTCTGCGGCAGCGGCCGAAGCAAACCGTTGAGGAACGATACGCTTGGGTGCGCTTAAAAAAATCGACGGACTTTCTTAGTTAATGACTGACAAGACTTGAGCCATACTACTCCCCTTTCCGTACCCATGCAGTGAGTAACGACGTGCCTTCGGACGTGATCGCCGCGTAAAAGCCCAGCTTCCAGCTCAGCCACTGATCAATTTTGGTGCCGGCAGTGCGGCGCCGCACAGTGGGTCAGAAGACCGTTGAGGAGGCCAAAATTTCAGACTCGTTTTTAGCTCCAGAGTCGCTAAATGGGACTCGAATCGAACGTGTGACCCCATCTATGGATTCCTCGTTCGGAGAGCAATCCAATGGTGAGGTCACACGTTCGATTTGAGTCCCATTTAGCGCCTCTGGAGCTCAAAACGCGTCCAGAATTTCGCTCGCCTCAACGATCTTCTGACCCACTGGGCGCCGCGGCGGAGCTCAACTTTTGATCGACAACCTAAAGCGTCAGTCATAAAAAGAGGAAAACGTCCGTTGTCTGCAACTTCTGTGCGCTCACTCCGAGTCTTGTCTACATTCTTCGCGACGTCTCGCAGCTCCAGGCAGGCAGGCACGAGGAACGGGAGAAGGGGGACGTGGAAGAGAGGGTGCGGGGGAACGAGGAAAAGAGACGTTATGGAGCACACAGTGGCTGAGCGGTCCCGACCGAGGGAGAAATAACAAGCCAAAAGCATGCACACCAAAAATTAAATTTAAAATTTTTTAAAAATTTTGAAAAAATTTATTGAAAATTTGAAAACATTTGATGATTTATGGTTCAAAAAATCACGAAATTGTCTTTCCAGGACCGACCCAACATTTATTATTTTTCACTGCCCTCATCAGTGTGCTTCAAAGTCACAGCAATGCGCGGTGACCATCATGTGCCGTGGTGGCTGGAGGTGTCGACGCGTCGGTTTCCCGGTACTCGGATCGGCAGTTCAAATCTTATTACTTCACAGCTTTTTTCCTCTGACCGCTGCTCATTGTCACGTCAAGAGCCCGCTTCGATCGGCCTCAGACATGAGCCGTGGTGGCTGAGGGCGTTAAAGCGTCCGACCCCGACCGTAAGGTCCGGCGATCGAATCCCCAAATTTCCTTTCATTTTTCCACTGGATTCCTCTCACTGTGACTCAAACCCGTCGTCCAACACTCGGCAGACGTGCAAGTCAGGATGGTGTAGTGGTCAAGGTCGCCTTTGCCGGGCCACTACATCGGGTGTCTAAAAAGCAGTCTGCTTCGGCGGATTGGCCTCGGCACTGGTTCGATCCCCGATCGGGCCAGCCACTCGAAATTGGTCGCGAGTGGGTCCATTCCGATTCGTCGGATGGAGTTGATAAGTCCTTTGAAGCTGGCCCACTGACTGCATGTTCGGGTCTGGGAGCGCCGGACAGCGGGGGTATCACTTTGGGTACCGACCACCCTGCGCAAACAAAAGCTCCCAAAACTACTCTCTGTCTCTCTCTTTGACTCTCTGTCCTCTCTCTTCAACCCTACGATCGCCGGCTGCCTTCATCGGCGGTCCTTCATGTGTGGAAGGCAATAGCGGTCCTACAGAAGCTGAACTATGCGGTAGCAGTTAAAGCCTGGATACACCGGTTCCCATCCGAACACCGAAGTTAAGCAGGCGGCTCGAACCCCATTGCGGGGGGAGAGGGTCGTAGGGTTCCATTTTTAAAATTTATTTTTAGTTAAACACGATCGCCTGCGCCTGGGAACACCGTTTCCCACATCCAAACACCAAAAATTTCAAAAAATTTCAAAAAATTCAAAAAAATTAAATAAACGTACACAAAAATTTCGAGTTGTTTCCCCCTCGGTCCCGACAGCATTGTCATGCACTTGTGAAAATTTGTCGCCACGTTATGACTAAATTGTGGGTGAAATTTTTACCACATTAAAATGATGACGACGAATTGATGACATTCACAACGAAGCTCTTATACTCATTGCATGGGCGTGACCACAATGTCATTAATCAGTTTGACCTTTTAGTCACGAAAAGTTGCCTTGAAATTGTCATCAACTGATGACCAACATTTGCACACTGGTGATACACTCACAAAATTTAATTTTAATTTAACCAAACTTCTGGACGCTTTTTGAGCTCTAGATTCGCTAAATGGAACTCGGAGCGGGGCATCTTTTGCAGGGAACGCCTTGGGCGACGCGAGTAGAGCAGTAAACACGCGGAGAGGTCCTGGCGGCCTGTATTATTCAGGATGCGCCATTCTTCTCACAGGAGGATAAATATGCAGGCGCGGCCTTTGGTGCGCACTGCAGCAGAGCCGCGACTGCACCGCACGGCACCGCACAATGGGCCGGTGACGGGTCGTGTGCGGGCGCCTCCATGCCGCCTTCCAGTGCATCGCACATCGACATCCAGTGTAGGGGGAAGTCGGGGATGGAAAGTACAGGACAGGGTAAGCAAAGTGCACCCCCTGTGGCCTATAGCAGGCATCTAGACATCCATTTGACAGTGATTTCCAGCTTACACCTTCATGTGTAGTGGAATCAACTGGTCGAGGGATGACACAAAGCCAAGATAAATGAGCGCCAAGAGGGTGTACTTTTTTTTCTTACCCTGTCCTCTTCTTCCCCAATGTGCCGCTATCCGTTCGGCGCGCAGCCCAAACCTTCGAGGGGAGGGGTGAATCACAAGTGTACTAATGTGTTACAAATTGGCCTGCTCAAAGTGTACTCGTAACTTAAAGATGCTGTTTTTCAACATTAAAAAAAGAACAAACAAACTAAACAATCATTTTATCCACAACCAGTGCCAGGTTTTTGCTGCTGTGCTAATGCACGGCGAGGGCGTGCCGGGCCGCGCCGGGCCTCTACAGCAATCCTCCTTTTTTTTTCCCGCGCCCTCTTCCTCCTCGCCCCACCCCATCCAGGACCCATTACACCCCAACAGCACCACCAACCCCCAACTCGAGCCTTGTGTCGAGTGGAGGTGGGAGTGGGGGTGGGGGAAGGGGGAAGGGGGCCTTATGGCCCTTAATGGGGGCACACCACACAGTGTGCGAGAGAGCCTGCTATCGAGAACATTGAGAACCGTTCAGATGGGTGCGCGCGCACACACACACACAAATACACACAAACAGACAAACGCACACGCGCGCGCACACGCACACACACACACACACACGCACACATACACATTCGGGCACTGCTGTTATGGCTTGCAGCTGCTGCTGCGTTCGTTTTCCTGCTCCGCGGTTTGGTGATTCGCAGCCATTCTCATTGAGGCCGACGACGGGGCGGCTGGCGGCGTGGCTGGCGGCGTGGCTGGCGGCCATCAGGGGTGGGTGGATCCCCAGCGGGCCATGCGATTAACTCCATCGGTGCCGCGCCCTTGGGGTGTCACGACCCCCCTTCATATGTGATGCTGCCTGATTGCCAATCGGGCACTCTCGCGCCTCTCTCTCTCTCTCTCTCTCTCTCTCTCTCTCTCTCTCTCTCTCTCTCTCTCTCCCCCCTCTCACACACACACACACACACACACATATATAAACCTACACCTACACACACACACACACACACACACACACACGCCCGCGCCCGCGCACGCATGTTCTTCCATCCCTGGACCAAGATAGCGCGCCAGCCGCCGCCGTAGAACACCGGAAGGTAATACACGCGCACCCGAAGGAAACACGCCCATCCGCACGTGGTGGGGGTGGGATCGCCTACTGGGTCTCAGAGAGGGGCCGGCGCCCGGCCGCCGCGCCCCCGCGCCCCCGGAGTGCACTTTGGAGCAGATGAATGACTGCGGCGCTGCGCCCCGAACCTCATCTTGAGTTACCTAACATGGCGGCCGAGGGACGGGGTGAGGCGAGGCGCGCAGTGGGCCAGAAGACCGGCGGCGCAGGCGGACAGAACTCTAGACGCATTTTGAGCTCCAGAGTCGCTGAGTGGGACCCGAACGGAACGTGTGACCCCACCAATGGATCGCTTTTGAACGAACGGAGAATCCATTGGTGGGGCCACACGGTCGGTTGAGCCCTCTTAACCCTCTAGCCTCTCTTAACGCGTCTTGCCGCCTCGCCGGTCCTTTGGCCCACTGTCGACGAGGTGGAGCGTGGGCCAGCGTCCCCGAGGCCACATATTGCAGACGCGGTGTCAAACGAGGCCGCCTTGTTCCGCGACACGAGCCGCTATCGTCCACGCCGGGCCTTGACTACACCGGTTGAACCGTGAAGTACTTTTACGCCTTTTCTGCAAAGCGTAATTGTTGCTCGCTATACGCTTGGCTTCCAGCAAAGTACTTCCATCCACTTCTCTTCCGCCTCCCCAAAGGCGCGGGAGGATTTGATCTCTTCGCCCGACTGCAAGCGGACAGTCTTCTGGCTATTTATGGGTTTTTGGAGAAGCGTGCAACCACGCCGCGCTATTACCAGTGTTTGATCGCAGCGCACTACACAGCCTGCCGACCAAGACACGCCTTCCCTCTCCCGTTATGGAAGCGGCCTTCAATCGCAGTCCTCCTCCTTCTCCCCCCTCCTCCACATCTTCCCCTTTCCATGTCTTGGAAGAAAGTATCGGCCTGCCAGAGACAAACAATCAATCAGGGACGGGAGCACGGGATCCAGGTCAACCCGACAGGCCGGCAGCACGCATCACCTCGCGTATCAAACCCCTGAGGAGCCCCCCCCCCCCTCGCCCCTTTTCCCCTCTTCCCCCCTGCCCCCCTTTTCGGGCCGAATACATACACACTTCCGTACCGCGCCCACTGTTATTCAACGAATGTGACGTCCTGATATTCGTTCGAATGTGAATTTTGTCACGTTCGTTTGAATACGATGTCACATTTGTTTGGACGTGATACAGCCGTCAAATTAAGGTGTCACATTTCTTAAACAACAGTGACAGGCAGAAAAAAAAGAATGAAAATGCAAATTTCCCGTCAAGAAGGCTTTGTCAAAGTTGATATTTTACTAAGGTGAAATTGAAGAGTTTGTGTCCGTTGGTGGATTCACTGCGAATCCGGTAGCAAGCTTGCTTGTCACTAAATCGGCAAGCCGTTTTGAAAGCCAAAAATTGGCAAGCTTGGCCGGCAAATAACTCCATGAGCTTGCCAATATTTGGCGCTTCGGCCGCCTGCATTGCCAAACTTTAGCAAGCTAGGGAGTATTTCAGAGCCAGGCTTGCTGCCAATTTTTGGCATTCATAACAGCTTGCCAAATTTCGGCATTCATAACAGCTAGCCAATTTTTGGCATTCACAGCGGCTTGCCAATTTTGTGGCAATACACTTGTTATTCAACGAATGTGACGTCATATTCGTTAGAATGTGAATTTTGTCACGTTCGTTTGAATACGATGTCATATTTGTTTGAACGTGATAAGGCCATTAAATGAGATTGTCATATTCGCTTGAACGAGGGTCAACATTCAAACGAATATGACGTCATATTCAAACGAACGTGACAAAATTCACATTCGAACGGATATGACGTCATAGTATTCGTTGAATAACCGTAGGCGATATGGCCTGCAGCCTTGCGGTGTTCCGCGGCAACGCGTGTCCCCATGTGTTCCACTTCCCGAGAGCAAACTGCAGGCAAATGGAAGAACTCCGGCGGAACATATACATCAGCCCGACGCGGAGTGGCAGCGACGGCAATTTGCACTCGAGGCCTCATCAATCGTGCGCGTCTTCGCGTGCGAGTTTGGGTAGTGCGACGGCGCAACCACACGCCCGCGGACCTGCCAATTACATGGAGGAAAAATGATGTTTCAGAAAGTGTGATGCGCACATGCTTATCACCGTAAGCTGAAAACTGAAGTGTGTACTCTGTACACACTTACTTCTGTGCTCTGTGTGTACGTACGCTGCACAGTGGGCTAGAATACCGGCGCAGGAGGCCAAAACTCTTGACGCGTCATGAGCTCCAGAGTCGCTACAGGGACCTCCAACCGAACGTGTGTCCGCAACAACGGATTCCTCGTTCTGAGAGCAGTCCATTGGAATCACCTATGTTCCGTTCGAGTCCCAATTGGCGACTCTGGAGCTCAAAACGCCCCCGGTATTTTGTTCGCCTGCGCCGCTCTTCTGGCCCACTGTGCGACGGCATAGGATAGGAAGGGGGGACTTTATTTCCGGTGTGTGTACAAACATCCACGACACCGGTTGGCTGCGCACGAATCACTTGATTGGCGCGTTGAGAGGACGACCCGAGGGGTCGTCAACTCGCATATTACTTCGTACACAGGCTGCATATTACTTGTATATTACTCATATATTACCGTTAAAAATCCATAAATATTACCAATTAAACTGCTTTAAGCAAAGTTAGAACGAAAAAGCAGCCAAAAATCGGTAATATAGGACGTATATTACCATATATTACTGTATTACTTCGTACATGCGGGATGTGAGTTGACGACCCCTCGGACGACCGGAAGGGCAGGAAGCAAGATTATATCAAAAGGGGAGAGATGGGAGCGGGAAAAGGGGGTGGGGGTGGGGGAGCAACGTGGGGGCAGCCGAGCCAGCAGATCATGCGGCCAGCGGGCCAGAGTCAAGAGGCTAATGGTATCAATCAGGCAAAGTTGGTGCCCAGGCGGTGTCCCCGCTGCGCCAAGCAGTCCCCCCCTCCCCCCCCCCCCGCCCCTTCCCCCACTGCCCGGGCGTGCTCCTCACGCCGCCGCGTCGGCACCTTGGCCGTGCGGTGCGCGGTGGAGGCCGTGGAGGCCCAACAATGCCGTCTCCTCGTAATGGGAGATTTATGGCGGGCCCTATTGGATGGCCGCACTCCACGCCCCCTGACACCTCCCCCGCCCCCTTCCCCCCAGGCCCGCCGCCGCGGCAGACAGTGCGACCACCCCTTCTTCTTCGTCTGTGTCGCCTCCAGGCTCCGTTTCTTCCATGAGAACGTCCGGCCTGCTCTGCATCAGGACACTGTCTCCTCGGATTATCCCCCCGGGCTGTGTGGCCGGGAGCCCTACCGGTGTTCCACAGTGGCCCAAAAAAAAAAAAAATCTCCGCAATTTAAACGTATCTCTGGTGGAAAGAAAAATTGGGAGAGAAACTTTCGCAAATTTACGAAGCTTCGTTAATCGTTATATAAAACAAAGGCGTGAAAACTACGCCCTTAAGGGCATTAACGGTCTGTAAGGTACCGAGGGGGTAAACACTCGCGAAATGCCCTGTACACAATCCCATATTACGCGTGATACACGTTATTGTAATACCATTTTGGGGTCAAATGTGACAAAATTTTATCATTTTAACGCTGTAATGCACGGTAATACCACCGTAATACAGCGTAATACCGAGTAGTCTGTACACGATTTCTTGAAGCGTTTACCACCTCGTAGGTAGTACAAACTATTTAGTTTGTTAAACAAAGAAATAGTTTTAAGTTACGAAGCATTTTCTTTGTAAGCTTATGTATGCTCAAAATACTTTGTTATAACAAGCTCTTTTGTTTGTAAAGCCCAAAATAATGGTTTGTAAGGTCTTAAGAGTGCGGGGTCCCTTTTCCAGGATGCCTTGGTTCCAGGCCAGGATGCCTTGGTTCCTGGATTCCTTGGCTCTGAGATCCTTTGGTTCCGGGATTCTATCTTATAGATTCCTTCGGTCTCTGAGCAAGGTCCCTTGGCCCCCCGGGGGGAGGGGGAGTATTTTTCTCGTGGGGAAATGATACCCCCAGTGGGCTTGGTCCAGGACCCCGACCGCCACCACAGGCCGAGCCACTCCTGCCTTTCCAAGAACCCCGAAGAGCAAAGCAGCCGCCGGCGCCTCCTCCCCGGGGAGTACAGTACAGGGTGGGACACGTGTGACTCGCAGTGGGCCAGAAGACCGCCAAAGGCGATCCAAATCCAAGAAGCGTTTTGAGCTCCAGAGTCGCTGAATGGGACTGGAAACGACCGCGTGACCCCACCGATGGATCGCTCTCCGAGCGAGGAGTCCATTGGTGGAGTCACGCATGTTCAGTTCGTGTCCAGTTTTATGATCTGGCAGCTCAAAGAGCGTGTTGAGTTTCAGCCGCCTGCGTCGGTCTTCTGGCCCACTGTGCGACTCAGGGCTTGCTGAGGCACTGCACGAGGGTGCACCTCTAGGCCCGAGGCAGCAGATCGAGCCAAATCCCCCCTCCTCTTCCCTCACTGCCCTACTCCCCCTCCCCTCTCTCTCTGACGCCCCCGGTTCATAACGCGACGCGGAGCCAACAGGCCAGCCTTCGCGCTAAATCTCGCCGGCACAACGCACGGGGTGTTAGGAGCCGCGCTGGCCGCAGCGGGGGGCACAGGTCTAGGGAGAGGGGTGGGGAGGGGTGGGGAGGGGTGGGGAGGGGTGGAGAGCGGGACGGCGAGGGTGCACGCAATATGACGCCCCTCGCCGCGTCCTTACCGCCAGCAGCCACGCGGCGCTATAATAATGTAAAGAGACCGTCTCGACGAAGGCATGCTGGCGAGTGTGTGTGTGTGTGTGTGTGTGCGCGCGCAAACGTGTCACTGTGTGTGTCTGTTTCAGTTAAGGAGAAGGGAAGAGGTGGAGAGGAGGGCACGTCGTATGGGTGCGGGTTGGTTGGCTGCTTGGTGGCTGACAGTATACGTGGGCGTGTCAGGCGCAAGAAAATTATCGCCCAATTCCCACCTCTTCATTACGCCACAGCGACGCCCTCCAAACACACACACACACACAGAGAGAGAGAGAGAGAGAGAGAGAGAGAGAGAGGGAGAGGGAGAGAGAGAGAGAGAGAGAGAGAGAGAGAGAGAGAGAGAGAGAGAGAGAGAGAGAGAGAGAGAGAGAGAGAAAAGGTTTCCGCAAGAAGCGCGTAAAGGCCCTTTCCGGACGCCGCCTGCTGCACGGCGCGATCGGTGAAGTGCAGCGCGACGGCGGCCTGCCTCTCAATGGGGCTTCCCGGGGGGCACCAGCGCGCCAACCCGCTGACGGCGAGACAATAAGATGGCCGTGACAGGCGTGTGTGGCGCGTGGCGCGATGGGCCGGGCGTGGCGGGGTGAGGCTGGCAGCGCGGTGTGGTGGGGGGAGGTGCGCGGCGGCGAGGCATGGCGTGGCACAGTGGGCCTCAAGACTGGCGCAGGCGGCTAGAACTCTCTAGAAGCGTTTTGAACTCCAGAGTCGCTAAGCGGGACTCGAACCGAACGTCTGACCCCACCAAAATATTGCTCTCTCGGAGAGCAACCCATTGGTGGGGTCTCACGTTCGGTTCGAGTCCCATTTAGCGACTCTGGAGCTCAAAACGCGTGTGCCTGCGCCGGTCTTCTGGCCCACTGTGCGTGGCGTGGTGGGGCAAGGCGTGGCGTTGCGTGGCGTAACGGGTTCGGGCGCGGCGTGGCGTGGCGTAGCGTGGCGGGTTCGGGCGTGGCGTGGCGTAGTGTGGCGTGGCGTGGCGGAGCGGGGTCGGGCGTGGCGTGGCGTGGCAGGGCAAGGACGAGGGACCGCGCACGAGGGAACTCTGCGCAAACTGGGTCGAGAGGGTCGCACCTGGGCTCTCATTGACTTTGGGAGCCAGTCCTGCAGCCACGCTCGTCGCATCCCGATGACGCCCTCTGAGGGGCCGCCGTGTTGGCCGATGCCGTCAGCGTGCACACTAGGGTCATCCAGGAACGTCAAGTCGCCTTCGCACAGTGGGTCAGAAGACCGTTCGAGCGGCCAAAATCCCGGACACGTTTTGAGCTCCAGAGTCCATTCCACAAAAAAAAAAAGAAAAAAAAGAGAACAATGACGCTAACTGCAGTTTTGAAGCGCGCCCGCGAACTCACGGGTAGGCTTCACGTCAAGCTCCAGTGTATGGCGGGCCAGTCTACCCTAGCTGCCGCAGGCGCTTTGCCCGCAGCTCACAGAGCGAACGTCAATCCCAGGCAAGAACAACTCTCTTCGGACCGTGCAGATAAAAAATTTTCAACTTTCCGAGCAGAAAATAAAGCTGAAAAATCCAGCCAGAGGAGACCAACAAGACCAACATTTTTCAACGCGTAACCTATTAAAAATATATGATTTTTAATTTTTTTATAGAGACACTTTAAGAAATGCGATTGGCCAACACAAGACTGGACAATTTATGGACCTGGTGCAACGTTTTCAGTCCTTTCTCATACCCAAAAAGTAATTAACTGTTCCCCATTGAGAAAACCTTAAAAACTATTTAAGGCCTTACAAAGAAAAGCAGCTTGTTACAACAAAGTATCTTGAGCCCACATAAGCTTACAAAGGAGATACTTCGTAATTTACGAACACTATTTCTTCCTATAACAAAAAGTAAATTAGTTTGTATTATGTATGCTCGAAACACTTCGTAAGGTTTTGAGCGTGCAGCTCTACACAGGAGTGTCTGAGGGGCCTTGTCGACGCAACGCTTGCGGGGGCTCTGTCTACTCCTAGCGGCGCCACCGCGGGCCACCGCGGGGCCCGGAAGCAGATCGCATTAGTCAGCCGGTTATAACCGAACAGCTTCCCGGGCTGCTTGCTCACTCAGAGTCATGTCGTCGAGGCGAACCGCAGGACAGATGGAGGCGTCAAGTGAAACACGGTTCCTGGTTTTGCCAGGAGCTCCCTGGAAATGGCCAGTGTCTTTTCTATAGGCTTCCTAAAAAAAAAAACCGGGAACCGTTTTCACCGTGAGACCAAACCATTTAGGCTGGGGTGAAAACCACATGAAAACGATTCATGGAGAATTCTCAAATGACTCTCTCTCTCTCTCTCTCTCTCTCTCTCTCTCTCTCTCTCTCTCTCTCTCTCTCTCTCTCTCTCCTTTTTTTTATCCCTCCCCACACGAGGATTGGCAATTTTCACGGATTCGTCGAGTTCTTATTTGCATTGGAACAGCGAAGCGGTTACAAATTCTTTCCGGATTCTCACTTGTCTCTTCGTAAGCAGACGAGAGAGGCGACCCTTTCCCCTACTTATCGGGCAACAATCGGCAGACGGCTATGGCCCCGGCCTTTCCCAGGAATTGGCGACCAGACCGAGGCCGGTCGAGGCGCACAGTGGGGCAGAAGACCGGCGCAGGCGGCCAAAACTCGAGATGCGTTTCGCGCTCCAGAGTCGCTAAATGGGACTCGAACCGAACGTTTTTCCCCACCAGTGGATTGCTTTCCGAACGAGGAATCCATTGGTGGTGGTCGTACGTTCGGTTCGAGTCCCATTTAGCGACTCTGGAGCTCGAAACGCATCTCGAGTTTTGGCCGCCTGCGCCGGTCCTCTGCCCCACTGTGAGGCGGCCTGCTTCCCTGCCTTCTTGGAGCGCGGCCGGACGGATGGGACAGCCCACAGCCCTCCACCCCACCCACCCCGTCTCCCTGCAGGTACCAACCCCGCTCCGTGGCCACTGGAGCCACCGGGGGCGCACAAGAACCTAGTCGGATCAGAAGCGCGCCCTTCAATCGTGTAAATGACGTCAGACGTCGGAAAAAGACGTCAGAAACATGTTTGAAATCCTGATCAAAGTGCGCGCACCTCTGAAATCTGAGATTCTGCAAACTTCATCTCACTTTGAGGGCCTGAGTTCTTCAGAATGCCGGGAAAAGTTTTCAGATTTCAGAGGTGCGCGAATTTTGATCAAGTTGTTAGACCGGTTTGTGACGTTCTCACAAAATTTACACGGGTTACCCCTTCCCCTCCCCCTCCTCCCGTCCCTCCCCCCACCGGCAACGCAAAGGCCGGCCTCGTCTTCCACAATAATTAATAGACTCAGCCGATTAGCCGGCCAACTTTCCCACCGCCCAAACGGGGTGACGTGTGGCGGCCAGCCTTACCTACCTGAACCCCCCCCCCCCCGGGCCTCCCTCCCCTCCCCCCAGCTACGCTCGCATCGCCACCCCCCTCCCCTGCGAGGTGATGGCTCCAAGAAGCGCAGACGGGGGGCGTGGTTGCCCTTATATTTCCCCGAGGGGGTGTAAGGCCCCGCACAGTGGGCCGGAAGACCGACGCAGGCGGCCAAAATTCTGCCCACGTTCTGAGCTCCAGAGTATGTGGGACTCGAACCGAACGTTGTGACCTTACCAATATGGATTCCTCGAACGGACAGCAGTATTATGTGGAGTTTTCCTTGTATTATGGAGAAAATCTGCATCATAATATGTTGGTGCATCCTTCCACCGGAAGACATTTAGAGTGTGGAGGCGCTCAAAATCCCGGACGGGTTCCGAGTCTTAACTTCAGATCGAGGGATGCGTTTACACGAGGATATGACATTTGTTTGAACGTGGATTAACATTTAGACGAGTCTGACAGTCGTGACGCAATTCATGCACGGTAAAAACGGTTCCCAGTTTTCACACAAACCCTAAGACATACGCGATTTGCAGGGAGTTCCTGGGAAAACAGAGAACCGTTTCCACCGTGTGGAACAAATGTGACGTCACATGCGTTGCATGGAGAGTGCAGTGTCGAGCCAGGCCCACCTTGACAGGTCTGGCGCCTTGCTGCAGCTGCAAGGCGCCCTCCTTCTGAAGGCGAAGCAAAGCACAATAGGCCAGAAGACCAGCCTAGGCGGTTTCTAGACGCGTTTTGAGCTGCAGAGTCGCTAAACGGGACTCGAACCGAACGTGTGACCCCACCAATCGATTCCTCATTCCGAGAGGAATCCATCTGCGCGGTCACACAATCTGTTCGGGTCCCATTTTGCGACTCTGGAGCTCAAAACCCGTCCGGGATTTGAACCGCCTCCGGCCCACTGTGCAAAGCCCCTCCTTCTCGACGGCTCTATGTTGCGCATGCATCTCGGCGCCAAGTGCCAATCTCCGGCTTTCCCATACTTGCCGCTCTGAGCGCAAAGTTGGCGCCGCGCCGCGTTTTCTGGAGGGAAGATGAATGCATTGCTTAAAAGCGGCGCCCAAAGTTAGCGCGTCAAAGCGGCGGGCGGAGCGGAGAGCCCCGGGGCGGCCGCCTGCGACCCTCGTCGGGGCCGCAATCCTACGCCGGGTCAGAAGACCGTTGAGGTGGCCAAAGACGCGTTTTGAGCTCCAGAGTCGCTGAATGGGACTCGAATCGAACGTGTGACCCCACCCATGGATTGCTCCCCAAACGCGGAATCCATTGGTTGGGTCACACGTTGTTTGATTCGAGTCCCTTTTAGTGACTATGGAGCTCAATATACGTGTAGAATTTGGCCGCCTTAACGGACTTCTGACTTACTGCGAATCCCTGAGCCATCCGGCCGCCCTGTCTGTCCAACCTGCTCGTCTCCGTTTGTGATTCATCAGTCTGCAGCACTTGCTGTGGGCGTTCACTGAGAATCCAAAGTATAGTATAGTCAATTGGTGCAAATGCATTTGAAGACTTGGCAATGCTTCTGCATCGGATGTGAAGTGCAATGCCTTCCCATGCATTAGCATAGGGCATTCGGGACGCATCGCACGTGTGGTGTGACTACACATTGCTTGAAAGACAAAGGACACCCAAACCAACCCTCCATGCCCCTTCCAGATGAATTGGTTACTCACAGCAGAGCCAGCACACGTCCGAACGCCCAGCTTCGAGACTCACCTGCAACAGACGCAAAAAAACGAGCAAAGTCAGCGAAATGCCATCACGATAACGAGAAAGCACACAGAGTAAACCGAACACATCGCCCAAAACACGGAGGAGAGCGAGCGCGGCCAAACGTGACAGAAGCTCAATCAAATCCCGCCGCCGCCGCGCCCGTGTTTGCTGGCGGCTAAATCAAATAATAACCGGTGAACGAGTCAAACAGCCGCGCTTGCTTTCGACACTATGCAGGGAAAATGGGGATCGCCTCGGGGCTGATCCAGAGAGAGAGAGAGAGAGAGAGAGAGAGAGAGAGAGAGAGAGAGAGAGAGAGAGAGAGAGAGAGAGAGAGAGAGAGAGAGAGAGAGAGAGAGAGAGGAGTGCAGCGCACCGCGTACCGCCCACCGTGTTTGTCCATGCGAACAACGTTTGCAGCGGCCGGGCGGCGCGGCGGGCGGCGGCGTCAGCCCCAAGGTCATACACCGTCACCATCCCATCCCGCGACCATCACCACGTCCTGTGACGCGGCGTGACACGGCGCGAGAGAGACGGTCTGCGCTCTAGCGGTGGGGGTGGGTGGGGAGTGCGGCAGAGACAGCTATCGATCGAGTGGGCCCCGCTTGGCTCGGCCCCCGCAGCCCCCCTCTGGACCGCACACCGCCCCCGCACCCCCACGGAGGAACCCCAAAGGGCTCCGGAGCGCGCCGAGGCGTGGCAGGGCAAGGCAGGGCGGGGCAGGGCGGGGCGGGGCAGGGCCAGCAGGACGAGCTTTGCGCCACAGGTTGCCCCAGGCCCCGCCGCCCTAGGCCCTGCAGGGCTAGCCTCGGCCGCCTTGGCCCGAGTGGACCTCCAGAGCATCCAAGCGGGGGGCCACAGTGGGCCAGACCAGAAGACCAGCGCAAGCGGCCAAATTCTGGACGCGTTCACTCGTGTAAATTTTGTGAGAATGTCAGAAACGCGTCTGAAATCCTGATCGAAATTCGCGCACCTGAGAGCCGAGATTCTGAAAACTTACTCTGATATTGATAGCCTGAATTCTGCAGAATGTCAGAATAAGTTTTTAGCTTTCAGAGGTGCGCAAATTTTGATCAGGGTTTCAGACACGTTTCTGACTTTCTGACATTTTGACAAAGTTTACACGTGTTTTGAGCTCCAGAGTTGCAAAACAGGAGTCGAACCGAACGTGTCACCCCACCAATGGATTGCCCTCCGAACGAGGAACCCATTGTTCGGGTCACACGTTCGGTTCGAGGCCCATTTAGCGACTCTGGAGCGCAAGACGGCGTCTAGAGTTTTGACCACCTGCGCCGGTCTTCTGGCCCACTGTGCGGGGCTGCGCGATTCTTTTTGGCAGCACCGAATTACGCGCTCGTAAACCTTGCGCGCGAGGGAGGTGACTGACGACCTGGAGGATGCACTTGACGGCGGCGCCGCGGTCGTTTGCCGCCGCCGCGGCCACCTCGGCGTTGACGGCGCCGCCGGGACGACCACGACACAGTGGGTCAGAAGACCGTCGTGGCCGCGCAAAAATTCTAGACGCGTTTTGAGCTCCAGAGTCGCTTAATGAGACACGAATGGACCGTCGTGATCCCATCGATGGATTGCTGATCACATGCGGAAGCCATTGGTCGGGTCACACGTTCGAATTCGAGTCCTATTTAGCGACTCTGGAGCTCAAAACGCGTCGGGAGTTTCGGCCGCCTCTACGGTCATCTGACCCACTGTGCACGACCGCCACGACCGCGCCGTCCGTGCGAAGAGGGACGCTCTCACTTGGTTTGCTGCCGGGCCGCGGGCCATTCAGAATGGGAAACGGCGGGGCAAGGACATGCGAGGTGCCCCGCCCCGCCCCTTCTGCCCGCCCCCCACCCCACCCCAACTTGCCCCACCCCGCCCCTCCTGGCCCCACCCCACCCCGCCCCTGCTGGCCCCACCCATCCCGCCCCGCCTTGCCTCGGGCCGGGCGGCTGCCTACTGGCTGCCTGCATGGCCAACCCGGCGACGCGTGATGCGTGCCCCGAAGCTGAGCCGCGATGAGCCCAAGAGGAAACACGTTGTTGTCTTTCTTCCAGCCACAGAGCATCCCGATGTCAAGAGGTCCTGTTCACGAGATCATATCTGGGCGTTCCAGTGCAAAGAGCCTTATCCGAAACGCAAGCAAATTTCACTTAGTTTGATCATTTGAGACAACTGCAAATCAATGTAATTTGTGATTTTATTGACTCAAACTTGAAGATGAAAGATCAAAGAAAGCAGCTGAGCCTATCCAGCGGAGACATCCGCACAGAGGGCCGGGAGCAAGGCCAGGAGATTGGTGGAGGCGGCAAAACGTCTAGACGCGTTTGTTGGCGGCATTGCAAGGGTGGTAGGTAAACCCGTACCACCTTTCGATTGACGGTGAAACCTTGACACCGCCAATACAAAACTACCTCCAATAAAGGGTGGTAATATTACCGACCTTCGATTTGATTGTGAGCCCATGCGCTTGCCACAGATAGCAATACAAAGGGCCAAAAGACCGGCGCACGCGGACAAACTTCGAGACGCGTTTTGAGCTCAAGAGTCGCTAAACAGGACTCGAACTGGTGGACGTGTGACTCCGCCAATGGATTACTCGTTCGAAGAGCTATCCATTGTTGGGGTCACACGTTCGGTTCGAGTCCCATTTATCGACTCTGGAGCTTAAAACGCGTCCACAGATATGGCCGCCTGCGTGAGTCTTCAGGCCCACTGTGCGGCGGGGCAGGCAATGGCACCTTGCCCCTCCACGTAATCACATTCCGAAACCTCGTCGGAACGCATTCTTCGCCGCACCGAAATGCCCTGCCCGGTCCCGGCGCCATTCCAGCCCCAAGAGCACTCAGAAACGCTTCCGTTTAATTGATGAAAAATAATCGAAAAAATGAGTAAACGGGTTTGTCTTAGTATAAGACCCGCTATCGACTTTGACACCAAATAGTTTTCGTTGACACTACACTGCAAATCCAAGAGTGGGGCGGGCATAAACGAGATAACGTGGGACGAACGCTCCTACGTTTGTAAGCGTGGGACACGTACTTGTCCCACGCTTACAAGCTTACAAGCTTAGTAATATGACAGCACAGCGAAGATAGTAATCTATGGTGAAGGGTTCTCAGTAACTTTTGACCAGTTTCTTCGTATTATGAACATATTTCTCTGTATTATGATAGACTTGTTTCGTAAAGTACTAGGAATCAGCTTAGTATTATGACAGCACAGCATTTCTTAGCAGGAAATTGAGAGCGTGGTTTCGGTGCCGAGAGTGTGCTATATTTCTTTTTTCAATACATTCGTCCGGTAAGAGGCCGCAGAACTAATATTGGCGACTCAGCGTAAACGGCAGGCAGTGCGGGACTAATGGGCCGGCCGCCCCACAGTGGGCCAGAAGAACGGCGCAGGCGGTTTGAGCTCCAGCGTCGCTATGGGACTCGAAACGTGTGGCCCCGCCTCTGGATTGCCTCTTCGCACGAGGAATCCATAGGTGAGGTCACATGTTCGGTGAGTCTTGGTTAGCGACTCTGGAGCTCAAAACCTGTCTGGAATTTCGACTGCCTCAAACGGTCTTCTGATCCACTGTCCCTCCCCTACCCCACCCCGCCTCTCCATCTCAGGCCTCCCTCTCCGACCAACGTGCACGTAGGCCCGGAAAGGGACAGGTCAGCAAAGATCGAGCAGCAAAGTGAAATAAAACAAGGAAGGAGGGACAAGGGAGGAGCGGGAAACAAAAACATCCCCTGAGAAACTAGGAGAGTGGACAAGGGTTCGGGGACCAACATACAGATGTGCGGTAGCGTCCCCCCCCCCCCCCCACCACCACCACCACCACGAAACTCCGTCCTACTTCTCAACGTGCGGTTTCACAGATAAATTCCTACAAAGAACGTTCCTTGTAGCTATAGAGAAACGGCAAAAACTTTGAGCTTGATCCATCACATTTCGCTGATAAAAACGACGTGCAAGAGGTCAACCTTTACCCGGCGGTTCTCACCAACCTTGGAGTCGAGGCCCAACTTTGGGTCGCGAAAAAATATTTTGGGCTCGCGGCTTAGTTCTTGTGGTCGCCTGGGTTGCGCAGTGCTACCTGACTCAGGCCTCGGTCTACACTGTGCTGTCAGTAACGGTAGTTATGATCCTTCTCGTGCAGCACAAACAAAAAGGATCTTTCTCGCGCGGCACAAATAAGTAGGATACACTTTTATTCAACGAAGTGACGTCATATTGGTTAGAATGTGAAATTTGTCACGTTCGTTTGAATACGAAGTCACATTCGTTGGAGCGTGACACGGCCGTTCAATGAGGATGTCACATTCGTTTGAACTTGGATCACCATTGGAACGAATGTGCCATCATATTCAAGCGAACGTGGCAAAATTCACATTCTAACGAATATGCCGTCACATACTTTGAACAAGAGTGCACTTTTCGAAGGAATAGGCGTTGAATAATTTTTGTCCCCACACCATCCCGCCGCCGCACCCCCAGGCCATCCGAAACCGCTTCAGATGTCGACACGTGCGCGCGTGGTCTCGTCAATCCACGTCACCTGTAATCGACACGTGGCGAAGGCCGCCGCCGACAGCCGCCGCGGCCTCGCAGCCGTCGATAGCAACGCACACACACTCACTGCCACACACACACGCAGGCATACACGCGACACACGTTCACGCACGCGTTCCTCTTGAGAAACACATTCCATTTGTGGGGTGACACGTTCGGTTAGTCCACACTAAATGTTTTTGTTGAAATTTTGTACGAGACATCACAGTTCTTTGTGCAGATGAGATTTTTGTACGAAAATTATTGTACAAAAAGTTCATCTGCACAAAAAACTGGGATGTCTCGTACAAAATTGTACATAAAGTTTAGTGTGTCCCATTTAGCGACTCTGGAGCTCAAAACCCGTCCTGAGTTTTGGCCGCCAGCGCCGATCTTCTGGCGCCACTGCGGACCATGAGTCAACCTCTCCACTTCCCTCACCCCCGAACCTCTCTGCTCCTCCACGTTTTTACCCCAACCCCCAAGCCGCACACATATGCTGGGCCCCAAAAGACAAAACCTCGGGCAGGGCGGCAGTGCACAGTGGGCCAAAAGACCGGCGCAGGCGGCTAAAACTACAGACGCGTTTTAAGCCCTAGCGTCGCGAAACAGGACTCGAGTCCAAAACGTGTGACCCCACAACAATGGACTCCTCGTTCGGAGAGCAATCAATTGGTGGGGTCACAGGTTTGGGTTGATTTTCTCTTAGCGACTCCGGAGCTCCAAACACATCCAGGCCACCTGCGCTGGTCTTCTGGCCCACTGTGCGGTGGCCCCACTTTGTCACGCCGGGTGACTCCCAGGAGGCCGGAACCAGGATGAAGCCAGTGAGACAGAATGGGGCCACATAAGCCGACAGCGCGCCGCGAAGCCATTACGCAGAAAAATATGTGAGTGAGCCGGCCAGGGCCTTACTCGACCTGATAAGGCACTGCTTGCGCGCGCGGTGGGGACACTGTCATTCGAACTGCAAGGCGCATTTAAAGAACACTGACTGTCATTAAAACTGCACAACGCATTTACACTCTCAGCGCGCTCCGGGTAGGAGGCCCCTACACCAAGGTCGGACTCTGCCGGCCTCAGCCAGGGCTGAGCAGGCCCTCCATTGGGCGGCCGGCTCTGGGCCGGGTCGGGGTCGATGGGCTGGGTCGGGGCCGGGTCGATGGGCCGGGACTTCGTCGGAGTCTAGAGTAACGCAGGTGTAGGTGCACTTTGCACTTTGCACCTGCCATTACTTAAAATTGAAGGGTGAGAGTCTCACCAATTCTGTGTCGAGAATGAAATTTCTTGCCAAACAGTGGTGAGGAACAAAAGTCTCGCCATAATTTTGGGTGAGAACCGAATTTCTGACCAAGATGTGGCGAGAATCAAATGTCTCGCCAAAATATGGCAATAATTTCAACCCCAGTCTATTTGATATGATCAAACACAAAAAGGAAATTTAATTTATTGTTGGAAGATATTGAGTGGTCAACTCCCACTCCCCGCCTCCAGGCCTGCGTTATGTTGTCCCGGCTAGTCGATTCCCCGCGGGAGCGACGCGGACGCGGCTATGCAAACAGCTTCTTATGCGCATCACGAAGGGGCGCCAGCAGCGCGACGGTCAAATGAAACAGAAAAGTAATTGCATTGGACAGCAATTATTTTCGCGAGAAGCGAGCGCGGTCCTTTGTTGATTGGGCATTTGGAGCGGAGGGTCGATACCCTGACAGCGCAGACCCACTGCCGCCCCTCCCCACCCCGCCCCGCCCCGCCCCGCCCCGCCCCGCCCACCGCCCCTCCGGACCAGCTGAATATGCATGCTGCTGGGACGCGGCGAGGGGTGCGGCCAAACAGGCAGCCTGCCGCCTTCCGGAGAACAAAATCTAGCGCAGTCAGACAAGCATACACTGTTATGCGACGAATGTGACGTTTCGTTAGGATGTGAAATCTGTCCCATTCGGTTGACTACGATGTCACATTCGTTTGAACGTGGCCTTACATTCAAACGAACGTGAAAAAATTCACCTAACGAATGTGACGTCACATTTGTTGAATAACAGTGCGTGTGTGTGTCAGAGAGAGAGAGAGAGAGAGAGAGAGAGAGAGAGAGAGAGAGAGAGAGAGAGAGAGAAAAAGAAAGGGAGGAAGTGAGTGAGTGAGTGAGTGAGTGAGTGAGTGAGTGAGTGAGTGAGTGAGTGAGTGAGTGAGTGAGTGAGTGAGTGAGTAAATGAATGAATGAGTGTTCGTAAGGGGGCTCAGCTCCCCTTTTACCACCTGGGCACAAATCTGTACAAGTGAACAACCCAAGCGGCCTGTTCTTGTCAAGGACTGCAAGTAGATGGAAGAGGGGCTGTTGCATGCTAAGTCCCCCTACCTACGTGCTTCGCAACGTCACTGAGTGGAGCAGCGCACAATGGGCCAGGAAACCGGTCGAGGCGGACAAAATCCTAGACGCGTTTTGAGCCCTAGAGTCGCTTAATGGGACTCTGACCGAACATGTGACTCCACCAATGGATTGCTCTCCGAACGAGAAATCCTTTTGTGGGGTCACACCTTCGGTTCGAGTCCTGTTTAGCAACTCTGGAGCTCAAAACGCCTCTACAGTTTTGGTCGCCTGCGCCGGTCTTCTGGCCCACTGTGCAGCGTACTTACGGCCATGCATTACAGCGGCGGCGAAAGAAAAACAATGGCGACAGGCCTTCGCTGCGCCTCTGCGATAAGCAATTGCAATTAGAGGCGCCCGTAATGAAGCGGTGGCGTCGCGCGGCGTCGCAGCGGCAAAGAGAATGCGGAGTGATGATGCCGCTCGGACGCACGCCGCGCTTTCAAAACATGTTTTCTTATCTCTTTTGGTCTTCTGGTTTTTACGTCCTCTCGGCCGCACGCTCCGCCGCAAGCCCCCCCTTTTTTTATTTCTTTCTTCCTTCCCGGGCGCGAGGCCCGCGGCGCGCGCTATATTGAGGACAATGGCTGTGGCCATCACAGCGGCTCGAGGCGAGAAGACCGCCCAAAATAACGGCGGTGTTTTATTGATTCCGGCGTGGCTGCGGCTGGTCAGCGCCGTGGTCAGCGCCGTGGTCAGCGCCGTGGTCAGCGCCGTGGTCAGCGCCGTGGTCAGCGCCGTGGTCAGCACAGCAAGGCGCCGTGGTCAGCGCCGTGGATAGCGCCGTGGTCAGCGCCGTGGTCAGCGCAGTGGTCAGCGCCGTGGTCAGCGCCGCCGTGGTCAACACAGCAGGGCGCCGACCCCGGTGCTGCTGATTTGGCCGCACGAAGCAAAGCTGGCCGCGGAGCGCTGCCGTGTTGACACTCCTGCGTAGTGGGCCAGAAGAACGACGCAGGCGGCCGAAACTCAAGACGCGTTTTGAGCTCCACAGTCGCTAAACGGGGCTCGAACCGAACGTGTGACCCCACCACTCTCCGAACGAGGAACCCATTGGTGGTGTCACGCGCTCGGTTCGAGTCCCGTCATTCAGCGCCTCTGGAGCTCAAAACGCTTGCACGAGTTTTGGCCGCCTGCGCCGCGGGTCTTCTGGCCGAGGGGGAAGCAACTCAAAATTTTTGTGTACGTTTTACAAAATTTCTTGAAATTTTTCTAATTTTCAGAAATTTGTTAAATTTTTTTTAAATTGTAAATTTTTCAAAAATTGCCAAAATTAAAGATTTTTTAAAAAATTTCAGCCGCTACGCAGGCTGATCGGTTATTTAAAATTTGGTAAAAATAATAAATAAAAAAATGGAACCCTACGACCCTCTCCCCCCGCAATGGGGTTCGATCCGCCTGCTTAACTTCGGTGTTCGGATGGGAACCGGTGTATCCAGGCTTTAACTGCTACCGCATAGTTCAGCTTCTGTAGGACCGCTATTGCCTTCCACGCATGAAGGACCGCCGATGAAGGCAGCCGGCGATCGTAGGGTTGAAGAGAGAGGACAGAGAGACAGAGAGTTAAAGAGAGAGACAGAGAGTAGTTTTGGGAGCTTTTGTTTGCGCAGGCTGGTCGGTACCCAATGTACCCCCGCTGTCCGGCGCTCCCAGACCCGAACATGCAGTCAGTGGGCCAGCTTCAAAGGACTTATCAACTCCATCCGACGAATCGGAATGGACCCACTCGCGACCAATTTCGAGTGGCTGGCTCGATCGGGGATCGAACCAGTGCCGAGGCCAATCCGCCGAAGCGGACTGGTTTTTTGACACCCGGGTGTAATGGCCTGGCATAGACGACCTAGACCACTACACCACCCTGACTTGCACGTCTGCCGAGTGTTGGACGACGGGTTTGAGTCGCAGTGGGAGGAATCCACTCGAAAAATGAAAGATATTTTCGGGATTCGACCCCCGGACCTTACGGTCGGGGATCGACGCCTCTCCACTCTCAGCCACCACGGCTCATGTGTGACGCCGATCAAAGCGGGCCCTTGAAGTGACAATGAGCAGCGGTCAGAGAAAAAAGTTGTGAAGTAATAAGACTTGAACCGCCGATCCTCGCACCGGGAACGACGCGTCGACACATCCAGCCACCACGGCACATGATGGACACTGCGCATTGCTGTGGCTTTGAAGCACACTGGGGAGGGCAGTAAATTCGTAATTTTTTTCATAAAATCTTCAAAATTTTTGACAAATTTTATAAGAATTTTTTAAATTGTTCTATAATTTTTTTAAAATTTTTCAATAATTTTTTTTATATTTTTCAATGAAATTTTTCAAATTTTTTGACATTTAAATTTTTGGTGTACATGTATTTGGCCAGTTGTTTCCCCCTCGCTTCTGGCCCACTGCGTGCGGGGGTTCGTGTTGTGGTCCGGGTCACTCACCTGTTGTGAGAAGTAGCTGGGCCCGCCGTTGGCGAAGTGGAACCTGTAGGGCGAGTGCACCGGGCAGCTGTTCCGGTACGTCTCGACGAGGTGCGGCAGTGGGCCGTGCAGGTTCATGCCCGGGGGCAGCCCGCTGGGGGTCAGTCCGCCGTGCACCGACGGCATGGAGCCCATGAAGGGCGCCGGGCCGCCAAGGCCGCCCAGGCCGCCGCCCAGGCCGGCCAGCGGCAGGTGCGGCGCCATGCAGTGCATGCCGCTCGGGATGGAGCCCGACATGCTGCAGGACATGCCAGACGGCATGGAGCCCAGGGGCATGCCGGGCGGCAGCCCGCCCCAGTGCGGCCCGTGGACGGGGTGGCCCCACGGTCCCGCGCCGCCCCCCGCACCGCCGGGACCCCCGTAGGGATCCATGGAAGAGGCCCTTAGTGGGCCGTCGGGGTCGCTGGCGCTGCGCTGCCGACGACTCCCTGCGGCGCCGCCGAGGCCGTCGAGGCCGCCGACGACGACGAGGCCGCCCCCGTCCCCTCACCGGCGCGCATGGCGGGGCGTGCAGCGCCGAGGCATCCCGTCATCGCCGCCTGCGTGCCGCCCGGGTGGAGGGGACCTGAGCGCCGCACAGTGGGTCAAGACGCGGTCAAAACCCCGGACGCGTTTTGAGCTCCAGAGTCGCTAAATGGGCCTCGGACCGAACGTGTGCGTCCTCGCGCGAAGATTGCTCTTCAAACGATGGATCCGTTTGTAGGGTCACACGTTCGGTACGATTCCCATTTTGGAGGCTCAGGAGCTGGAAACGCGTCTAAAGTGTTCGCCGCCGGTCTTGTGTGGCCCACTGTGCGCCGGTGAGGACGAGGCCGTGAGGACATGCGTGCTCGTGCGGGGAGGGTCGCAGGGCCCAGCGAGTTCGGCCGACGCCCCTTGGGCCGCCGAGGCGTCGAGGAACCGCCTGCCCCACAGTGCCGCCAGCAGGACTCACAGTGGAAAGCGTCGCCGCGTTGGGCAAGAGCTACTCGGTTGCGCGAACGGATGGATGTAAAGCGAACCACAGGCCTCGCAATGTTCTGCGTCAAGGCGTTCCTTTTTGAGCCGTCGTGCATTCATGTATGACAGGGCCCAGCGTTGCCGGACGTCTTTCCACTGTGACACTCTCTCCGCCAGTCGAGGCCGGTCCGGACGGAAACTAATATCCAGGAGCGGCCGGCTTTGCTTGACAGCCGAGGAGACCAAGTTGGCAGCACTGCTCGGCGCCCTCCCCGAGCGCCGCGCGTCCCGCCGGTCGGACCTGACCCCCGCCGGCCCGCCGGCCGCCGACGCACAGTGGGCGAGAAGACCGGAGGAGGCGGACAAATTCCTGGGCGCGTTTTGAGCTCCAGGGTCGCTAAATGAGACTCGAACTGAACGAGTGACCGCACCAATGGATTGCTCTCCGAACGAGGAATCCATTGGTGGGATCATACGTTTTTTTCGAGTCCCATTTACCGACTCGGGAGCTCAAAACGCGCCGGGGATTTTGACCACCCCCAGCGGTCTCCTGGCCCACTGTGCGTCGTGGGGCGGCGGGGCACGGCGGCGGCTGGCCCCAGACTTACCACCCCTGGGGCCGCGGCCGACGCGGCGCGGCGTGCGGGGCGGCTGTCCCCCACCGCGCCCCCCAGGGGCACCGTCAGTTCGTCCGTCCCCCCGCGTACACAGCACTGCACAGTGGGTCAGAAGACCGTTGAGGCGGCCGTAATCCTGGACGCGCTTCGAGCTCCAGAGTCGCTAAATGGGACTTGCACCGAATGTGTGACCCCACCAATGGATTGCTCTCAACAAGGGGGTCACACGTTCGGCTCGTGTTCCATTTAGCGACTCTGGAGCTCTAAACGAGTCCGGGATTTGGGTCGCCTCAACGGTCTTTTGCCCCACTGACTGGCCGCGGGCGAGGCTCGGGCTCGAGGGCCCCGAGCGGGAGAGGGAGGAGGTCGTCCGGTCCGAGTCAGTCTGTCTTGCCGCACACTGGCGCGGCGCCACGCGCAAAGGAGCGAAGGCACGTTCGTCAATAAGTCATCGCTGAGCTCTCGGGGCCGCGGCCACCCGCACAGTGGGCCAGGAGGCTGGCGCAGGCGGCCGGACTCTAGACGCGTTTCGAGCCCCTGAGTCGCTAAATGGGACTCGAACCGAACGAGTGTCCCCACCCATGGATTGCTCTCTGACGGAGGAATTCGTTGGCGGGGTCACTTGTTCGGTGCGAGTCCCATTTAGCGACTCTGGAGCTCAAAACGCGTGTAGGGTCTTGGCCGCCTCAGCCGGCCTTCTGTCCCACTATGGGCCATCGCGCTGCTGCCCTACTTGACGTCGCTGGAGCGGTGGAGCACCGGACGGTGCAACCCCCCCACAATGGGTCGGGAGACCGGCAGGCGGCTAAAACTTCAGACGCGTTTTCAGCTCTAGAGTCGCTAAACAGGACGCTAACCGAACTTCTGAGCCCACCAACGGATTCCTCTCCCAACGAGGAATCCATTGGTGGGGTCACACGTTCGGTTCGAGTCCCAATTAGCAACTTTGGAGCTCAAACCCCGTTCGGGATTCTGACCGCCTCCACCGGTCTTCTGGCCTTCTGTGCACCGGACGGCGCGAGGCGCACCGAGCACCACCGCCCGGATGGCGGAGCGCGCGGCCGCTTTGTCGCTGACAATCAATAATATGCCGGCGAGGAGATGAAGAGGGTCCTTGCCGCGGCTGCAATGGCCCGATATTGATCTCGATCGGCCGGCCGCGCAGCCGTTGTTAGGCAGCCCTCGCATGAAAACGCTCGAGCGAGGGGAACAAGGCGTGTAACGACGGAAACCACTTTTATTTTTATTTTTTTCAATTATTTCGTCGGAAAGAGTGCTTTATAACAAAGGCGTGTTGAGGCAGGCCGGCGGAGTGAAGGAGATCCGGGCACAAAGCCACTCATCGGGCTGCTCAGGGCGAGGAGGGGGGGGGGGGACCGGCACACAGTGGGCCGACCGGTGGAGGCGGTCGAAAACCCTGGACGGGTTTTGCACGCTCCGGAGTCGCTAAACGTGACTGGAACCGAACGTGTGACCGCACCCATGGATTGCTTTCCGAACGAGGAATCCATGGGTGGCGTCACGTTCCGTTCGAGTCCCATTTAGCGACTCTGGAGCTCAAAACGCGTCTCGAGGTTTGGCCGACGGCGTGGCTGCCTGGAGTTCACTGTGCGGCAGGCAGGCCGTCTGCCCGCCCGCCTGGTGCCCAATTCGCCACAGTCACGACAGCGATGCCTGGCCCTGACGGATCGTGGGAAAGTTCGGCGAGGAGAGCCGCGCAATCATAACGAGAAGTGTTTAGCTTTGCCTCGAACCGGAGCCTTCAGTATGAATTATTGATAAACGAGGGAGCAGTAAGAAAATAGAAGGGGCTCCACTCTTGATTTCCTTTCTTTATTAATTCTTTTGCGCCTTAGTTTCGATGGGGGATACAGTCGTTGCCAGTCGGTCGCGATGCGCAGCCAGGTGGAACAAACACGCGATCCGAGAGAGCCAAAGTTGAGAGTCTCCCCAAAGTTCTGCCGGCAAGAAGGATGGCACAATGCAATCCGCATCGGTTCCTGCGCTAATGAGCTCTGCTAGGAAAAGAGGCGAGGTGTCCCTCACTCTCAATTTGCCTTACACAGATTGCTTGATTGTGTCGGATTGCTTAGGATTCTGTATGATTTTGTCGCGATTTTTGCCTACTTACAGGCGTTTTTGTCGCAAGATTGTGGGATTGTGTCTCCTCTCTATAAAACTAAAAGCAAAGCGCGCGCGTTGGTCAGCGGCACACAAAAAGAAGAGATTGTTTCTCTGCACTCTGTGACAACTTGCAGCTTGGGTAATCCACCAGACTTTGGAGTGGAACTTTGTCGTCAGAAATACTTTGACATTTCACATACTTTACGAATTCTTCGTATCGAATCAACAGTGTAAAGAGGGTTCATATTGTCATGTCTGACTGTACCAAAGAACTGTTTATGCTTTGGAATATACGTGATTTGGAGTCCATTTTCAGCGGGCTCAAGATATGTTCCCACTTATGGCCGCACAGTGGGCCAGAAGACCGGCGCAGACGGCCGAAATTCTAGACTCGTTTTGAGCGTCAGAGGCGCTAAATGGCACTCGAACCGAACGCGTGACCCCACCAATGGATTATTCTCCTAACGAGGAATCCATCGGCGGGGTCACATGTTCGGTTCAATAAGTCCTGTTTAGCGACAGCGACGCCTGAGCTCAAAATAACGCGTCTCTAGAATTTCGGCCGCCGGCGCCGGTCTTCTGGCCCACTGTGGACCGCCCAAATCACGCTTGGTGCCAGGGGGTCACGTCAGAAGGTGGAAGTTCCAAGGCTGGCCGTCGTGGTCGCTTCACCCTCAGCTTAGAGCCATCAAACTTGCTCTTGTCGCGGGCTAGTCATAGCCCAAACTTTGAACAGGTTAATCAGAACCGGAGTTTGTCATGTCACCTCGCGTTTCTACACTCAAAGCCGCAGAGCCGGCGCAGAGCGGCGCGTTTTCGATAAACTTAAAACTAATCACAGCCTTGTACAGCGCACTGCGGAAGAGAGCCGGTTGAACGGTTCGGCGGGCAATGACCAATTCGTCATTACCGAAAACGACCCCGTCCAGGATCTCACTGAACAGGGTTTCGTGAACTGGCAACAGCACGCTCCTGAAAAGTTGCGTCACCGCACAGTGGGCCAGAAGGCCGGTGCAGGCAGTCTTTATTGCGGATGGGTTTTGAGGTCCAGAGTCGCTACATTCGCTACATGGGACTCGAACCAAACGTGTGCAATCTTCAGAATTGCAGATGAACTTTGGCACGTTTGTTGTCAAATCGGGTAAAATGATGAATTTTTGCTTATGAAGTCCAACAAGATTTCTCTCAATTTTACCTACATCTTTTGTTCAATTGAATTTAAACGCATTTGAGTTGGTTTCGGAGTGGTTTAGTCGTTTGCCACCGTTGGAGCGACTTTTCCCCGCAGTGCCCGATGAGCCATTAACTGTGCTTCCGGTCATTCCAATGCCCGGCCGGATCCATTCAGACTTTCGAGGAAGTCACTTCTCGGCCTATCGCCAGCGCATGGCAGTGCACTGTGGACCACAAGACAGGCGCAGGCGACCAAAAACTCTATACGCGTTTTGAGCTCCAGAGTCGCTAGAAAGGACTTCAACCGAACGTGTGACCCCATCAATGGATTCCTACCATCGTTCGGGAACAATCCATTCGTGGGGGTCACACGTTCAGTTCGAGTCCCAGAGCGGGAGCTCAAAATCCGTCCGGGACGTTGACCGCCTCCACCGGTCTTCTGGCCCACTGTGCCCGGCCGCGTAAGTGGCGTGCAGTGAAACACCAACGGCGCACCTCTGAAACCATCAAGAGGCCGGAGCATTACCATTTTTGCAGGGCCCGCTATAATCGTCCCGCGGGGTTGACCCGTTCAATATCTCAACCGGCCGGGCCCCGCAGCGAGGAGGGCCCCAAAGTCCTACGGGGGGCAGTATTGCGATCCCGCGCCCCCCCCCCCGCCAAGGGGGGAGGGAGGGGGGGGGGGCTGGAGAGGCTGCGGGGGCTCGCAGAGCTTTTCATTTCCGATACGTCACCCCCACCACTCAAGTGTCTCGAACGACAGTGCAGAAAGAAAAGCATCGCCAAAAAGAGCCAGAGGGGAAGGGAATCGAAACCCCAGCCGGGTCCTCGGCAACAGGCAGCGCGCAGTTTTCGATTCGCTCTTTGATCGGCTTTCTTTTTTACAAAGCAAGGCAGTCGACCGACATAAAGGTTTGTTTTTTTGTTGTTTTTTTTGTCTACTGAATAATGCCTATAATTGATATTCTATACAGTTTTTTTTTTTTTTCGCAAAAACAATATGAGAAATGAACGTAGGGTTAAAAAGAAATGGCTATTCTTGTAAGCGGCAACCTACAGGTTTTGACAATAAGCAAAATCACTGTAAAATCGAAATACCAGTGAAAATCGGAAGTTTGCTGGACTAAGTGAAAATCGCAAATTTGTTAGATTAAGTGCCGAGGACTGTGGATTGTGCTGGGGGCGTTGGGGCACATCAGAGTCTGCCGCCACGTGTGGAGTCCACGTGAGGACTCAGAGTTTGCTGTGCACTGCACGTTCGGTGGAGAACTCGCTGCGCGTTTTAGTTTGTCACCGAGTCGCTGTTTCTGTTTGCGGGCTCGTGATTCATTAGTGCGGCGCCAATGTCATTACTCAACGACTGCCACTGACTGGCTCTGTTCTCTCTCTCTCTCTCTCTCTCTCTCTCTCTCTCTCTCTCTCTCTCTCTCTCTCTCTCTCTCAAATGCCGATCGGAGAGCAAATCGAAGTCAGCAGAAAAGGAACAACCGAGAGCGAGTTGGAGAAAGGCAGGAGGGAGCGCTCGTCGCGGCACAAAAGACCGTAGGCTAGCCCGCACAAAAAAAAAAAAATATTTTTTGGCTCCTTCGCAGCTTTTTTGAAAAGAGCATGTCAAGGTGAGACAGCACACGAAATTTGAGCGCCCTCCGACAACGCAAACCCAAAGCGACCGCGCCTCAAAGGTTTCGGGCCGCGGTCCCCTGCCACCTTCCAGGCCTCGCTGGCACTGCGCCGATCGGTCAAAATACCCACCGGAGGTATTTTTCTGACCCTTAGGGTGCCCTCTTTGCTCTCGACGAGGCGCGACCGGGGAGCGGCCGACCAGCAGCACGCGCAGCGGCCGGACCGGAGCGAGACGCACTGGTCGGGCTTTTTGTTGCGGGCTACCGCAGGCGGCTAAAACTCTAGACGCTTTTAGAGCTCCAGAGTCGCTAAATGGGACTCGAACCGAACGGATGACCCCACCGATGGATAGCTCCCCGAACGAGGAATCCATTGGTGCGGGTCACACGTTCGGTTCGAGTCACATTTGGCGACTCTGGAGCTCAAAACCCGTCCGGGATTTTGACGGCCTCCGCCGGTCTTCTGGCCCACTGTGCGCAGTGAGGGCGACAGAGACAGAAGCGAGAGGTAAAGTTGGTTTATTACGCCGCGGGTGCCCTGCGCTTAATCCAACGAGCAGGCTGAGTGTGGGGAAGTTGGCGAGCGAGAGGGGGCTGCCTCCCCCCTCCAGTTCAGTACCCCGCCGCCATTCACAGAGATATTTACTCGGCGGTGACTTTTTTACTTTTCGCTTGCTTTCTTCTTCTTTTTTTCTTGAAAGCAGAGAGTGAAAAACAAAGCAAACAAACAAAATTAATGAATGAAACTGGTGGCTTTTGAGTTCCAGCAGCTGCGCGCGCGCGCCTTCTCCGTCGGAAGCGTGCAGAATAAGGGAAAGAAGAAAACGCGACTTCAGCAACGTGCCGAGTCCCCTCTCTCGTAATCGAAAGGCATCACGGCGCCCTTTCCCTCCTGCCCCCCCCCCCCCCTCTCCCCCCCCTCTCCCCTTCTCTGGTACTTGCGGGCGACACGGGTCGCGACTTCGGCAGGCGGGCTGGTGGGGGTGTTCAAGGGCTCTTGGGCGCGCTCTGGGCTGGGTCATCCGCCTGGAGATATGACGAAGGCAAGGGCGTCGGCGCAGAGCGGGTGCCGTGTCGATGCGTTGACGCCGCGATCTTCAGACCCTCAGACACTGCAACCTTTCGACCCTCAGATCCTCCGACCTTTGAACCCTCTGACCAACAGACCCTTTAACCATCCGACCTTTGAACCCTACGACACTCTAACCCTCCGACCCTCAGACCTTTCAATCCTTCGACCCTTAGACCCTCAGACCCTCAATCACTTCAATCCTTCGACCCTTAGACCCATAGACCCTCCAACCCTCTTACACTGCCGCAGACCCTTCCCTTCAATGCGGCCCAGCAAGCAAGAGGTTGAAGAAGGGAGACAGTGGTGTGCAGAAAGCCAAAAAACCACTTCCGGACACTTTTTTTTATTTTTAAAGTTTTGCACCAAACGCACGATCTGCACTCTGGACCCCCAGATTTTACCCAGCTTCCCTGGTTCTCTTTATCCAAGGTCCACTTCGGGATCATCGATTGTTCACGGTTGACCTGGTTACCGTAGACTTTGCACCTCACAGATGCTCGAGCCGCATCGTAGCCAAGGCTTTTGCCGTGCCAAGCGCTCGCTGAGTTATCCGCCTCGACTGATCCTGGCCCACTGGGTGGCTGGGGCCGCAGCACAGTGGGTCAGAAGACCGTTGATGCGGCCAAAATTTTAGACGCGTTCTGAGCTCCAAAGTCGCTAAATGGGACTCGAACGTGTGACCCCGCCAATGGATTGCTCTCTAAACGAGGAATCCGTTGGTGGGGTCACACGTTCGATTTGAGTCCCATTTAGCAACTCTGGAGCTCAAAACCCGTCCGGGGCTTTTGAGCACCTCCACCGGTCTGGCTCACGGCGGCATGCCGCCGCCTGGGCGACGACAGTAGCCTCCAGGTGCCGCGTTCACGGCCGCGCCCAAACTTGCGGAAAGGGGGCGAGCGAGGCCGTTTTAAATTGGATGCCCTGCCATTAGATATAGTCTTTGTGCCGGAGGGAAGGCCCGGGGGGAGGGGGGGGGCGGCATCGGGACCTAGATAAAGGGGCACCCTTTGTAAGAGTGATGCCGCCGGGCCGGGCCGGCGGCCCTTGGGTTAATGATGGCCCTTCCCGGTATTAGACGCGAACGCAGGCCAACACTCGTGTAAATCTTTATGTCAGAAACCTGTCTGAAAACCTGATCAAATTTCGCGCACCCCTGAAAGCTGAAAAGTGATTCTGACATTCTGCAGAACTCAGGCCATCAATATCAGAAGCAGTTTTCAGAATCTCAGCTTTCAGAAGCACTGCTATTCAACGAATGTGACGTCAAATTCGTCAGAATGCGAATCTTTGCCACCAATCCATCGGTGGTGTCACGTGTTCGGTTCCTGGAGGCAGCTTGAACGCGTAGCCCGCACTGCAAACCGCAACGAATGACGTCATAGTCGATTGAATGTGAATGTTGGTCACGTTCCTTTGAATACGAGGTCACATTCGTTCGACCGCCTGCACCGGTCTTCTGGCCCATTGTGCGCCGCCGCCGGGGCAACACCATATATTCCAGAACTCCGTTTCCAGGAATGTTCAGTCAGGGAGTCCAGGGCGGCCGGGGTGGCGGGCGCACCCATGGAGATGAGGCCGGCCCCTGGATTATGCAACCGTCGCCAGCGACTCGGAAACGAAACGGAAGCGCCGCCGTTTCCCTCGTCAGCGTGCCCGTAAACCTCGGCCACATTTGCCTCAAGGCGGCGCCCACAGGGAGGACCGCGGCCTCGGCGAGACACAGTGGGCCAGAAGACCGGCGCAGGCGGCCAAAACTCAACACGCGTTTCGAGGACCGCGAAGTCGCTAGACTCGAATACAGAACGTGGTGACCCACTAATGGATTCGGCGCTCGGAGAGAAAATCTATTGGTAGGGTCACACGTTCGGTTCGAGCCGGTCCAGCTAATCTCGAGCTCGGGATGTTGACCGCCTCCACCGGTCATCCGGCCCACTGTGCGATAGGGCGCCCCGGAGTGCTGTCGAGAGGAAGGCGGCGCGCAGCCACAGCGAGCAAACGGCAGGAGAGGGAACGCCCAGTGTGCCACAAGACTGGTGCAGGCGGCCGAAACTCTAGACGCGCTTTGAGCTCCAGAGTCGCTAAATGGGAATCGAATCGAACGTGTGAACCCCACCAATGGATTCCTCCTTTGAAGAGCATTCACGTTCGATTCGAGTCCAATTTAGCGACTCTGGAGCTCAAAACGCGTCCAGAATTTTGGCCGCCTGAACGGTCGTCTGACCCACTGTGGAACGTTTTCCCAAGCGGAAGGGAAGGAGACGCGGAAAAAGGCGTCGGACACAACATTGCAGAATCCGTGATGCGCGCTGAGACGCACGCCCTACACGGACATGCGCCCGCCCCGCTGTCCCGCCACTTTGCAGCTCGCCGGGTAAACTTGGAACGGCCATTAATATTTATAAAGCGACTCGGGGCGGGGCGGGGCGGGGCGGGGCGGGGCGGGGCGGGGCGGGGCGGGGCGGGGCGGGGCGGGGCGGGGCGGGGCGGGGCGGGGCGGGGCGGGGCGGGGCGGGGCGGGGCCGGGGCTCACATCAGTCGCGACCTGTGTGCACGCGGCCGCACTAAACTCGCTGCCTCGTCCACTCAGTCCCGAAACAGGGATCGGCATCCGGAAACTGAATTCAAGATTGCGCCGAAAAAGTCCAATTGTCCCTTTGACTCGATTCCTTTTTCAGAAGAATGGGGAATGGAGAAGTCAATAAAACCGCCGCACAGTGGGCCAGAAGAAAGGCGCAGGTGGCCAAAGCTCGAGACGCGTTTTGAGCTCGTTTGTCGCTAAACTATGGGAACGAGCGATCCATTGGTTGGGTCACACACTCGGTTCGAGTCCTTGTTTAGCGACTCTGAAGCTCAAAAAGCGTGTTGAGGTTTCGGCCGCCTGCGCTGATCTTCTGGTAGAGATGAGGAATGTGCCAGCCCACGGCGGCCCACCGCCAGCGCATCGGCTGCAGCAGTAGTCACCGGAGCGAGACGGAGCGGTCCGCAGCCGCTCAGCCCCTGGGCCAGCCCATTCCTCAACTTCTGGCCCACTGTTCGCGTCCGCCGGCGACGCGTCTTGCGCGCCATTGAGCTGCGCCATGGCGATATCCTTGAAGCCGCCAAGGCATGGCTGACGCGCTGAAGCCGCCCCACTCACCCTGCCACAAGCCCCTAACCTCTCGCAGTAATTTCAACTCGCCGCAACTAAGTTGCACCCAAGTCTCTCCACCCCACCCCCTCCGCACTTACAGGTTCCTGCCCTGCCACGCCAAAGGGTGTTTGCCCCGCCGGTGATACACTGGAACACTCCGCGACACGCATGTCCCGCCCAAAACAAGAGTGTTTGCGGACACGTAGCGAATTTATTTCCTCCAGCGGTTTCTGTCAGGAAAGAAAACAATATGTTCTCGACGTTGCAGGAGTGCAGAGGGCAAGCGGGGGGAAATGGAGGAGGAGGACGAGGAGGACGAGGAGGACGAGGAGGACGAGGAGGAGGAGGAGGAGGAGGAGGAGGAGGAGGAGGAGGAGGAGGAGGAGGAGGAGGAGGAGGAGGAGGACGAAGACGAGGAGAAAGTGGAGGTCAAGGGCGGAAAGGGGAGGGGCCCGCGCTCATTCCGAGCACAGCGCTATCGTCGAGAAGCCACCCCACAGTAGGTCAGAAGACCGTCGAGGCGGCAAAAACTCAAGACGCGTTTTGAGCTCCAGAGTCGCTTGGTGGGACTCGAATCGAACGTGTGACCCAACCAGTGGATTCCTCGTTCGGAGAGCATTCCATTGGTGGGGTCAAACGTTCGATTCGAGTCCCATTTAGCGACTCCGGAGCTCAAAACGCGTCCGAGGTTTCGGCCGCCTCAACGGTCTTCCGACCCACGGTGCGCTCTGCGCCGGATGGGGCGCGCGGGCCCGCAGCAAGAACACAGCAAGCCCTTGAGCAGTGACCCTTCTTTGAGTGTCTGACTTCCAGGCCGCCCTTTGAAAGAGATCGGGGCCCTCTGGCGCACGTAGACACGCTCACTCAGACTGCGCACAGCAGCGCACAGTGGGCCGCAGGCGGCTAAAAGTCTGGACGCGTTTTGGGTGCCAGAGTCGCTAACCCAGCAATGGCTTGCTCTCCGAACGAGGCATCCATTGGAAGGGTCACCACGTTCGGTTTGGAGCTCAAAACGCGTCTACAGTTTTGGCCGCCTGCGCCGTCTTCCGGCCTACTGTACACACTAAATCCTTATGCACTTTTTTTTGTACATAGTTATGAACGATTTTGCACATGCGTAAGCTTCTGCGTAATATTTTGCAAAACAACGTATCATTTATACATAGTTATAAATAAATTATGCATAACAATGTATTATATTATGCATAACAAACGCATGTGCAAAATCGTGCATAACTATGTACAAAAAAGTTCATGAGAATTTAGTGTGTACGCCTCTGCGGGTGGGACGTGTTTGTCGGTTTGCGCAAACCGAGCTGGCAAGAGGAAAAGCCGCCGAATGAAGCGCTCACCCGGTGTGAGGGGCAACACCGACGGCGAAGAATCGCATTTGGGAGCGGGAACAAGAAAAAACGGCAAGACAAGCGCATTACAGAGTTCTCCTCGCTCCGCTCCGCGGCGTGACGCGGAGGTTTGGCAGGGCGGGGTGGGGCAGGGCGGCGCGGGGCGCGGCGAGACGAGGCGTGCCGCGGCCTGGCGAGGCGGGGTGGGGTGGGGCGTGTTACGGTGGGACGGCGCGGGGCAGGGGGCGCACCGAAGGGGGCACCCCATTCACATCCGGGTTCGCAATTAAGTAGAAAGGGAAACTCTGGCGCCGTTTGCGGCACGGGGTGCGCGCTGGGTGCGCGGGCCGCCGGGCCCACCAGCCCAGCGCTGCGGAAACGCAACAGAAGACAAGAAAAAAAATATGGAAAAGGAAACACGGGCAGAAACAAGGACAAGCGGAGGGTGGAGGGGAAACCTGCCAGCCTAATTGGAGGGAGAATATTCATGGCGGGCGGTGGGGCGGTACCCATCTCTGCGCCCCACCGGGCAGCCCCGCGCTGCCAGAACCACTGGGCAGCCGATCCTGCAGGACAGCCCCCCGCACCGGCACACAGTGGGCCAGAAGGCCGGCGCAGGTAGCCAACACTCGCGACGCGTTTTGAGCTCCACAGTCGCTGAACGGGTCCCAAACCGAACCGGTGACCCCACCAACCGATTGCCCTCCGAAGGAAGAATTCATTGGTGAGGCCACACGATCGGTTCAAGTCCCATTTAGCGACTCTGGCGCACAAAACGCGTCTGGGGATTTGACCGCCTCCACCGGTCTCCTGTGCGGCAGAACCACCGCCAGCGGCTGATCCCACAGGACAGCCAGCCGAGCGAGCTTAACGATTCTCCGCGTGGACGGCTCGGCCCGCCACAGAGCGCGCCGACAGCGTTTGAAGCGCGGCCGACCAGGCCGACCACACTAGACGCGTGGCAACCCTATTGTGACAACCCTATTGTGGCAACCCAAGGGGCAACCGCAGATGCAACTTTAGAGGCAACCCTAGGGGCAACATTAATGGCAACCCTTGGGTTTACCCTGGGGGTAACCCTGGGGGTAACCCTGGGGGTAACCTTGGGGGTAACCCTGGGGGTAACCCTGGGGGTAACCCTGGAGGTAACCCTGGAGGTAACCTTAGGGGTAACCCTGGGGGCAACCCTGGGGGCAACCTTAGTGGCATAACCCTAATCTTCGACGTAGCGCGGCGCGACGAGCGTCAGTCATTGAGTCAGCAGTGCCTGTCAGCGTCTTGGCAGTGTTATCAGTAAGTCGGACGGCACCTCCGCCAGGACATGGGCGGAGGCGGTGAGGGGAATCGGGGGCGGGTCCAGATGAAGACTTCAGGCGGCAGGGCGCCACACACACACTAACCCAGACACCAGCGCACGCACGCTTACGCACGCAAACGTACGCGCGGCTCACAAACACTAGCACAGTCGTATTCCTTTCGCGAGTGCAGAATCGGTTGTTCCGCGCGGCACACGCACTATCACAGTGCACCGGCGCCGCGTCGCGCTCCGCGTCAGACTCGCGCGGTTCGAGTCTCGGCCGGAGTCACGCTCGAGTCACGACCCCCGAGTCACGGCTCTCGAGTCACGCGTCCGCGCTCACAACGCCGGGTCGCATCGTGCTCCGGAACGCGGAGCCGCTGCTGCCTCCACACCGGACCGCACCACACTGCCTGCGGGGAGCGCCGCGCCGCGGGTTCAGGGCGCGCGGGGGGGGGGGGGGGGGGGGCGACCCACGCAGGGGCTGCGCGCGCACCCCAAGGGCGAGGGGGATGCTGCGCGATGCTGCGCGATGCTGCATGCTGCGTGGGGTGCGGGTTGCCAGGCAACGCGAAGGGCGGGGCGGCGGGGCGGGGTGGGGCGGGGCGAGGGCGCGGAAGGGCGCGGCAGGGCGGCAGAATGTGGCCCTGGACTGGGTCAGCATGTCACACCTCCCACCTCCACTTCAGACGCCGCTTCCCGAACCGCGACGGCCGCGTGGTCGGCTACAAAGGACGGACGGAGCGCGCCGGCAATGGAGACGAGCCGGGGAGCGAGTGGCGGAACCAGAGCACAGTGGGCCAGAACCACGCAGTGGGCCAGAACCACGCAGTGGGCCAGAACCACGCAGTGGACCAGAGCCACAGTGGACAAAAACCTCTTCGCTGTGCGCCCCTCCCCTCCGTCTTGCCTCCTACACTCGTGTAAATTATGTGGTCAGAATGTCAGAGACCGCTGTCCGGCATCCTGATCAAAATTCGCGCACCTCTGAAAGCTGAAAACTTATTCTGACACTATGTAGAACTACTCAGGCCATCCATACCAGAATAAGTTTTCAGAATTTCAGCTTACAGACGAGCGCGAATATTGATCAAGGATTTCAGACAAGTTTCTGACATTCTGACAAAATGCACACGAAAGATTACGGTATGTTTGGGTCGCAGAGTACCAAAAATTACCTTAGTATTGTGACCGCACGGCCACGGCGGCTTTTTCAGGAGGAAATTGAGGCCGTGGGGCGCGGTGGGGGCGCGGTGGGGTGCGGTGGGGCGCGGTGGGGCACTCCAGTTGCACAGTGTGACGCTGGCACCGCACCGCGGGGGACTCCAGGAAAAAGGTGTCGGCGGGACGCGGCAAGGCCAGCACAGTGGGACCGCGGGATGCAATCTCGGCGCGCCACGCAGCGCACCGCGTCTTCAAACAATCTTGCTTGACGGTCTCGACCGTCTCGAGAGCGAGGTGGGCGGGACGGCAGCGGCGGCAGCGCACAAACTTTTTCGAGCCTTCCTTGCAAATTAATTCATAATTTCTTTCACCGTGTCTGCGATTAGCAGAAGAGGGCGCAGGGTGCGTCCTTGGGGGGCAGGCGGCTGCGAGAATACACTGTTGTCATTCCACACCCAGAAAAATGATTTCTTAAATCAAGTAAAATTTACTTGCTGCAATAATTTTTTTGCATTAATGTGCTAGTAAAGTTCTGCTTTGAGTGAAGTAGAAATATTCTTGATATGGTTAGACTTGAAATTTCCAAAGCCTATTAGTATTGATCTGACTCTCAGTTAGCTTGAATCAAGTATTTATAATAAAAAAAATATACTTAATTCAAGAAATTATTTTTCTTGGTGCACGGATGTGACGTCATCTTGAGAAGGATGTGAATTTTGTCCCGTTCGTTTGATCACGACGTCGAATTGTTTGAGCGTTGGCACGGCCGTTCAATTAGGATGGAAGATTTCGTTTTATCGTGGATAAACATGGAAACAAAAGTGGACATCATATTCAAACGAAAGTGACAAAATTCTGATTCCAACGAACATGACGTCACATTCAGTAAAGAACAGTGTACATAATCCCCCTAGTACCCCAGCAGAGGCGCAGGAGGCGGCGGCGGCAGCAAAGGCACAGCAACCCTCCCTGAGGGAAGACGATTGAATCGTAGGCCGGGCCCCCGTAGTGCCCCACCCGTGCGACCCAAACGGTCTACAGAGGGGGAGGGGAAGGAGGTTAGTACTGGAACAGGAACAAAGCCGTAAGCACCTCCAAGCGCCGCGCTCCACCGCGCTGGGCCACCCTGGCCATAGAGTCGACATTCTCGTGTGGCCAAAGCGGCTCGGCCGTCCGCCAGCGCCGCACAGTGGGCCAGAAGGCTGCCGCACGCGGCCACACCTCTAGACGCGTTTCGAGCTCCAGAATCGCTAAACAGCGGACCCGAACCGAACGTGTGACCCCACCGGTGGATTGCTCTCCGAACGAGGAATCCGTTGGTGGGGTCACACGTTCGATTCGAGTCCAACTTAGCGACTCTGCAGCTCAAAACGCGACTAGAGCTTCAGCCACCTGCGCCGGTCTTCTAGCCCACTGTGCTGTGCCAGCAGGGATGTTGCGAGGGTCCTAACGCACCGCCTCCCTCCGCCTTGACGACCACGTTTGGAGGCGGTCGGCCGCGACGAGAGCCGACCGCATAAAGCGTTTGCCGCGCCGCGCCCGGCAAAGGCAGGCCGGCGGCCGGCCGCCGCGGGGCGTCATTAAATATTGGCGGAGCGCCGCGGCGTGGGAATACCAACATGGCGGCACCGAACGCAGCCCACGCAAAGCGCACCTGAGGACACATATTTCCTGTTCTGATTTCCGCAATGAAACTCGACAGAGGGTCAGGACGGGGAAGAACCGCTCGGGGGTAGAGGAAAATCAGACACCCCGCGGGGCGGGGGTACGCAATTTTTAATAAAGTTGGCTCGTTTGAGCAGGACGTCATATCAAATAGCCCTAGAACACTTTGTAAATTTACGACATATTCGTAAATAAACGACATTTTTGTAAACCTACGAGCAGTTCGTAAAAGAAAATTACCCAAACTTTGTTCGTTAATTTGGGAGAATTTTTTTTTTTTTACAGTGTGGGAGCTCAAAACCGGCCCGGGATGTTGACTGTCTCCACCGCGGTATTCTGGTCCACTGTGCCGGGGCGCGGCCATGGCGCGGCCCCTTGTTGTTGCGTCTCGGTGCCGATGAGGTCCGGGGCACGTCGCGGGCGTACATAGCCGTGCTCATTTCCATGCCACTTACCCGCTTTAATCCCGGACGCTGCTGTGTTGCGCGTGACGCCACGTAGCGCCGCGCGGTCCGGGCCGTCGCCGTTCTGTCTCTCTCGCCCCCGCACGGGAAGCGTCGTGAGTGCGAGAGAGACAGAGCGAGGCAGGCGCGGTTCGGAGTCCGCCTGCAGGGCGCGGCCAGGGCGCATAGCCAGGGCGTAACCCCCGCACGTGCCGCCGAATTACTCCGCCTTCCTTCCCTCTTTATTCCCTCTTCTTCTCCTTCTTAATCTTCTTCTTCTTCTTCTTCTTCTTCTTCTTCTTCTTCTTCTTCTTCTTCTTCTTCTTCTTTCTTCTTCTTCTTCTTCTTCTTCTTCTTCTTCTTCTTATACCTCGCTGCAGACACAGTGCCGCACCGAACCGACGACACAAATTTACAGCAATATGCTAATGCGGACCGCGTCGTCACTCAATCCCCGCGGCCGCCCCCGGAGGCACCGCGGCCGATGCTGGGTCGGAGCGCAGTGGGCCAGAAGACCGGCGCAGGAGGCCGAAATTCTGGACGCGTTTTGAGCTCCAGAGTCGCTAAATGGGACTCGAACCGAACGTGTGACCCCACCAATGGATTGCTCCCCGAACGAGGAATCGATTAGCGAGGTCACACGTTCAGTTCGAGTCCCATTCAGAGACTGTAGGGCTGAAAACGCGTCCAGAATTTTGGCCGCCTGCGCCGGTCGTCTGGCCCACTGTGCGGAGGGGCCGGGCCAAAATTATGGGCGACCGATTCGGGGCACTTCTTGACCCCAGCCAGACGTCCCACCCCTTCCCTATCCCTGGCAGTGTGACCTACATTTCCGGGTTAGGGTGAATATGATACCAATGCCGCCCGGAACTACCGCCCTCCCCAAGGACCAAAAAGGACAAACATAAAAAAGAGGACCCACCGATACAGATCAATGTCCCCCGTTTGATGCACTTTCGTGAAAGGAGAGGGGCCTGTGGTCCAGTGGGGTCCGAAGCGTCGCCAGCCCGTCGATTTTCGCGCGGCCCACTGGTGTAAATTCGTTCAGGATTTTCTGATAGGTTTTCTGATTTCTGATTGGCAATCAGAACTTTTTTGATAGTTTTTCTGATTTCTGATTGGCGATCAGAAATTTTTTGATAGCCTTTCTGATCTCTGATTGGCGATCAGAAATTTTCTGATAGCCTTTCTGATCTCTGATTGGCGATCAGAAATTTTCTGATAGCCTTTCTGATCTCTGATTGGCGATCAGAAATTTCCTGATTGGCTGTATGATCTCTGATTGGCGATCAGCAATTTTCTGATAGCCTTTCTGATCTCTGATTGTCAATCAGAAATATCCTGATTGACTTTCTGAACTCTGATATCGTCAATCAGAAATATCTTGATTGGCTATCAGAACTGTGTTTGGCAGTCTTGATCTGTATCCTGAAATCTGATTTTCTATCATAAGTTTTCCATTTGTCTTTGTTAAGTCTGGCCGCTGCAGCCGCAATGACAACATCAGCAATTCTCTACGGCCCCCTGCAGGTGGAGCGGATCCGGGGAGGGAAAAGTGGCATACAGGACATGAGCCCCGTCCCGTTTGAGCCCCGGTGGTCTGAGCCCCGACCTGAGCCCCAACCGGAGCCCCATTTAAGCCCCAACTTGAGCCCCGACCCAAGCCCCAAAATCCTGAGCCCGGATTGAGCCCCGACCTGAGCCCCGTTTGAGCCCCATCTGAGCCCCGTTTGAGCCCCATTTGAGCCCCGCGGCCGGAAATTACGCATTTTTTCATGATTTATTGCTACGGGGCTCAAATGGGGCTCAAACGGGGCTCAGATGGGGCTCAAACGGGGCTCAGGTCGGGGCTCAATCCGGGCTCAGGATTTTGGGGCTTGGGTCGGGGCTCAAGTTGGGGCTTAAATGGGGCTCAGGTTGGGGCTCAGGTCGGGGCTCAGACCACCGGGGCTCAAACGGGACGGGGCTCATGTCCTGTATGCCGAAAAGGGGAGGGGGGTCACAGGGGTAAATGCTGTCAGGATCTTCTGATAGAATTGCGTGATTTTAGAGTTTCTTTCAGGATTTTCTGAAATCGTGCTTGATTTCAGGATTTCTATCAGGATTTTCTGACAGCACGAAAGCTATCAGAACCTCTATCAGACTTTTCTGATAGCAGCTGTTGCTCTCAGGATTTCTATCAGAACTTTCTGAAAGATGAGAAAGCTCTCAGAATTGTCTCATAGCTACGTCAGCTCTCAGAAATGCTATCAGGATTTTCTGATAGGAACTGAAGCTATCAGAATCCCCATCAAGACTTTCTGAAAGTTGCCAATGCTGTCAGGATATTAATTTTCTATCAGGATATCCTGAGAGCTTAAAAATCTAGAGGTCTGTAAAAAAGAAAGTTTTTGAGATTTCTGCTTGAATTTTGGTATGTGGCATGTTCAGAAGAATTTACTAGGGTGATTTTAATTTCGTAGACATCGGACCATATTTACTAGTTTTTCCAGAGCCGATGTTGAGCTATCAAAAATTGGATTGCAGATTTGGATCGGACTCGATTTCAATCCCCTAAACTCTTTGTCCCCAAGTTCGCATCTTATGTAGAAATGAAGTTCTGCCTCTGTCTGATATTCTATCAGAAAAAAACTATCAGAAAAGGTGAATCAGAATGAGGCTATCAGACACAGTCTATCAGACTTTTGCTATCAGAAAAAAAACTATCAGAAAAGGTGCGCGAATTTCAATCAGACTCTTGTCTGATAGACATTTTCTGATTGAAAATGTCTGATAGACATTTTCTGATTGAAAATGTCTGATAGAAAATCCTGAACGAATTTACACCAGTGCCCCTATTTCCCCGGACGCCTTACAGTGGGTCAGAAGACCGTTGAGTCGGCCCGAAATCCCGGACACGTTTTGAGCTCCACAGTCGCTAAATGGGACTGGAATCGAACGAGTGACCCCACCAATGGATTCCTCGTTTGGAGAAAAATCCAATGGTGGGGTCACACGTTTGGTTCGCGTCCCGTTTAGCGACTCTGGAGCTCAAAACGCGTTTAGAATTTTGGCCGCCCCAACGGTCTTCTGACCCACTGTGCGCCTCGTCTCGGTTCCCTGACCCGGAGCAACTCTGGCGGTAACGAACACCTTGCCCCGCAAGGCGGCCGCAGGGTCGCCGCAGACTGGCCGAAGGCCGAGGCGGTCAGGGCGGGGCGGGGCGGTTCAGGCGGGGCAGGCCAGGGCGGTCAGGGCCGGGCGGTCAGGGCGGGGCGGGGCGAGGCGGGGCGGGACGGGCAGGGCGGCCGAAGGGTGGTGTGGCCGAAGGCCGGGCGGGGCGCTGCTCCAACACAAGAACCTTTCTCCGCTGTATTCAAATCCCCGAAGCCGCCGTTCTCCAGAGACCCCGGCACATTCATGGGCGGCCGTCTGAGCTGGGCCAGATACCGCGCGCAGACAAGGCGGCCTCGGACACAGCGAGGCGTCCATCTGAGCCGCGCCAGATACCGCGCGCAGACAAGGCGGCCTCGGACACAGCGAGGCGTCCATCTGAGCCGCGCCAGATACCGCGCGCAGACAAGGCGGCCTCGGACACAGCGAGGCGTCCATCTGAGCCGCGCCAGATACCGCGCGCAGACAAGGCGGCCTCGGACACAGCGAGGCGTCCATCTGAGCCGCGCCAGATACCGCGCGCAGACAAGGCGGCCTCGGACACAACGAGGCGTCCATCTGAGCCGCGCCAGATACCGCGCGCAGACAAGGCGGCCTCGGACACAACGAGGCGTTCATCCCACATCCGTCACGCAGACGGGCTGGACTTGGAACACGTTTTTCATGAGCTTCACACATGAACCCTGATATAGGTTCATACAAAGTTGGTTTGGATCTACACTGAAAAAAAAAACCTCTGAATACACACACACTGTTATTGGCACTTGTAGTTTTTGAACTAGTTCAGTTTGCCCTCACCAAAGATTCACCGAAACCTCTCAAATTTTGTCAGAGCAAACCGTCAAAAGGTATGAGCGTGATCCGTGGTGTTTTGACGATAAAAACGACGTGAAAGAGTCAACATTAACCTTTCTGGAAAGGAAGTTACGATCCTTCTCGCACAGCACAAACAATTAGGATCTTTCTCGCGCAGCACAAGTAATTAGGATACTTCTCTTAGGCGGCGTCGAAAAGTAGCTCGTAATTAAAAATTATTTTGAGCATACATACACTGAGAATCCAAAGGCTATGAGTATAGCGTCAATTGGTGCAATGCATTTGAGGACGTTTTAGTAGGAAATTGAGTGCGGTGCGTACAATCCCAACTTTCTACTGAGAAATGCCGTGCTGTTATAATACTAAGCTCATCCTCAGTACTCTACGACACAAATGTATCCTAACACAGAGAAATTTGTTCGTAATACGAAGAAATTGGTCATAAATAACTGAGAATCCTTCACCATAGGTTACTACCTTCGCTGTTCTGTCATTAAACTAAGCTTTTTGTTTGTATTACGAGGAAAAAGCTCAGTAGGATCTTGAAAGTGTACAGGGAGACAAGTCCCGCGTGAACTGCTCTTCGCCGCGGTGCTCTGCTGCGCGCCGAAGAGACAGACAGCGCGCTGCAAGACGCTCGAGTAGGCGCCACCCACCCACGTTAATGCAATTTCTCCCCGAGTTGGCACAAAACTCGCGCGGGTTAACCACGCGCGGGCGGGCCGCTGAAAGACGCGCGCCAAGTTCTCGAGAACGCGCGGAGCGCGGCGGCGGCGGCGGCAGGGCGACGCAAGCAGCCGTGCGGCGAGACGTCTCAAAGTGTGGGCGCCGTGCACACCTCAGCCGTGCTTGCGGACACACACACACACACACACACACACACACACACACACACACACACACACACACACACACACACACACAAACAAACACACACACACACACACACACACACACACACGGCGCAGGCTGCATAACGCCTAACGAGGCAGCCGATGCGCTCTTCGGCGTCCGAAGGCGTCCCCGGCTGCACTGTGAGTGTTTGGAGAGGGAGGGACGGGAGGACGGTTGGGGGGGGGGGGGGAAACAACCCACAGAGCGCGAACACAGTGGACCAGAAGGGAGAAGGGTGTGGGGACGGCCAATCTCCGCTTTACACTCTCATCCTTCAAGAGACATTTTATTAATAATCATTGACGTTATTGTGCACATTAATAGGATTTCGTTAAGAAGCTTAACAGATTTGTCAAGACAAAATTGACAAAAATGTTACTGTTACAAATAAAAATGTAAATAAGCTCATTAATGTGCACTAACGTCAATACGTTATTAAACAAAAAATTAGTACGAATCTGAGAGTGTACACACTCAGCACCGCACTACTCACTTTCCGCTAAATTTGTCGGTAGTTGTCCACGCAATTTGTGAAAACTTTATGCGTAACTTTGCTGGCTGCGTATACAGTAGGCCACAAGACCGGCGCAGGCGGCAGAAACTCTTGACGTGTTTCGAGCTCCAAAGGCGCTAACTCGAACCGAACGTGTGACCCCGTCAATGGATTCCCCGTTCGGAGAGCAATCCATTGGTGGGGTCACACATTCGGTTCAAGTCTCATTTAGCAGCTCTGGAACTGGAAATCCGTCCGGGATTTAGACCTCCTGCCCACTGTACCGCGGGAGAAACAGCCGCAGGAGCGCCTGCAGAGCGGAGGGTAGGCCACACACACCGCAGTGAGGAACGGCGGGCTGGCCTACCCCGTCGATGACAGGCGCTACATTAACGAATCAGCGCGATTGAACGCAAATGCGTGCGAATGCACGCGAAAGACCGAATGCATGCAAACACTGAAAAACCAAACGTGGTCCACTCTAGAGAGGACTGTCTGGCCTACTCCACACGTGTGGTGCGGACATAAATTACTTAGACCACATCAATAAAACACGGAGAGGGTTGTCCGCACGAAGTGCGTAGTCCATGGCAGTGGTGCTCTCCAAGATTTGAGCCACGTAAAAGGATAGGAGCTTTAATGAGCAAGGCCGCGTTTGTGATGTGGTGCGCAATGACCACACCCGGGCAAAATGGCACTTATATGACCGCGTCAGTTGGTGCGCAGAGAAGACCTCGTTTGGTTTTGCAATGCATGACCGAATATGAATGTGAGGCACAGTGGGCCAGAAGACCGGCGCAGGTGGTCAAAACTATAGACGCGTTTGGGGTTTTAGAGTCGACAAACAGGACTCGAACCGAACGCGTGACCCCACCTATGGATTCCTTGTGCGGAGAGCAATATCCACTGGTGGGGTCTCACGTTAGGTTCGAGTCCCATTTAGCGACTCTGAAGCTCAAAACCCGTCCGGGACTTTGGCCGCGTCCACGGTCTTCAGGCCCTATGTGCGAGGAGTGCGACGACTCGACGACGCCGCAACGCCTCCCAAATAAGGGGCTCTCTCGAATATGTGGGATGGCGGGCCTTAAATCCAAACAAAAGCGGCAGCACAGTGGGGAGGGCACAGTGGGCCAGAGGACCGACGCAGGCGGCGAAAGTTCTAGACGCATTTTGAGCTTCAGAGTGGCTAACTGGGACTCGCACCCCGCGTGTGACCCCACCAATGGAGGGCTCTCTGAACGAGTAATCCATTGATGGGGTTCTACGTTCAGTTCGAGTCCTTTTTAGCGACTCTAGGGCTCAAAACGCGTCTAGATTTTGGGCCGACTGCGCCGGTCTTCTGGCCTACTGTGGGATGGGAGGGGAAGGGAGGGAGAGAGGGAGTGGAAGGGAGGGAGGTAGGGAGGGGAAGGGAGGGCGAGGCGGGTTGCAGCGGCGGGCAGCGTGCCAATGCACGTCAACTCCATCGCGCCGAGCATCGATCACACGGCAGCGGAACTGGCGGAAATGTTAGCCAAAATAACTACAGACACACCAGTTCAGCAGTTTCTGTTGGTGACTTTGGCGCGGGGCGCAGTGGCCGCCGGACAGACCGACGGGGAGGCAGACGGTTGGACGGAAGGATGCGTTCAAAGTGACAGGCGGACTGCCTTTGACGTTGCTAGTGCATGGTGGGCCGAAGGCCAGCGCAGGCGGCAACATCACCAGACGCGTTTTGAGCTGTGCTGCGCGCCTTGCCAGGAACCCGGCACATGTGGTTAGGCCCCGGGCGGGTGGGTGGGCCCGAACCACCCGCCTGCTGTGAGTTGGCTTTGGGACCACCAACCAGCTGATTTCAAATGGGGTGTCTATGTCTCTCTCTCTCTCTCTCTCTCTCTCTGGTTCGCTTAAGCGAGAGACAAGTCCTACTCGTCATCATTAGTCGCGGCTGCCGCGCGTGTGCTTCCCCCCCCCCCTTTCCTACCCCCCCCCCCCGCTCTTTTCCAGCGCAAACCAATCAGGTGAAGCAGGGAGCGGAGGGAGTGTGCGCGTGACCAGACGTCGGCGCACAAACAGAGCCACCAACTGCGCCACCGATCAAAGAGGGTAGACATGGTTTGCGCGCTGGAACCGACAAAACCGACAGAACGCACATGTGGATAGCTGCGCGCGTGTGTGCTGTGCTGGCTAACCAACGAATACCTCAGGGCTAGCAATACGGGGCGGTTCGGTTTGGTCCCGTCGCACGTCACCGCACCACAGCTGGGCCATGTCTTAGCACTGTTATTCCACGAATGTGATGTCATATTCGTTCGAATCACGTTTGTTTAAATACCACGTCACATTCGTCCGAAAGTGACTCGGCCGTTAAATTAGGGTTTTACATTCGTTTGAACGTGCGTCAACATTCAAACGAATGTGATGCCATATTCAAACGAACGTGACAAAATAATTCACATTCGAACGAATATGACGTCCTATGTCCTATTTGTTGAATGACAGTCGAGGCTCTGTCTTGGACTCGTCTTTGGCTCTATCTTGGGCTCGACTTTGGCTCTGTCTTGGGCTCGTGCTGTAATTACTGAGCTCTGTCTTGCGCACTGAGAATGAAAGAGTCATAATCAGGACTACAATTTTGGGCGAGGTAGTCTTTACCACCCAAATTTGGGAAAGAATCATTTTTTCGGCAAAAATTAGGCGAGGCAGGTTTCCTCACCCAAATATGGGTGATTATACTGTGTATGAAATGATTCTCACCCAAATTTGTGCGACAAAGGATACCTCGCCCAAAATTGGGTATTGATCAAGACTCTTTCATTCTCAGTGGCGGGCTCTGTCTTGGGCTCTGTCTTTGCTCGGTACAAGGACCACCACCAGGCGAGACGAGAGACCACTCGACAAAGGCTCAAGTGTTGCAGTTTACACATCACCGGGCAGCCGTGCCGTCACAGAGCGCGTGTCTGCAGGCGTCACCGCCCCCTCCCCCTCCCCCCTTACCTGCTACCCTCCTCCCCCTACCCCCTACTCCCTCCCTCTTCCCCCTTACCTCCTGCCTCCTTCACCCTACCCCCTTCCCCCGTCCCCCTACCCCCATCACCCTACATCCTACCCCCTGCACCCTAACCCCCCCCCCCCCCCCCCTAGGCCCCGTCGGGGGCACGTCGAGCGGCGCCAACGCTTGCCGCTCGCGAGAGAGAGCGCACTGGGGCTGTCAGAAACGTCTGCATTAAAATGAGACTGACATGCCCCATGACTTTACCGTGTGCCATATACGTGAGGACGTTTTTCACTTCACCGGTAAGGAATGGAAAGCCCCGTGATTTCTGCGCGGGAAAAGAAAAGGAGACCGCTTCGGAGTTTCTGGGTACGGTATAGGGTGCTCCTTTTTTCAGTCACGAGGAAGGTGAGCCAAAAAGAAAAAGACTGCGACAAGAAAATTGGACTTGTCACAAGAGTCGCTAAATGGCACTCAAACCGAACGTGTGACCACACCATTTGGTTCCTCATTCGGACAGGAATCCATTGGAGGGCTCAAACGTTTGGTTCGAGTCTCATAGCGACTCTCGAGATCAAAACCCGTCCGGGATTTTGACTGCCTCCACCGGTCTTCTGGCTTTGCCCACTGTGCGCTGCCCTCCATTCCAGCCACGTGTTGGCCACTCATCCCGCACTTTCCGAAACGTCCGCAAAGAAAGCAAGAAAGCAGAAACAAAACCAAAAAAAATTACTCGTGTGTCGGGGTAACGAATCGTGTTCGCTCGCAGAAACAAGCCCTCTTGTACCTTCCCTCACACACGCACCAGACTGGAATGAAGTGTCCGAGGGGGCCCCGCCTGGGGGGGAGGAGAGAGAGAGAGAGAGAGAGAGAGAGAGAGAGAGAGAGAGAGAGAGAGAGAGAGAGAGAGAGAGAGAGAGAGAGAGAGAGAGAGAGAGAGAGAGAAATGAAGCAGTCGACGCGTCCTGGCAGTGGGCACCGAAGGCAACGAGCATTATTCATCACCCTCTCGCAGCCAGCACTGAAACTCAATGAAGATAATTTGCTGCAACAAAAGGTTGCGACCGCTTCGGCCCGCTCCGACCGGCGCTTTTGTCGCTCTCTTTCGCATTGCATTCAGAGGAGGTTTGGAATGAGTCCGCAAACGGGTGACGAAGTCCTATACTTATCACGCCCCTTCCAAGGGCATAAAACAATGCACGCACGCCGTTCAAGGGCGTGAAATCGTTTACGCCCTGCAAGGGCATCGTTTTAATACCTCTGTTTTACCAGTGATGTACGGTTCAACTGCGAAGGAAGAATTCGTTGATTACCAAGTATTTTCTTTGTAAAGTACTTTGTTAAAATACTTTGTTATACCACACCTCCTAGAATCAAACGGCCATTTTCGAGAGCGCTCTAGGCAAACAGGGCAGTCTTCTCTGTAGGACTTACAATCGTCTCCGTGCACCTCAATGGTCTGCGACGTGTGAGTCACAGTGAATACTGTAAAGAGGCTACAGGAAATACTGGGTTTAGGGTTACAGAGAATCCTGGCAAAAAAATTAACTGACTTTTCCGTAGTTTTTTGCCACAGTGATGACAGGCGGCCGTCAGAGGAACTTCCTCGTTGCTAATTTAGAGACGGCGGCGGCATCACGCTGGAAAAGCGCGGCCTGGCCTGCCGTCTGGCGACAGGAGAATGCTTCTGCGGCGCTGGGCCACGCCGTGCCACTCTGCGCTGCCACTCTAAATATCTTACGGTGGAAGGCTGCACCGCTGCACCAAAATATTATGATGCTGATTTTCTCCATAATACAAGGAAATTCTGCAAAATATTTTTAAGGTACAAAGAATTTTTAAGGAAGCTGCACCACCATATTATAGAGAATTTACCATAATATGGAGAATCTTCACAATAAGAGATTTAGGGTGTGGCCTGTTATGCCCCCTATCGACGAGAATCCATGGGCGGTACACAGGAGGGGCTAACAAAGGCGGTACGAAAGTATCGCAAACTAGGGTGACGCAAATCCTAAGGACTGGATTGTCTGATTCTAAAAACTGGAGTTTGTTAGGGATCAAGTGTCTCATGTTACCCCAGCTGTCTCCAGTTACCCCAGCTTACTGTAACCACCCTTTCAAAGAGGCACGAAAATTTCCGGCCTTCGCAGGCCGAAAACCAACGACCATAAAAAAAGGTTTGGATAGTTTAGACACATGACAGAGACCGGCGGTGCACAGTGGTCTAAATAAACGGCGGAGGCGGCCAAAACTCTGGACGCCTTCTGAGCTCTAGAGTCACTAAACGGGATTTGAACCGAACATGTGACCCCACCAATGTATTCCTCGTTCAGAGAGCAATCCAATGGCGGGGTCACACGGTCGGTTAGAGTCCCAACGCGTTCGGAATTTCGACCACCTTCATCGGTCTTCTGGTCCACTGTGTGGTGGGCGCAGGCTGCATAGCAAAGCAAATCCTCCCTCCTTCCCCATTCCCCGGTTGCGATAATACGTCGAGAGCAAATCTGATATCAAAGGGGAGACTGCGCCAAGACTTTGGCCCCTGCCAAGAACACACGCAGGCTTGTCTAGGTGGCTGGCGCGGTGCCTAACTCCAGGCGAGAAAAATTCCCCCCCCCCCCACACACACAATCCCCCTCCCTCCCCTCCTCGGCGGCCCGTCGGGGTACATTCCAACACTTACCACGACGCGGCACCAAACTCGAGGCCAGCAAGAAAACGCGACACTCACCTGCAAAACAGAATGAAAGCAAGATGTTAACAAGAAATCTTTCTTTTTTGCTCTTTGAACCTCAAATTAAAGTCCTTCGCAATCACAAAACAAGCAAAATCCCTCGCCATCGCACAGCCGAGTGCGACTAGGATCGATTGACTCGTACGCTCGAGGTTTGTCAGTCGTTGTCAGTAGATGCCCGACTCTAAGGGCAATCAAATAGTGGCATGCGACCCCTGTACGAGGAGCGCACAGCTCGAATCGTGCCCAGGTAACTACGTCCAACACCCTCAGCCGCGCTATCGAACTGTCGAACTACGCTTCCTGATGATGAAAAACAATCCTTCACACTTGAACCGGCGGAGTTGGCAGCCTCCACACTTCAAGAGCCCGGCAAAAACGGTTCCTGGTTTTCCAAGGAACCCTATACTGAGACATGTGTAGTAGCGCTTTTTGAACCCCTACCGGTATCTCTTGGAATGCATGCAAACGTGGAGAAGTCCACACTATAATGCGTGAGATCTGAACTTTTTCATTTCCAAGTAGAGATACTGAAAATTCTACAACTCCGCGTGTTACACTCTCATCCTTCAATAGACATTTCATTAATAATCATTGACGTTTGTAGCACATTAAACAAAAACTCAGTACGAGTGTGAGAGTGTGAGTCTGTCGTGGTCTACCCTTGGCTTGACAGTGTGGCTTCACGCCGCACTGCAAGTCTGCGGCCGCTGCGGCGGTGCGCCATTCCCTTGTCCCGGACACGTCATGCCGGTGCGGCCGGTAAATCTCGCCCGGCCCGCCCGGAATGCCGGGCAACGATTTCCGCCTCATTTGCGGCGCCTCGGCGTGCAGCACAGTGGGCCAGAAAACCGACGAAGGCAGCCCGAAACTCTAGACGCGTTTTGAGCTCCAGAGTCGCTAAATGGGACTCGAACCGAACGTGTGACCCCACCAATGGATTGCTCTCCGAACGAGCATTCCATTGGTGGGGTCACACGTTCGGTTCGAGTCCCATTTAGCGACTCTGGAGCTCAAAACCCGTCCGGGATTCTGACCGCCTTCACCGGTCTTTGGGCCCACTCTGCAGCGGAGGGCGGACAATGCAGGCGCACGAATGCTGGCCGGGCCGGGCTGCATGCCGCAATGAATGGGCGGCGTTGCAAGGAAACAAAGTCCGGCCGCAGTGCTAGCGGCGGATCGGCAGCGAAAGACGAGCCACGTCGGCAACGCCTGCTAACAAACGCCTCGGGACGGAGAAAGAAAATAAAGAAGAAGAAGAAGAAGAAGAAGAAGAAGAAGAAGAAGAAGAAGAAGAAGAAGAAGAAGAAGAAGAAGAAGAAGAAGAAGAAGGTTGGCAACACATGGCGTCTCTCGAGGGGAAAAGGGGGAAGGGGATGCGTAGGGGCCGCTGCGCTGCGCGCTGCTCGCAGGTAGAGTCCACACTCGAGTAAATATTGTGAGGATGTCACAAGCATGTCTGAAAACCTGATCAAAATTCGAGTACCTCTGAAATCTGAAAACCTTTCTGAAAAGTTTTCAGAATCTCAGTTTTCAGAGGTGCGAGAATTTTGATCAGGATTTCAGACATGTTTCTGACGTCCTGACAAAATTTACACTAGAGCAGTAAAGACTGATTCCGGGTGAGAGGTCTCTCTCTCTCGCACTGACGGGGCTCTATTCGTACCGATGCGAGAGGCAAAGACCACCGGCCGCTCTGTGCAGAATCAGTCTAAGGCCAAGTCCCACTTGGCGACTCTCTGTGACTGTGGGTGCATAGCGCGCGGGCACGCCCCGAGCCCTCTCAGCTATTCTCAGCCTAACCAGCCAGTCGCTCGCTCTCCGGACAAAAGTACTACAAACATTCTGACTCATTTATAATTGTGATTTCTTTTTTCTATATTTTAGCGTGTAGCTGTGTCCATAAATAAATCATCTGCCTAAAAAGAAAGAACCCGATGCGCGCTGCAATCAGCAGCAAGGCCGAAAGCCATGCGGTTTTCACTTTAGGCGGCGAGATAGCATGATCTGTTGCGGGGTGAGGGTGGTGGGTATGGTGTGGGTGGAACAGTGGGCCAAAAGACCGTTGGAGGCGCTCAATATTCCGGACGGGTTTTGAGCTCCGAAGTCGCTAAATGGGACTCTGAGCCGAGCGTGTTACCACACCAATGCATTGCACTCCGAACGAGGAATCCATTGGTGGGGTCACACGCTCGGCCGAGGGGTCAACCACTCAAGAAATCATGTGTCCACTTGAGCGCTGGAAATCTCTGGAAATCTGATATCTACCCTCTCTAAAGGCAAAAAACAAGCAAATTTCGGGCGTAAAATTGTTCAAAATCTTGCTAAATCCGACGAAATCTCTTCCCTTGAGAAATCTTGTGTCCCCAAACACCCTAAGTGTTTGCCCCCTCGCGCTCGGCTCAGAGTCCCATTTAGCGGTTCTGGAGCTCAAAACGCGTCGAGAGTTTTGGCCGCCTGCACCCGTTCTCTGGCCCACTGTGGGAGGGGCGGCGGCGGGGCACTCGCTTGGGGGCGTGCTGGCGAGGCAGGGACTCCCAGCAGACGGCACCATTCGGATAAACATTTCACGTTGGCTCATCAATTTCTCTGCGGCGGACTCGCTCACTGATGAATAGAGCCAATCAAATTAGCCGGCCAGCAAAAGAAACCGCGACGCGCCATGCAAAATTCAGACTGGGCGCTGGCAGCGTCAGGAACAGCGCAAGGCGGAGAGCTGGCCCTCGAACGGTGTTGTTGCGAGGGCGTTGAAACCTGAAGCTAGGGGTGTGCGAATAGTTCGGTACCGAATCGAAACGATTCAGGCAAGATTAGGGATGCGAAGGCCGGTAATATTACCGGTTATTACCGGTAAATAACGGTAATTTACCGTAATTTACCGCGAGGTCGAAAATCCGGTAATTAACGGTAAAATTCGATTTTTGGCCATATAGTTCATGTTTTCGTAAAGTAAATGATCTCGGGACACAAATAGAAGCAAAGTGTAACAGATTATTATAGTAACGGATTCAAACCGACCGCCCTTTACCACCAGCGCCTCGTGAGACAGTCCACATAGGAGTTTTGGCTAGCTAGCAAGAAGGCTGTGCCTGCTGAAGGGGAATACCCCGCTGCAAAGCTCGTCGGTCTTTGTGTACGACGGGACGGTGTACGACTTGCCTACGTTCTAGTTCTCATGAAAGACGGAAAGCAGGTGAGTTATCTGTATATTGTGTCGTGATAATTTTAGTTGTCCAATTCGCGCGCAAGTGAAGTGACGACGTACTATTAAATGATTCCGGGGCGCCGATTGCGTCTCTTGTATACCGCCTAGTGAGGTTATGCTCCCGTGTTTGTTTACTTTTCTGTTTAATAATGTGTGTGCATTCTGCATTGCAATAAATGTCAAAATACGAAACATTTTAATCCCTTGCTAACCTTAACCCCTTTTTACACTTTAAACACATTGGAAAACATGAATATTTGATAAATCAGCCAAAAACTCGAATTTTACCGAAAATTACCAATTTTACGGTAAATTACGGTAAATTACCGTTTTTTACGTAACGTTGAATTTTACCGGTAATTTAGCATCCCTAGGCAAGATTCGATTTGGAGTCGAATTTGCAAAGTTCGATCTCGATTAATTGGAAATTTCGAATCTTTGGTGGTTCGTCTTCGAACTAAAATGCTCAGATAGGGGAAAAATGCACAACATCACAGAAAAGTTCGAGTCGGCATCGAATCGTATAGTTCGTTTCGAATGCGATTCTGAAACTTTTTCCTGATTCGATTCGAATTCGATTCGAAAAATAATTTAAGATTCGATTCAGATTCGATTCGAAACAAAAATCCTTGATTCGCACACCCCTACCTGAAGCCCGCCTATCACGCACTCTATAATCCGCATGGCAAAGGCAGTGAACGGTTAGCGCCGATTGTGCGCCAATCAGACGGTATGTAAAAGGAGGCAGAAGATAGTGACTCTGGAAATCCCGGACGCGAAACTTCAACGAAACGCGAAAAAGGCGGCAAGCCCCTCCAAAGGCGGGACAGACGGTTCTGGGAGGGGTGATATCTGTACCGCTTGTCTCAGGGCGGCGAACACTTGTCCGCGCCAACACAAAATAACGGCCAATCAAAAGTGGCAATATTTCCGCCTTTTCCCTTAGAGAGTCCACACCGCACAGTGGGCCAGATGACCGGTGGTGGAGGCGGTCAAAATCCCGGACGCGTTTTGAGCTCAAGAGTTGCTAAATGGGAGTCGAACTGAACGCGTGATCCCACCACATAGATTGCCCTTCGAACGAGGAATCCACTGGTGGGGTCACACGTTCGGTTTGAGTCCTGTTTAGCGACTCTGGAGCTCAAAACGCGTCTAGAGTTTCGGCCGCCTGCGCCGTTCTTCTGGCCCACTGTGCACCGGGCTGCACCGTGTCGAGTCGCAGGAGGGAACACGAGAGGGGCGAGGCGAACGGCTCCAGTTTGACAGAGTCTTCGCCGGCCCTCGCCGGCAGCCTGCCAAGCCTGGCCTATCCGCTGACCCCGATTCTCCATCCGAGAACAACAATTAGAAAGGGAAATTGGCATCCGACTTGGCGAACGAGGGGCCCGCGCCTCGCGCAGCGTGTGCACTGCGCAGAACGGCTCAACGATTTTGGTGATGATGATGATGATGACGATGATGATGATGATGATGATGATGATGATGATGATGATGATGATGATGATGATGATGATGATGATGATGATGATGATGATGATGATGATGATGATAATGATGGAGAATCTACTACGCACTCTTCACTTCTGAAGAAGCAGGGCTGTGCAGCAATAGGATGCGAAAATCATTTGATGTTGCAGAGAAAACACATTTCATTCTCATACGGGGTGCACGAAACAGCCAGCAACGGGAGCAAAATTGAGTTTTTTTTTACGCCATTTTTGTAGCAGCAACCTACTCTTTGGTGCATCAACAGATTATTGATTACTGTGCTAAATCATAAACCAGAAACGCAGCCTTAACTAATTTTTTTTTTTTTTTTTTTTTTTACGACTGTGATAGGAGAAAATTGTTTAACCGTGCCTTTCAGGGGGAAATTGGACGGACCTTTACCGTTGCCAATACAATCCAACGGCGCAGCAGGGCGGCAGTGCGGACGTTCGAACCCAATGCCATTTGCATATGAGAAAGAAACAAGCTGGCCGGGAAGCCGACCCACCTTGCTGCCCGCATCGGGACCCGCCCCCACACAGTGGGCCAGAAGACCGGCGCAGGCGGCAAAAACTCTAGACGTGTTCTGAGCTCCAGAATCCCTAAATGGGACTCAAACTGACCATGTGACCCCAGCAATGGAGTCCTCGTTCGGAGAGCAATCCATTGGTCGGGTCACTCGTTCGGTTCGAGTTCCATTTTGCGACTCTGGAGCTCAAAACGCGTCTAGCGAGTTTTGGCAGCATGTGCCAGTCTTCTGGCCCACGGTGCCTCACCCGGCTCAGCTTGGCCCAGAACTACGGCAAACTGTGTCGCAAGGGCCGAGGCCGCGGCCCGGGGCGAGGCTAGGGCCGTAGGGCTGCACGGCGGACACAGGGATATAGGGTCACGGCCTCGGCCGGTAAGTTCGCCAACCACTTACTAAGCGTGAGCGCCAACCCAAATTGAAAATGCACTGCAGAGCTTGCCTGGCGGGGGGTGGGCGGCGGTTGGGGCGGTGGATGCACGATGGCGCTAAGGGGAGCTGCGGAGGGAGGAGGGGAGGAGGGGAAAGAGGGAGTGGGGAGGAGGAAGAAAATGGGATCGGCGGGATAAAAGCAAGCGGGTCATAAGTTGACTTGGATGGCCTGCCTGCAACCCCTCTTCTGTTATTCCCCCCCTCCCCCTCCCCTCTCTCCGTGCGGCATCCCAGCTAATTACACTCCTTCCAGATAGTTTGAAGCTCGTCCCGACCGCACCGCTCTGGTCCTCGCAGCCTCCCAGGTTCGCCCTGATTGGCTGGTGAGTGCACTTTGTGCTGTGAAGGCAGCCAGGCTCCAGGCTGGCCACCACCGCACGGTGGGCTAGAAGACCGGCGAAGGCGCGGTTTTGAGCTCCAGAGTCGATTAATGGGACTCGAACCGAAACGTGTGACCCCACCAACGGGTCGCTCTCTGAAAAAGGAATCCATTGGTGGGATCACACGTTCGAGTTCGAGCCCTATTTAGCGAATTTAGAGCTCAAAACGCGTGCAGAGTTTTGGCCGCCCCCGCCGGTCTTCTGGCCTTCTGTGCACCGTGGCCGCTCTGCCAGTGCGGCGTCGGCCTGCCTCAGAGAAATAACAAAGCAGGGCCTCCGATTCGATCGCGGCAGCGCACAGTGGGTCAGAAGACCGTTGAGGCGGCCAAATTTCTAGACGCGTTTTGAGCTCCAGAGTCGCTAAATGGGACTCGAATCGAACGGCTGACCCTACCAATGGATTCCTCGTTTGGAGAGTAATCTATTGGTGGTGTCACCCGTTCGATTCGAGTCCCATACAGCGACTCCGGAGCTCAGAGCGCATCTAGAGTGTTGGCCGCCTGCGCCAGTCTTCACTGCGTTGAGTCAGCCACGGACCAAGCCGCCGAAAAGCCCTGTTGCAAATGCATCGCGGAGTTGAGGGTACCCTGGGGGCTCCTCGCCTCCACCAGTCACACTGTACGAAATAGATCAGGAATTCACAAAGGCACCTCTGGAAAAAAGTTTCCAGGAAAAGGGGGGGATGTCGCAAATGTTGCCTGGGAAAGTGCGACTTTTTCCCACCCTCCTTGGCGGGTGGGTGTGGGGCTGGATCCGCGCTTGCACGATGGGGGGGGGGGGGGGGCTGCTGGCTGTGGAGAGAGAACCCGACGGCGCTGGCCAGCCGCGCGTGCTGTGGGGGACGACTGGGGCACTGAGCTAGTCAAACAGAAGTGAGCCAACTCGGCCTGCTTGTCTTTGGAGCCTGATAAGTCCAGACCCCCTTCACCCCACCCCCTTCACCCGGCCCCCTTTATCCCATCCCCTCCGCCCCACCCCCACTGATTACCCCTTTCCCCACGGCCGTGCCCCGCGCCCACGTGCGCCGCGGCGACCTTGAGCTGCTCGCGTTCTAACTCCCTCTCTGCCGCATCCGGGCAGTGAGGCTGGCGCCCGGCAGGTTGAATTTTCATTTCGCCGTGGCAATAATGGAAATTGGGGGGACTGGGCGTGGGGCACGGCACAGTGGGCCAGAAGACCGGTGCAGGCTGCCGAAACTCTAGACGTGTTTTGAGCTCCAAAGTCGACGAACAGGACTCGAACCGCACGTGTGATTCCACCGATGGATTCTTCGGTCGGAGAGCAATCCATTGGTAGGGTCACACGTTCGGGTCGAGTCCTGTTTAGCGACTCTGAAGCTCAAAACGCGGCTAGAATTTTGGACACGCCCTGCGCAGATCTTCTGGCCCACTGCGGAGACGGGGCCGCCGCACACTGACTTTCATTTTTTCATGGGGCAAATTAGTTCCGCCCGCGGCCGTTTTCATTCCCCAGAGCGCTGCTCGACGTGCGGCAAGCGCGCCCCGTCCCGGCCCACTGTGCGGCCGTCCCCCATGGCTGCTGCGGCTGCTGCGGCTACGGAGCAATCTTCCGTTGTTCATGTGCACACCGCAGGAAGCTGTAAACCGCCAGCCGACACGCTGGGGATCCAGACGGGGGACACGCTGTGCTATGTGTGCATGCATGCCTTCTCAATGTGTTGCCGTCTCTCTCTCTCTCTCTCTCTCTCTCTCTCTCTCTCTCTCTCTCTCTCTCTCTCTCTCTCTCTCTCTCTCTCTCTCTCTCTCTCTCTCTCTCTCCGTGTATGTGTGACTAACTCGATTCGGTCTGCGGTGAAACCCTGTTACCACGTATTTCGCCCTGATGTTTGTTTCCGCGCACCCGTACTGCCCGCTGCACATACGTTAGGACCCTCCGCCGTTATAATGGTCCGGGAAATGCGCCCCTTCTCCCACCTCCCCTCACCCTCCCCTCCTGGCTGCGGTGGCCCACCCGAGCCATCATGCCCAAGGCCCCCCCCCCTTCCCTCTCTCTCTTCAGCCAGACAATTCGACGCCAGTCACCCCCTGCCCCGCGCTCGGGGCATCCTCCACGACTGCGAGAATACCAGGGAAAACAGACCGGAAACTTGGGCACGTAAGCAGAGAATGTGTCTCCTCTAATCCAGATGTGACGTCGTATTCGTTCGAATGTTAATTTTGTTACGTTCGTTAAAATATGACGTCACATTCATTTGAATGCTGACCCACGTTGAAACAAATGTCACACCCTAATTTAACGGCCGTGTTACGGCCTAACGAATGTGACATCGTATTCAAACGAACGTGACAAAATTCACATTCTAACATTCGTTGAATAACAGTGCAGATTCGTCTCACTCTCATCCTTCAATTGACATTTTGACAAAAGACATTCATTCTGTGCACATCAAGAGGGTTTCGTGACGAAGCTTAACAGATTTGTCAAGACAAAATTGATAACAAAGTTTACTGAAACAAATACAATGTTAATGAGCTCATTAATGTGCACCAACGTCAACACGGTATTAAAGAAAAACTCAGTACGAGGACAGTGCTCGTTATCCCGACTCCCAAAACACCTCCCTTGTCTCTGGCGTCGAACAAAACAGATCCTCCTCCAGGACAAGTCAGTCGAAGGGTACCTTACTTGTCCACTGACTGCTACCTTGACAGAATTTTCACTTTAATTGGATTCAAAATTTCACGAAAAGCGGGCCAAAATGGTGAAAAGTGGATACATTTTTGCGCACCTTGTGCAACAGTTATTGTTTTTGGTTAAAACTCAAATACCATATTTATAAAGTGTGGGGTGAGTACTTGGCGGACTCCACTACTGGTATTTCCCGCCAATAGAAAGGCGGTTACCGCCCTCACTGTTTTTCAACGAATGTGACGTTATATTCATAAGAATGTGAATTTTGTCACGTTCGTTTCAATGTTGATACACGTTCAAACGTATGTAACATTCTTATTGAACGGCCGTGCCACGATCCAACAAATGTGACATGGCATTCACAAAATTTATATTCGACAATGACGTCATATTCTTTGAATAACATTTTGTAACACCACTGTTTACCGCTAATAGGTATAAAGTGTTGACTCGGTTCACGCGCAGTGGAGCACCATTCGGACGCCCACCGTCACAACAGTTCCCGGTGACTGAGTCTCGCGCCATCTTTGACCGCTTCCACCGGTCCTCTGGCCCACTGTGCGACGGTCGGAATGTCCGGGCTGCAGCCGGTGCAGCAGGTGTGTTCGCAGCCACGCGGCCCTACACCACAGCGCCGCACGTGGCTGCACATGACGCCCGTGGATCTCCCTCTCGACTTTTTTTTTTTTTTTTTTTGACAATAACACGAAACAGAAAGAAAATAGAATACGCCGGCGGCAGAATGAATGTCCGCTCTGTGAATTGTTCAACATTATTTCGACCCACGACGCGTTGGCAGAACCCAGGCATCCCTGTGTATGACAAAGTGTTTTTTTTTTTTTTAATACCACCACACGCTTCAAACCTTACGAAGTATTTTGAGCATACATAATACAAAATAATTTAGTTTGTTATTACGTTAAATAGTTCGTAACTTTCGAAGTATTTTCTTTGTAAGCTTTTGTAGGCTCAAAATACTTGTTGTAACAAGCTGCTTTTCTTTGTAACGCCTAAAATAGTTTCTAAGGTTTTCTCAGTGCACGCATGCGATTGAGCTAACATCAGCGCGCCTCGCTTGCAGCGCTCCCTGACGGTCGGCCCGGTCCGTTTCCAACCCCCTTCCAGTCCACATTCTCTCGTTTCTCGCCACGGAGGCGGGACGTCCCAGGCCGCGCTGCCGCCGCCTCGACTGCCAGCGCTGCGCGGACAAGCAATATGGCTTTCCACCTTTTCCCCCGCCCTCCGATTTATTATTTCCCTTCTACTTTCCCTGCAGTGGAAAAATAATAGCTGGCGCCGAGTCGCTCGCAGAGCCGGAATCAAAATGAGTCAGAAGCTAGCGGCGCCGCGCCCCAACCACGCTGCGTGGCACGTGCCGTGTGGAGGCCTGCACACAGTGGGCCAGAAGACCGGCCAAAACAGCCAAGGCGGTCAAAAATCTCGACGTGTTTTGATCTCCAGAGTCGCTACATGGGACTCGATCCGAACGTCTGGCCCCACCAATGGATTCTTCGTTCGGAGAGCAATCCGGGGTCACACCTTCAGTTGGAGTCCCATTTTAGCGACTCTGGGGTCCAAAACACGTGCAGAATTTTTTTGCGGGCTGGTTTCATCTGGGAAACGTCTTTCTCGCACTCAAGCACCTCTCACTGTTACGTTTTTGTGTATTGAAGCTCGACAATATGCTCAAAACACTTCGTACGGTTTTAAGCGAGCACCGGTAAGTCAAAAAGAAAGTGCAACGCAAAACATTGATGGGAATTACGCCCAACATGAACTGAGGTCCACAAGACGGGCCAGCAACAAGCTCCTCCTTTTCCATCACCTCGGCAAGTCTGACCCTCGACGGACAAGCCTCCTGGTGCACAACTTGCTGCCATCCCATCCATTTTTTAAAAACTTTTTTTTTGGCGTTGCGCCGCCGCGATGAAAAGAGACGAAGGCGATCGCAGGCAGAGTGAACATACTGAGGAGGAAAGGAGGGGCTCGCGGAAATGACTTGGAGCCAGCGGAAAGGGTGAGGGGAGACAGGGGTGCGCGGGGAGGGGGGATAGCCAACCCGCGGGCTAAACCGGAATCGAACCGAACGTGTGACCTCAGCAGTGGATTCCTCGTTCAAAGAGCTCACCATTGGTGGGGTCACACGTTCGATTCGAGTCCCATTTAGCGACTGAAAACGCGTCTAGAATTTCGGCTTCCTGCACCGGTCCTCTGGCCCACTGTGCGGCCTGGTCCAGCCCCCAGATGCTCCCCACAGCGCATGACGTGCGCGAAGTATCCTGTCCGGTACATGCCGCAGTCGACCCGTGCGGAAACATCATGCACGATGCCCTCTTCGCTGTGCACTGCACTGAGCGACGAGGAGCATGCGTGTTGCTGCTGCACCCAACAAAGCCGTTTCTTGAAGCAAGGTAGCAATTGAAGCAATTTTTTTGGTTTAAGAAACGGCTTTGTAGGATGATGGAATCGTTCGAAGAGCAATCGATTGCTGGGGTCACGCGTTCAGTATTCAAGTCCCATTTAGCGACTGGGGCTCAAAACACATCTCGAGATTTCACCGCCTGCACCGGTCTTCTGGCCTACTGTTCTGAGCCGAGCCGAGGCGAGTAGAACTGAGCTGAGCTGCTGCCAGCACTTTGAGCAAGAGGCTGATTCATTAGGGAGCGCCGCGCCGTCCCGGCTCAAGTGAGCCAAGAGGGTGATTAGAGGAAGATCGTGCAAACAAAAAACAGAACCTAAATCACGAAAACAATGTTGTTGTTGCTTTTAACAGTTCGCACACGCCAACCTTCCCCGTGAACCAAGTCCGCGGATTTCAAGGCACAGAGACCGTGGCACAGAGGGAGGACGATATAAAGGGGCGCCTGTCCCCGCCACCCCACACATAAAAGTTTCCCGACCGTTTTAACTTCCGGGAAAGATGTGGGCGGGCGGCGTGGCGTCGCCCGAATGGAAGGCAGCTACCTCGGCAGTCACGTCGGCAGCCGCCACACATTGGGCCAGAAGACAAGCGCAGGCGGTCAAAACTCTGGACGCGTTCTGAGCTCCAAAGTCGCAAAACAGGACTCGAACCGGCAGGCAGGCAGCGTTCCTGGTAAGCACACTCTAATTTAGAGCGTGCCTGGTGACACACTCGAGCGTGCCTGGTGACACACTCTAATTTAGAGCGTGCCTGGTAAGCACGCTCTAATAAGAGCGTGCTTCATGGCCTGCTCCAGGAGGAGTGCGCCATGCACACATTTCAGTTTTCCGAGTAAGTGTGCATCTGTAGATATGTACTCAGCTAAGTCTGCACCTGTAGATGTGTACGTGTAGGTATGCATCTGTAGATGCATACTGAGTACACACTTCAGTTTGTAGAGCCTTTGTAAGAGTTACTTGCAAGTATTTATTTGTGTGTACACTTGCTGCTATACATTTGTAAATGTAGACTTAGTAGGACGGTTAGGTATGGATAGAACACAGGGGCTGTGATAGGCACGTCACCTTTCCGCAAGCATGCTGGTCTCAAGCTATTGTCAGTCGGCGGGCACCGAAATACCACAACAAACCAAAGGCATTGTGGGACATCCAATTTCGAGAAAGGGAAGTAAACAACAGTTAGACCGATTTGTGCTCCTCCAAGCGTTCACAACATGAAACATGACGGACAATCCAGATTGTGTTTTAGCGCCATGCAATCACCTAAGCTGTTTCGTAAACGTATTGGCGAGCACATCACATCACCAAGATCAATACGCACCTCATCCCTCGCATTCGAGACCTTTTTTCCGGCCAGGTGGACGCGATCGGCATTCCCAACGAATCACAGTCGCTGGTACGACGTGCCCGAAGACTGGCCTTTGCCAGAACACTTCAATCCATCCGCTGCCTAATGTGGCTTTACGGATCTCTGAGGACGGCTGTCTTGGCGTTGCTTTGGATACCTGGTTTTACGTTGTGTCTCCCAAACATGCAACCAGGGTACGCGAAGTCAATGCGACGCCTCCTACAAGAAGTATCCTCATTATTTTAAGCCACGCAAGAAAGATCCTAATTGTTTGTGCCCCGCGAGAAGGATCGTGACTACCGGAGAGGTTAAGGTAGACCTCTTAAACGTCGTCTTTATTAGCAAAAGGCCACGGATCACGCTCATACCTCTTGACGCTTTGTTCTGACAAACTTTTGACACGTTTTAGACAATCTTTGGTAAGGGCAACAACTCAACTAGTTCAAACACTGCAAGTGCTTGAAGTGGAGAGGTGGAAAAAGTAATCAGGATCTTTCTCGCATATAGCACAAACAATTAGGATCTTTCTTGAGCGGCCATACAATTAGGAAACCTCTTCTGAGGCGTCAAATGCAAACTCGAACAACTGCAGTAGAGATCTTCTGTAAATATGCGTGCTGTTTCAGGTCGTCTGATGCCCAGTTCGCAGAGTTGCTCGGCGTCCTGGCAAAGCGTTACCTGATACCATCACCCCGAGGAGGCCTGTCCTTGTGCCTTCTCGACGCGGAGACGCACCTGCCTTCGATACGACAGCATTTGTACTACATACCGGTTATGCTTCTGTGCCCGGGCTCCAAAACCTGGCCAAGTGTCACCAACGGTGGTGCTGGTGTCATGATTGTAGCGACTCCTCAGCAAGTGCTCCAGGAAATGACGAATCTACCGGCTTCGACCGTGACTTCAAACGAGTACTCCACCATGATGATCGTACTGCGCACAAAGGAGGACCGCACCAATCGCTCCTCCACGGAACGTCTTGTGCGAGGGCTGATGGCGTCGGCGTGGTCCCTGTCCTGGGGACGGACTGCAGTGGTGGTAGCGGGTCTCGACACTGGCACCGTGTACACCATGAAACCCTTTTCCAACGCATCCGGACCGTGTGGCGGCCAGGCTCCTTCCATCGCTCCCGTCGCCACAGTTCGCTTCGGCAAGCTCTTGGCCTCCACCTTGCCGGCCAAGCTCTATGGTGAAGGCAGCGTTATCCCAAGAGACCTTAAAGGCTGCGTCATCCGCGCAACTCAGTTCCTCACTGAAGTTCCGTGTGAAGACGATGCCTTACGACTGTCTTTCTTCTCGGAGGTCGCCCAAGTCATCATGGCGGCTGTTGCGCGCAACAGAAACGTTAGAGTACAGTGGCAGTCCTGCGTTGGAGAAGTCATCAGGCAATTTTCGAACGGGACGTTCAACAGGCCGCTGAGCGATCTTGCGACAACGACCGACGTTGTCCTAGGAGGTCCCCTGGCGCTGACCGAAGGAAGGGCGATGCTCTTTCAGCCGACGACGCCCTTCCTGCAAAAGCCCGCCCGCATAATGGCGCGCTGCAACCTGAACGAGGCTGGGCCGCATGTCTGGGAGAAAGTGTATCAGAGCATCAGGGGCAGTAAGGGGCCCGGGGCAGCCCTCACGATGATCGGTTTCTGGATCACAGTGGGGCTTCACGTGCCTGTCTCACACCTGCTTGGGGTGGTTCTGCCAAGGCCGAGGTGGTGGGCCGTAGTCCAGGAAGCCCTGCTCGGGCAGATCGCGAGAATGTGCGAGGCCCCTGCGACGCGGCCCCGGCTCTGGCCGGACGCGTGGTCCGCCCGCGTGCTGGCCGGCGCTTGGCTGCTGTACATTCTCAACTTCAACGTCGCCATTAAGGGTCTGCTCTTCACCGAGAGAGCCCTCTTCGACCCTGACCAGCTTCCGCAGGACGTGAAGGGACTGCTGCGCAACGTGCCCAACCTCACCGTGATGATCACACACAACGATATGTACAACATTTTGAATGACACAGGTGTGCCGTTGGAGCAGATCGTGGTCTGCGAGACACGGCAGGAGGCTCAGGAGTGCCTGGACCGTTTCGCCACGGACTCGAGCTTCGCAGTGGCGTCGTTCGGTCAGGGCTCGAAATTCGAGTGTCTGAGTGGCTGCCGCTACGAGCTGCCCACGCAGCTGGTGCAGGTCCCTTTGGTGGGCTACGTAAGGAAATCCTACATTCTAGTGACGGTGATAAATGATGTCATTCACCGGCTGCAGCACGGCGGCGTCATCAATAGAATGCTGCGCCTGCGATCGTCAAGGCAAAAAAATAAGGAAGCCAGGGTTTGGATGCAATTCTTGAAAACACGGCGCTCATCTGGTGGCTGGGTCGTAGTCATGGGCTACATGAAGGTCGTGTGGATGGGATGGCTAGTGGCAACAGTGGTGTTTGTCGTCGAAATTGTCGTGCACCGACTGCATACCTAATGCTGACGCGAAAAACGTTGACAATGAAGATTAAAAACTTCCTTTCCTTTAATTTCTCTGATTTTGTTGCTAGGAGTCGCCGGTGGGCCGGTGGGCCTCAAGGCCAAACACCATCAGGCGAAACACGACGCCGCGGCACGGCAGGGTGCGCGAATCAGGCCCCGACTAAAAGTGAACTAGTCCGTCGGCAGGGGGTGGAGCGGACAGCCTGAGGGGGAGGGGGGGCACAGTGTGCCAGAAAACAGGTGCAGGCGGCCGAAACTCTGCGCGCGTTTTGAGATCCAGAGTCGCCAAACAGGAATCGGACCGAACGCGCGTGACCCCAACAATTGATTGATCTCCAAACGAGGAATCCATTAGATGGGTCACAAGTTCGACTCGAGTCCGGCGGCTCAAAACGCGTCTAGAGTTTCGGCCGCCTACACCCGTCTTCTAGCCCACTGTTGGGACGCACTGTGTGCTCTGCGGCAGCACCGAGCCGGCAACTAGCCCAAAGGGATGCCGGGGGTCGTGGCGGCATCAGCGGCAACCGAGGGGCTCTGATTCAGCCTCGGAGTGGCTCTGGCCACGCCACGGCCAGGCGAGCGGTGCCGCGGAGAAACGTTCCGTCAGTCACACTCTCTCGTGGGGCGCGGCGCGCGGGGGCGAGAGAGACACGGCGGAAAGGCGCGGGGCCCCACGGCTCGGCAAAGCGCCCCGCACAGTGGGCCAGGAGACCAGCATCATGGGCGGGCAAAACTCCAGACGCGTTGTGATCTCCAGATTCGCTTATCGTGTGACCCCGCCGATGGATTGCTCTCCGAGCCATTGCGGTTCCATTTTCTGTTTTGCGACTCAGGAGCGAAAAACGCGTCTAGAGTTTTGGCCCCTTGCGTAGGTCTTCTGGCCCACTGTGCCCCGCCCGAGCAGTGCGAGCACGTCGCCAACAGGCAAATGGGCGAGACAGCGCTAATGAGGCTCATTCAAAGCTAGAAGAAAATACGTCGCATCTCGTCTGTCGGGAGGGGAAGGGGAGGGGTTGGGGGGGGGGGGAGCGGATTGAAGGAAGCGGTTTTGCGCCGCAAGGCCCGAGGGTAGACCTAGGTAGAACTGATAGCATGTGCCGCGCGCGCGTGCTGCAGCCAGCCGTCAGCCAGTCAGGCAGCCAGTCAGCCAAGCAGCCAGTCAGCCAGGAAGCCAGGCAGCCAGCCGCTAGTCCTCCAGCACGCTGCGATAAGAATGCCTTTCTCATGTGGCAGGCTGCCGCTCTTTGAGTCGCGGCGTGGCACAGCACAGCTGGTTGCAGTTTCAGAGTTTCATTCTGACGGGCAAGTGGTTCATAATCCGCCAAAGAAATCATCCTTGCCACGACTTAAAAGCGATGTTGTGCGGTGATTTTAAGAGAATGTTTTGATATGAAATAAACAGTTTCTTACTTGGTAATGGACACAAGAATTTTAAAGATTTTTTTCATTCCCTGTTTCAGAGAAAACCATGACAGTTTGGCGGTGGCAGGCCTGTAACAGGTTATTACGATCATTTGTGGTCCGGCCATCAACAGCAATGATGGTCGCGAATGTTCGCTGGTCTGCCGAGGTAGATAACTATGACCTCACGTTGCAATTGACCAGAAACACATGATTTTGTCCTGGGATTCGACGTCCCGAAAGGATTCCTCAGCGTCTCTGGCAGGGTTCCATTTGGCACGGGCGCGCTGCTTCTGGGGAGATTTTGTTGGTGGGCAGGACGATATAGTTGTACTATGGAGAACTGCGAAAGAAACTAATATTGAGGCCGAAGGGCGACCGTCACCGCCCCGTCCCGCAAGCTAGCTTGCTTCGCGTTGCATTTCACTGCACTTCTTTAATCCCGCCGGCTTGCTGCACAGTGGGCAAGGAAGACCAGCGCAGAAGGCCACAACTCTAAATCGCGTTTTGAGCTCCAGAGCTGCTAAATTGGACTCAGACTCGAACGTCGTGAACCTCGGATGGATTCCTCGCGCGCCCTTCCATTGGTGGGGTCACACGTTCGGTTCGCGTCCCATTTTGCGGCTGTGGAGTCCTCAAACACGGGTCTAGAGTTTGGGCTGCCTGCGACGGTCTTCTGGCACACTGTGCCACTGCAGCCTGCTCCCCCCTCGCCTGTATTCCGCCGCCTCCCATTTTCCCCGTTTTTCGTTTTCCACTCGACCGTTATCATTCGCATTTCCCGCCGTCAGTCCGAGCTGGCAGCACGCCGTCGTTGTCCGTCACAATGGCCGCCAAGGCA
>CM060086.1:16451276-16787402 GCA_030522485.1 Stenchaetothrips biformis
TCAGAAACATGTTTGAAATCCTGATCAAAGTGCGCGCACCTCTGAAATCTGAGATTCTGCAAACTTCATCTCACTTTGAGGGCTGAGTTCTTCAGAATGCCGGGAAAAGTTTTCGGATTTCAGAGGTGCGCGGAATTTTGATCAAGTTTTTAGACCGGTTTGTGACGTTCTCACAAAATTTACACGGGTGTTACCCCTTCCCCTCCCCCTCCTCCCGTCCCTCCCCCCACCGGCAACGCAAAGGCCGGTCTCGTCTTCCACAATAATTAATAGACTCAGCCTATTAGCCGGCCCAACTTTCCCACCGCCCAAACGGGGGTGACGTGTGGCGGCCAGCCTTACCTACCTGAACCCCCCCCCCCCCGGCCTCCCTCCCCTCCCCCCAGCTACGCTCCCATCGTCACCCCCCTCCCCTGCGAGGTGATGGCTCCGAGAAGCGCAGACGGGGGGCGTGGTTGCCCTTATATTTCCCCGAGGGGGTGTAAGGCCCCGCCACAGTGGGCCAGAAGACCGACGCAGGCGGCCAAAATTCTGCCCCACATTCTGAGCTCCAGAGTAATGGGACTCGAACCGAACGTTGTGACCTTACCAATATGGATTCCTCGAACGGACAGCAGTATTATGTGGAGTTTTCCTTGTATTATGGAGAAAATCTGCATCATAATATGTTGGTGCATCCTACCACCGGAAGACATTTAGAGTGTGGAGGCGCTCAAAATCCCGGACGGGTTCCGAGTCTTGACTTCAGATCGAGGGATGCGTTTACACGAGGATATGACATTTGTTTGAACGTGGATTAACATTTAGACGAGTCTGACAGTCATGACGCAATTCATGCACGGTAAAAACGGTTCCCAGTTTTCACACGAACCCTAAGACATACGCGATTTGCAGGGAGTTCCTGGGAAAACAGAGAACCGTTTCCACCGTGTGGAACAAATGTGACGTCACATGCGTTGCATGAACAGTGCAGTGTCGAGCCAGGCCCACCTTGACAGGTCTGGCGCCTTGCTGCAGCTGCAAGGCGCCCTCCTTCTGAAGGCGAAGCAAAGCACAATAGGCCAGAAGACCAGCCTAGGCGGTTTCTAGACGCGTTTTGAGCTGCAGAGTCGCTAAACGGGACTCGAACCGAACGTGTGACCCCACCAATCGATTCCTCATTCCGAGAGGAATCCATCGGCGCGGTCAAACAATCTGTTCGAGTCCCATTTTGCGACTCTGGAGCTCAAAACCCGTCCGGGATTTGAACCGCCTCCGGCCCACTGTGCAAAGCCCCTCCTTCTCGACGGCTCTATGTTGCGCATGCATCTCGGCGCCAAGTGCCAATCTCCGGCTTTCCCATTACTTGCCGCTCTGAGCGCAAAGTTGGCGCCGCGCCGCGGTTTTCTGGAGGGAAGATGAATGCATTGCTTAAAAGCGGCGCCCAAAGTTAGCGCGTCAAAGCGGCGGGCGGAGCGGAGAGCCCCGGGGCGGCCGCCTGCGACCCTCGTCGAGGCCGCAATCCTACCGCGGGTCAGAAGACCGTTGAGGTGGCCCAAAATTCTAGACGCGTTTTTGAGCTCCAGAGTCGCTGAATGGGACTCGAATCGAACGTGTGACCCACCCATGGATTGCTCCCCAAACGCGGAATCCATTGGTTGGGTCACACGTTGTTTGATTCGAGTCCCTTTTAGTGACTATGGGAGCTCAATATACGTGTAGAATTTTGGCCGCCTTAACGGACTTCTGACTTACTGCGAATCCCTGAGCCATCCGGCCGCCTTGTCTGTCCAACCTGCCCGTCTCCGTTTGTGATTCATCAGTCTGCAGCACTTGCTGTGGGCGTTCACTGAGAATCCAAAGTATAGTATAGTCAATTGGTGCAAATGCATTTGAATACTACGTTTTCACCGCACCAATACTGAGAACCCCAAGGCTATGAGTATAGCGTCAATTGGTGCAATGCATTTGAAGACTTGGCAATGCTTCTGCATCGGATGTGAAGTGCAATGCCTTCCCATGCATTAGCATAGGGCATTCGGGACGCATCGCACGTGTGGTGCGACTACACATTGCTTGAAAGACAAAGGACACCCAAACCAACCCCTTATGCTTCTTCCAGATGAAATGGTTACTCACAGCAGAGCCAGCACACGTCCAAACGCCCAGCTTCGAGACTCACCTGCAACAGACGCAAAAAAACGAGCAAAGTCAGCGAAATGCCATCACGATAACGAGAAAGCACACAGAGTAAACCGAACACATCGCCCAAAACACGGAGGAGAGCGAGCGCGGCCAAACGTGACAGAAGCTCAATCAAATCCCGCCGCCGCCGCGCCCGTGTTTGCTGGCGGCTAAATCAAATAATAACCGGTGAACGAGTCAAACAGCCGCGCTTGCTTTCGACACTATGCAGGGAAAATGGGGATCGCCTCGGGCTGATCCAGAGAGAGAGAGAGAGAGAGAGAGAGAGAGAGAGAGAGAGAGAGAGAGAGAGAGAGAGAGAGAGAGAGAGAGAGAGAGAGAGGAGTGCAGCGCACCGCGGACCGCCCACCGTGTTTGTCCATGCGAACAACGTTTGCAGCGGCCGGGCGGCGCGGCAGGCGGCGGCGTCAGCCCCAAGGTCATACACCGTCACCATCCCATCCCGCGACCATCACCACGTCCGGTGACGCGGCGTGACACGGCGCGAGAGAGACGGTCTGCGCTCTAGCGGTGGGGGTGGGTGGGGAGTGCGGCAGAGACAGCTATCGATCGAGTGGGCCCCGCTTGGCTCGGCCCCCGCAGCCCCCCTCTGGACCGCACACCGCCCCCGCACCCCCACGGAGGAACCCCAAAGGGCTCCGGAGCGCGCCGAGGCGTGGCAGGGCAAGGCAGGGCGGGGCGGGGCGGGGCGGGGCGGGGCAGGGCCAGCAGGACGAGCTTTGCGCCACAGGTTGCCCCAGGCCCCGCCGCCCTAGGCCCTGCAGGGCTAGCCTCGGCCGCCTTGGCCCGAGTGGACCTCCAGAGCATCCAAGCGAGGGGGGGGGGGCACAGTGGGCCAGACCAGAAGACCAGCGCAAGCGGCCAAATTCTGGACGCGTTCACTCGTGTAAATTTTGTGAGAATGTCAGAAACGCGTCTGAAATCCTGATCGAAATTCGCGCACCTGAGAGCCGAGATTCTGAAAACTTACTCTGATATTGATAGCCTGAATTCTGCAGAATGTCAGAATAAGTTTTTAGCTTTCAGAGGTGCGCAAATTTTGATCAGGGTTTCAGACACGTTTCTGACTTTCTGACATTTTGACAAAGTTTACACGTGTTTTGAGCTCCAGAGTTGCAAAACAGGAGTCGAACCGAACGTGTCACCCCACCAATGGATTGCCCTCCGAACGAGGAACCCATTGTTCGGGTCACACGTTCGGTTCGAGGCCCATTTAGCGACTCTGGAGCGCAAGACGGCGTCTAGACTTTTGACCACCTGCGCCGGTCTTCTGGCCCACTGTGCGGAGCTGCGCGATTCTTTTTGGCAGCACCGAATTACGCGCTCGTAAACCTTGCGCGCGAGGGAGGTGACTGACGACCTGGAGGACGCACTTGACGGCGGCGCAGCGGTCGTTTGCCGCCGCCGCGGCCACCTCGGCGTTGACGGCGCCGCCGGGACGACCACGACACAGTGGGTCAGAAGACCGTCGTGGCCGCGCAAAAATTCTAGACGCGTTTTGAGCTCCAGAGTCGCTTAATGAGACACGAATGGACCGTCGTGATCCCATCGATGGATTGCTGATCACATGCGGAAGCCATTGGTCGGGTCACACGTTCGGATTCGAGTCCTATTTAGCGACTCTGGAGCTCAAAACGCGTCGGGAGTTTCGGCCGCCTCTACGGTCATCTGACCCACTGTGCACGACCGCCACGACCGCGCCGTCCGTGCGAAGAGGGACGCTCTCACTTGGTTTGCTGCCGGGCCGCGGGCCATTCAGAATGGGAAACGGCGGGGCAAGGACATGCGAGGTGCCCCGCCCCGCCCCCCACCCCCCACCCAACTTGCCCCACCCCGCCCCTCCTGGCCCCACCCCACCCCGCCCCTGCTGGTCCCACCCATCCCGCCCCGCCTTGCCTCGGGCCGGGCGGCTGCCTGCTGGCTGCCTGCATGGCCAACCCGGCGACGCGTGATGCGTGCCCCGAAGCTGAGCCGCGATGAGCCCAAGAGGAAACACGTTGTTTGTCTTTCTTCCAGCCACAGAGCATCCCCATGTCAAGAGGTCCTGTTCGCGAGATCATATCTGGGCGTTCCAGTGCAAAGAGCCTTATCCGAAACGCAAGCAAATTTTCACTTAGTTTGATCATTTGAGACAACTGCAAATCAATGTAATTTGTGATTTTATTGACTCAAACTTGAAGATGAAAGATCAAAGAAAGCAGCTGAGCCTATCCAGCGGAGACATCCGCACAGAGGGCCGGGAGCAAGGCCAGGAGATTGGTGGAGGCGGCAAAACGTCTAGACGCGTTTGTTGGCGGCATTGCAAGGGTGGTAGGTAAACCCGTACCACCTTTCGATTGACGGTGAAACCTTGACACCGCCAATACAAAACTACCTCCAATAAAGGGTGGTAATATTACCGACCTTCGATTTGATTGTGAGCCCATTGCGCTTGCCACAGATAGCAATACAAAGGGCCAAAAGACCGGCGCACGCGGACAAACTTCGAGACGCGTTTTGAGCTCAAGAGTCGCTAAACAGGACTCGAACTGGTGGACGTGTGACTCCGCCAATGGATTACTCGTTCGAAGAGCTATCCATTGTTGGGGTCACACGTTCGGTTCGAGTCCCATTTATCGACTCTGGAGCTTAAAACGCGTCCACAGATATGGCCGCCTGCGTGAGTCTTCAGGCCCACTGTGCGGCGGGGCAGGCAATGGCACCTTGCCCCTCCACGTAATCACATTCCGAAACCTCGTCGGAACGCATTCTTCGCCGCACCGAAATGCCCTGCCCGGTCCCGGCGCCATTCCAGCCCCAAGAGCACTCAGAAACGCTTCCGTTTAATTGATGAAAAATTATCGAAAAAATGAGTTAACGGGTTTGTCTTAGTATAAGACCCGCTATCGACTTTGACACCAAATAGTTTTCGTTGACACTACACTGCAAATCCAAGAGTGGGGCGGGCATAAACGAGATAACGTGGGACAAACGCTCCTACGTTTGTAAGCGTGGGACACGTACTTGTCCCACGCTTACAAGCTTACAAGCTTAGTAATATGACAGCACAGCGAAGATAGTAATCTATGGTGAAGGGTTCTCAGTAACTTATGACCAGTTTCTTCGTATTATGAACATATTTCTCTGTATTATGATAGACTTGTGTCGTAAAGTACTAGGAATCAGCTTAGTATTATGACAGCACAGCATTTCTTAGTAGGAAATTGAGAGCGTGGTTTCGGTGCCGAGAGTGTGCTATATTTCTTTTTTCAATACATTAGTCCCGTAAGAGGCCGCAGAACTCATATTGGCGACTCAGCGTAAACGGCAGGCAGTGCGGGACTAATGGGCCGGCCGCCCCACAGTGGGCCAGAAGACCGGCGCAGCGGCCAAAACTCTTGACATGGTTTGATCTCCAGAGGGCTGGAATAACCAAACGCGTGACCCCGCCAGTGGATTCCTCGTTAGGAGAGCAATCCATTGGTGAGGTCACACGTTCATTCCGAGTCCTGTTTAACGACTCTGGAGCTGGAAACGCGTCTGGAGTTTCAGCCACCTGCGCCGGTCTTCTGGTCCACTGTGTGACTGGGGGGAATATAAAGCAGGCGAGTCACGCAGTAGTCTCTGCGCGGCGCCACTGTTCCACCGCATCCGATATCAGATTTAGCAGGGCCGAAATTGGTGCGCGCGGTGACCGGGTAAACATTGCGTTGCAACGGGAAATCGTGGCCGTTCACCGGCTGCACAGTGGGCCAGAAGACCGGCGCAGGCGGTATGAGCTCCAGCGTCGCTAAATGGGACTCGAAACGTGTGGCCCCGCCTCTGGATTGCCTCTTCGCTCGAGGAATCCATAGGTGAGGTCACATGTTCGGTTTGAGTCTTGGTTAGCGACTCTGGAGCTCAAAATCTGTCTGGAATTTCGACTGCCTCAAACGGTCTTCTGATCCACTGTCCCTCCCCTACCCCACCCCGCCTCTCCATCTCAGGCCTCCCTCTCCGACCAACGTGCACGTAGGCCCGGAAAGGGACAGGTCAGCAAAGATCGAGCAGCAAAGTGAAATAAAACAAGGAAGGAGGGACAAGGGAGGAGCGGGAAACAAAAACATCCCCTGAGAAACTAGGAGAGTGGACAAGGGTTCGGGGACCAACATACAGATGTGCGGTAGCATCCCCCCCCCCACCACCACCACGAAACTCCGTCCTACTTCTCAACGTGCGGTTTCACAGATAAATTCCTACAAAGAACGTTCCTTGTAGCTATAAAGAAACGGCAAAAACTTTGAGCTTGATCCATGACATTTCGCTGATAAAAACGACGTGCAAGAGGTCAACCTTTACCCGGCGGTTCTCACCAACCTTGGAGTCGAGGCCCAACTTTGGGTCGCGAAAAAATATTTTGGGCTCGCGGCTTAGTTCTTGTGGTCGCCTGGGTTGCGCAGTGCTACCTGACTCTGGCCTCGCTCTACACTGTGCTGTCAGTAACGGTAGTTATGATCCTTCTCGTGCAGCACAAACAAAAAGGATCTTTCTCGCGCGGCACAAATAAGTAGGATACACTTTTATTCAACGAAGTGACGTCATATTGGTTAGAATGTGAAATTTGTCACGTTCGTTTGAATACGAAGTCACATTCGTTGGAGTGTGACACGGCCGTTCAATGAGGATGTCACATTCGTTTGAACTTGGATCACCATTGGAACGAATGTGCCATCATATTCAAGCGAACGTGGCAAAATTCACATTCTAACGAATATGCCGTCACATATACTTTGAACAAGAGTGCACTTTTCGTAGGAATGGGCGTTGAATAATTTTTGTCCCCACACCATCCCACCGCCGCACCCCCAGGCCATCCGAAACCGCTTCAGATGTCGACACGTGCGCGCGTGGTCTCGTCAATCCACGTCACCTGTAATCGACACGTGGCGAAGGCCGCCGCCGACAGCCGCCGCGGCCTCGCAGCCGTCGATAGCAACGCACACACACTCACTGCCACACACACACGCAGGCATACACGCGACACACGTTCACGCACGCGTTCCTCTTGAGAAACACATTCCATTTGTGGGGTGACACGTTCGGTTAGTCCACACTAAATGTTTTTGTTGAAATTTTGTACGAGACATTACAGTTCTTTGTGCAGATGAGATTTTTGTACGAAAATTATTGTACAAAAAGTTCATCCGCACAAAAAACTGGGATGTCTCGTACAAAATTGTACATAAAGTTTAGTGTGTCCCATTTAGCGACTCTGGAGCTCAAAACCCGTCCTGAGTTTTGGCCGCCAGCGCCGATCTTCTGGCGCCACTGCGGACCATGAGTCAACCTCTCCACTTCCCTCACCCCCGAACCTCTCTGCTCCTCCACGTTTTTACCCCAACCCCCAAGCCGCACACATATGCTGGGCCCCAAAAGACAAAACCTCGGGCAGGGCGGCAGTGCACAGTGGGCCAAAAGACCGGCGCAGGCAGCTAAAACTACAGACGCGTTTTAAGCTCTAGCGTCGCGAAACAGGACTCGAGTCCCAAACGTGTGACCCCACAACAATGGACTCCTCGTTCGGAGAGCAATCAATTGGTGGGGTCACAGGTTTGGGTTGATTTTCTCTTAGCGACTCCGGAGCTCCAAACACATCCAGGCCACCTGCGCTGGTCTTCTGGCCCACTGTGCGGTGGCCCCACTTTGTCACGCCGGGTGACTCCCAGGAGGCCGGAACCAGGATGAAGCCAGTGAGACAGAATGGGGCCACATAAGCCGACAGCGCGCCGCGAAGCCATTACGCAGAAAAATATGTGAGTGAGCCGGCCAGGGCCTTACTCGACCTGATAAGGCACTGCTTGCGCGCGCGGTGGGGACACTGTCATTCGAACTGCAAGGCGCATTTAAAGAACACTGACTGTCATTAAAACTGCACTACGCATTTACACTCTCAGCGCGCTCCGGGTAGGAGGCCCCTACACCAAGGTCGGACTCTGCCGGCCTCAGCCGGGGCTGAGCAGGCCCTCCATTGGGCGGCCGGGTCGGGGCCGGCTCTGGGCCGGGTCGGGGTCGATGGGCTGGGTCGGGGCCGGGTCGATGGGCCGGGACTTCGTCGGAGTCTAGAGTAACGCAGGTGTAGGTGCACTTTGCACTTTGCACCTGCCATTACTTAAAATTGAAGGGTGAGAGTCTCACCAATTCTGTGTCGAGAATGAAATTTCTTGCCAAACGGTGGTGAGGAACAAAAGTCTCGCCATAATTTTGGGTGAGAACCGAATTTCTGACCAAGATGTGGCGAGAATCAAATGTCTCGCCAAAATATGGCAATAATTGCAACCCCAGTCTATTTGATATGATCAAACACAAAAAGGAAATTTAATTTATTGTTGGAAGATATTGAGTGGTCAACTCCCACTCCCCGCCTCCAGGCCTGCGTTATGTTGTCCCGGCTAGTCGATTCCCCGCGGGAGCGACGCGGACGCGGCTATGCAAACAGCTTCTTATGCGCATCACGAAGGGGCGCCAGCAGCGCGACGGTCAAATGAAACAGAAAAGTAATTGCATTGGACAGCAATTATTTTCGCGAGAAGCGAGCGCGGTCCTTTGTTGATTGGGCATTTGGAGCGGAGGGTCGATACCCTGACAGCGCAGACCCATTGCCGCCCCTCCCCGCCCCGCCCCGCCCCGCCCCGCCCACCGCCCCTCTGGACCAGCTGAATATGCATGCTGCTGGGACGCGGCGAGGGGTGCGGCCAAACAGGCAGCCTGCCGCCTTCCGGGGAACAAAATCTAGCGCAGTCAGACAAGCATACACTGTTATGCGACGAATGTGACGTTTCGTTAGGATGTGAAATCTGTCCCATTCGGTTGACTACGATGTCACATTCGTTTGAACGTGGCCTTACATTCAAACGAACGTGAAAAAATTCACCTAACGAATGTGACGTCACATTTGTTGAATAACAGTGCGTGTGTGTGTGTGTGTGAGAGAGAGAGAGAGAGAGAGAGAGAGAGAGAGAGAGAGAGAGAGAGAGAGAGAGAGAGAGAGAGAGAGAGAGAGAGAGAGAGAGAGAGAGAGAGAGAGAGAGAGAGAGAGAGAGAAGGAGAGAAAGAAAGGGAGGAAGTGAGTGAGTGAGTGAGTGAGTGAGTGAGTAAGTAAATGAATGAATGAGTGTTCGTAAGGGGGCTCAGCTCCCCTTTTACCACCTGGGCACAAATCTGTACAAGTGAACAACCCAAGCGGCCTGTTCTTGTCAAGGACTGCAAGTAGATGGAAGAGGGGCTGTTGCATGCTAAGTCCCCCTACCTACGTGCTTCGCAACGTCACTGAGTGGAGCAGCGCACAATAGGCCAGGAAACCGGTCGAGGCGGACAAAATCCTAGACGCGTTTTGAGCCCTTGAGTCGCTTAATGGGACTCTGACCGAACATGTGACTCCACCAATGGATTGCTCTCCGAACGAGAAATCCTTTTGTGGGGTCACACCTTCGGTTCGAGTCCTGTTTAGCGACTCTGGAGCTCAAAACGCCTCTACAGTTTTGGTCGCCTGCGCCGGTCTTCTGGCCCATTGTGCAGCGTACTTACGGCCATGCATTACAGCGGCGGCGAAAGAAAAACAATGGCGACAGGCCTTCGCTGCGCCTCTGCGATAAGCAATTGCAATTAGAGGCGCCCGTAATGAAGCGGTGGCGTCGCGCGGCGTCGCAGCGGCAAAAAGAATGCGGAGTGATGATGCCGCTCGGACGCACGCCGCGCTTTCAAAACATGTTTTCTTATCTCTTTTGGTCTTCTGGTTTTTGCGTCCTCTCGGCCGCACGCTCCGCCGCAAGCCCCCCCCCCCTTTTTTTATTTCTTTCTTCCTTCCCGGGCGCGAGGCCCGCGGCGCGCGCTATATTGAGGACAATGGCTGTGGCCATCACAGCGGCTCGAGGCGAGAAGACCGCCCAAAATAACGGCGGTGCTTTATTGATTCCGGCGTGGCTGCGGCTGGTCAGCGCCGTGGTCAGCGCCGTGGTCAGCGCCGTGGTCAGCGCCGTGGTCAGCGCCATTGTCAGCGCCGTGGTCAGCGCCGTGGTCAGCGCCGTGGTCAGCGCCGTGGTCAGCGCCGCCGTGGTCAACACAGCAAGGCGCCGACCCCGGTGCTGCTGATTTGACCGCACGAAGCAAAGCTGGCCGCGGAGCGCTGCCGGTTGACACTCCTGCGTAGTGGGCCAGAAGAACGACGCAGGCGGCCGAAACTCAAGACGCGTTTTGAGCTCCACAGTCGCTAAACGGGGCTCGAACCGAACGTGTGACCCCACCACTCTCCGAACGAGGAACCCATTGGTGGTGTCACGCGCTCGGTTCGAGTCCCGTCATTCAGCGCCTCTGGAGCTCAAAACGCTTGCACGAGTTTTGGCCGCCTGCGCCGCCGGTCTTCTGGCCGAGGGGGAAGCAACTCAAAATTTTTGTGTAAGTACGTTTTACAAAATTTCTTGAAATTTTTCTAATTTTCAGAAATTTGTTAAATTTTTTTTAAATTGTAAATTTTTCAAAAATTGCCAAAATTAAAGATTTTTTAAAAAATTTCAGCCGCTACGCAGGCTGATCGGTTATTTAAAATTTGGTAAAAATAATAAATAAAAAATGGAACCCTACGACCCTCTCCCCCCGCAATGGGGTTCGAGCCGCCTGCTTAACTTCGGTGTTCGGATGGGAACCGGTGTATCCAGGCTTTAACTGCTACCGCATAGTTCAGCTTCTGTAGGACCGCTATTGCCTTCCACACATGAAGGACCGCCGATGAAGGCAGCCGGCGATCGTAGGGTTGAAGAGAGAGGACAGAGAGACAGAGAGTTAAAGAGAGAGACAGAGAGTAGTTTTGGGAGCTTTTGTTTGCGCAGGGTGGTCGGTACCCAATGTACCCCCGCTGTCCGGCGCTCCCAGACCCGAACATGCAGTCAGTGGGCCAGCTTCAAAGGACTTATCAACTCCATCCGACGAATCGGAATGGACCCACTCGCGACCAATTTCGAGTGGCTGGCTCGATCGGGGATCGAACCAGTGCCGAGGCCAATCCGCCGAAGCGGACTGCTTTTTAGACACCCGGGTGTAATGGCCTGGCATAGACGACCTAGACCACTACACCACCCTGACTTGCACGTCTGCTGAGTGTTGGACGACGGGTTTGAGTCGCAGTGGGAGGAATCCACTCGAAAAATGAAAGATATTTTCGGGATTCGACCCCCGGACCTTACGGTCGGGGATCGACGCCTCTCCACTCTCAGCCACCACGGCTCATGTGTGACGCCGATCAAAGCGGGCCCTTGAAGTGACAATGAGCAGCGGTCAGAGAAAAAAGTTGTGAAGTAATAAGATTTGAACCGCCGATCCTCGCACCGGGAACGACGCGTCGACACATCCAGCCACCACGGCACATGATGGAGACTGCGCATTGCTGTGGCTTTGAAGCACACTGGGGAGGGCAGTAAATTCGTAATTTTTTTCATAAAATCTTCAAAATTTTTGACAAATTTTATAAGAATTTTTTAAATTGTTCTATAATTTTTTTAAAATTTTTCAATAATTTTTTTTTATATTTTTCAATGAAATTTTTCAAATTTTTTGACATTTAAATTTTTGGTGTACATGTATTTGGCCAGTTGTTTCCCCCTCGCTTCTGGCCCACTGCGTGCGGGGGTTCGTGTTGTGGTCCGGGTCACTCACCTGTTGTGAGAAGTAGCTGGGCCCGCCGTTGGCGAAGTGGAACCTGTAGGGCGAGTGCACCGGGCAGCTGTTCCGGTACGTCTCGACGAGGTGCGGCAGTGGGCCGTGCAGGTTCATGCCCGGGGGCAGCCCGCTGGGGGTCAGTCCGCCGTGCACCGACGGCATGGAGCCCATGAAGGGCGCCGGGCCGCCAAGGCCGCCCAGGCCGCCGCCCAGGCCGGCCAGCGGCAGGTGCGGCGCCATGCAGTGCATGCCGCTCGGGATGGAGCCCGACATGCTGCAGGACATGCCGGACGGCATGGAGCCCAGGGGCATGCCGGGCGGCAGCCCGCCCCAGTGCGGCCCGTGGACGGGGTGGCCCCACGGTCCCGCGCCGCCCCCCGCACCGCCGGGACCCCCGTAGGGATCCATGGAAGAGGCCCTTAGTGGGCCGTCGGGGTCGCTGGCGCTGCGCTGCCGACGACTCCCTGCGGCGCCGCCGAGGCCGCCGAGGCCGTCGAGGCCGCCGACGACGACGAGGCCGCCCCCGTCCCCTCACCGGCGCGCATGGCGGGGCGAGCAGCGCCGAGGCATCCCGTCATCGCCGCCTGCGTGCCGCCCGGGTGGAGGGGACCTGAGCGCCGCACAGTGGGTCAAGACGCGGTCAAAACCCCGGACGCGTTTTGAGCTCCAGAGTCGCTAAATGGGCCTCGGACCGAACGTGTGCGTCCTCGCGCGAAGATTGCTCTTCAAACGAGGGATCCGTTTGTAGGGTCACACGTTCGGTACGATTCCCATTTTGGAGGCTCAGGAGCTGGAAACGCGTCTAAAGTGTTCGCCGCCGGTCTTGTGTGGCCCACTGTGCGCCGGTGAGGACGAGGCCGTGAGGACATGCGTGCTCGTGCGGGGAGGGTCGCAGGGCCCAGCGAGTTCGGCCGACGCCCCTTGGGCCGCCGAGGCGTCGAGGAACCGCCTGCCCCACAGTGCCGCCAGCAGGACTCACAGTGGAAAGCGTCGCCGCGTTGGGCAAGAGCTACTCGGTTGCGCGAACGGATGGATGTAAAGCGAACCACAGGCCTCGCAATGTTTTGCGTCAAGGCGTTCCTTTTTGAGCCGTCGTGCATTCATGTATGACAGGGCCCAGCGTTGCCGGACGTCTTTCCACTGTGACACTCTCTCCGCCAGTCGAGGCCGGTCCGGACGGAAACTAATATCCAGGAGCAGCCGGCTTTGCTTGACAGCCGAGGAGACCAAGTTGGCAGCACTGCTCGGCGCCCTCCCCGAGCGCCGCGCGTCCCGCCGGTCGGACCTGACCCCCGCCGGCCCGACGGCCGCCGACGCACAGTGGGCGAGAAGACCGGAGGAGGCGGACAAATTCCTGGGCGCGTTTTGAGCTCCAGGGTCGCTAAATGAGACTCGAACTGAACGAGTGACCGCACCAATGGATTGCTCTCCGAACGAGGAATCCATTGGTGGGATCACACGTTTTTTTCGAGTCCCATTTACCGACTCGGGAGCTCAAAACGCGCCGGGGATTTTGACCACCCCCAGCGGTCTCCTGGCCCACTGTGCGTCGTGGGGCGGCGGGGCACGGCGGCGGCTGGCCCCAGACTTACCACCCCTGGGGCCGCGGCCGACGCGGCGCGGCGTGCGGGGCGGCTGTCCCCCACCGCGCCCCCCAGGGGCACCGTCAGTTCGTCCGTCCCCCCGCGTACACAGCACTGCACAGTGGGTCAGAAGACCGTTGAGGCGGCCGTAATCCTGGACGCGCTTCGAGCTCCAGAGTCGCTAAATGGGACTTGCACCGAATGTGTGACCCCACCAATGGATTGCTCTCAACAAGGGGGTCACACGTTCGGCTCGTGTTCCATTTAGCGACTCTGGAGCTCTAAAGGAGTCCGGGATTTGGGTCGCCTCAACGGTACCCACTGTGCACTGGCCGCGGGCGAGGCTCGGGCTCGAGGGCCCCGAGCGGGAGAGGGAGGAGGTCGTCCAGTCCGAGTCAGTCTGTCTTGCCGCACACTGGCGCGGCGCCACGCGCAAAGAGCGAAGGCACGTTCGTCAATAAGTCATCGCTGAGCTCTCGGGGCCGCGGCCACCCGCACAGTGGGCCAGGAGGCTGGCGCAGGCGGCCGGACTCTAGACGCGTTTCGAGCCCCTGAGTCGCTAAATGGGACTCGAACCGAACGAGTGTCCCCACCCATGGATTGCTCTCTGACGGGGGAATTCGTTGGCGGGGTCACTTGTTCGGTGCGAGTCCCATTTAGCGACTCTGGAGCTCAAAACGCGTGTAGGGTCTTGGCCGCCTCAGCCGGCCTTCTGTCCCACTATGGGCCATCGCGCTGCTGCCCTACTTGACGTCGCTGGAGCGGTGGAGCACCGGACGGTGCAACCCCCCCACAATGGGTCGGGAGACCGGCAGGCGGCCAAAACTTCAGACGCGTTTTCAGCTCTAGAGTCGCTAAACAGGACGCTAACCGAACTTCTGAGCCCACCAACGGATTCCTCTCCCAACGAGGAATCCATTGGTGGGGTCACACGTTCGGTTCGAGTCCCAATTAGCAACTTTGGAGCTCAAACCCCGTTCGGGATTCTGACCGCCTCCACCGGTCTTCTGGCCTTCTGTGCACCGGACGGCGCGAGGCGCACCGAGCACCACCGCCCGGATGGCGGAGCGCGCGGCCGCTTTGTCGCTGACAATCAATAATATGCCGGCGAGGAGATGAAGAGGGTCCTTGCCGCGGCTGCAATGGCCCGATATTGATCTCGATCGGCCGGCCGCGCAGCCGTTGTTAGGCAGCCCTCGCATGAAAACGCTCGAGCGAGGGGAACAAGGCGTGTAACGACGGAAACCACTTTTATTTTTATTTTTTTCAATTATTTCGTCGGAAAGAGTGCTTTATAACAAAGGCGTGTTGAGGCAGGCCGGCGGAGTGAAGGAGATCCGGGCACAAAGCCACTCATCGGGCTGCTCAGGGCGAGGAGGGGGTGGGGGGTGGGGGGGACCGGCACACAGTGGGCCGACCGCACCCAGAGAAATGAATTCTAGATTCTTGATCCTTTCAAGAAATATTTCTTGATTCAAGACTTTTTTACTTGAGCCAAGAATTTTTTTCTTGAGCCAAGAATTTTTTTCTTGAATCAAGAAACATTTCTTGAAAGGATCAAGAATCTAGAATTCATTTCTCTGGGTGCGGTGGAGGCGGTCGAAAACCCTGGACGGGTTTTGCGCGCTCCGGAGTCGCTAAACGTGACTGGAACCGAACTTGTGACCGCACCCATGGATTGCTTTCCGAACGAGGAATCCATGGGTGGCGTCACGTTCCGTTCGAGTCCCATTTAGCGACTCTGGAGCTCAAAACGCGTCTCGAGGTTTGGCCGACGGCGTGGCTGCCTGGAGCCCACTGTGCGGCAGGCAGGCCGTCTGCCCGCCCGCCTGGTGCCCAATTCGCCACAGTCACGACAGCGATGCCTGGCCCTGACGGATCGTGGGAAAGTTCGGCGAGGAGAGCCGCGCAATCATAACGAGAAGTGTTTAGCTTTGCCTCGAACCGGAGCCTTCAGTATGAATTATTGATAAACGAGGGAGCAGTAAGAAAATAGAAGGGGCTCCACTCTTGATTTCCTTTCTTTATTAATTCTTTTGCGCCTTAGTTTCGATGGGGGATACAGTCGTTGCCAGTCGGTCGCGATGCGTAGCCAGGTGGAACAAACACGCGATCCGAGAGAGCCAAAGTTGAGAGTCTCCCCAAAGTTCTGCCGGCAAGAAGGATGGCACAGTGCAATCCGCATCGGTTCCTGCGCTAATGAGCTCTGCTAGGAAAAGAGGCGAGGTGTCCCTCACTCTCAATTTGCCTTACACAGATTGCTTGATTGTGTCGGATTGCTTAGGATTCTGTATGATTTTGTCGCGATTTTTGCCTACTTACAGGCGTTTTTGTCGCAAGATTGTGGGATTGTGTCTCCTCTCTATAAAACTAAAAGCAAAGCGCGCGCGTAGGTCAGCGGCACACAAAAAGAAGAGATTGTTTCTCTGCACTCTGTGACAACTTGCAGCTTGGGTAATCCACCAGACTTTGGAGTGGAACTTTGTCGTCAGAAATACTTTGACATTTCACATACTTTACGAATTCTTCGTATCGAATCAACAGTGTAAAGAGGGTTCATATTGTCATGTCTGACTGTACCAAAGAACTGTTAATGCTTTGGAATATACGTGATTTGGAGTCCATTTTCAGCGGGCTCAAGACATGTTCCCACTTATGGCCGCACAGTGGGCCAGAAGACCGGCGCAGACGGCCGAAATTCTAGACTCGTTTTGAGCGTCAGAGGCGCTAAATGGCACTCGAACCGAACGCGTGACCCCACCAATGGATTATTCTCCTAACGAGGAATCCATCGGCGGGGTCACATGTTCGGTTCAATAAGTCCTGTTTGGCGACGCCTGAGCTCAAAATAACGCGTCTCTAGAATTTCGGCCGCCGGCGCCGGTCTTCTGGCCCACTGTGGACCGCCCAAATCACGCTTGGTGCCAGGGGGTCACGTCAGAAGGTGGAAGTTCCAAGGCTGGCCGTCGTGGTCGCTTCACCCTCAGCTTAGAGCCATCAAACTTGCTCTTGTCGCGGGCTAGTCATAGCCCAAACTTTGAACAGGTTAATCAGAACCGGAGTTTGTCATGTCACCTCGCGTTTCTACACTCAAAGCCGCAGAGCCGGCGCAGAGCGGCGCGTTTTCGATAAACTTAAAACTAATCACAGCCTTGTACAGCGCACTGCGGAAGAGAGCCGGTTGAACGGTTCGGCGGGCAATGACCAATTCGTCATTACCGAAAACGACCCCGTCCAGGATCTCACTGAACAGGGTTTCGTGAACTGGCAACAGCACGCTCCTGAAAAGTTGCGCCACCGCACAGTGGGCCAGAAGGCCGGTGCAGGCAGTCTTTATTGCGGACGGGTTTTGAGGTCCAGAGTCGCTACATTCGCTACATGGGACTCGAACCAAACGTGTGCAATCTTCAGAATTGCAGATGAACTTTGGCACGTTTGTTGCCAATCGGGTAAAATGATGAATTTTTGCTTATGAAGTCCAACAAGATTTCTCTCAATTTTACCTACTGTACATCTTTTGTTCAATTGAATTTAAACGAATTTGAGTTGGTTTCGGAGTGGTTATTCGTTTGCCACCGTTGGAGCGACTTTTCCCCGCAGTGCCCGATGAGCCATTAACTGTGCTTCCGGTCATTCCAATGCCCGGCCGGATCCATTCAGACTTTCGAGGAAGTCACTTCTCGGCCTATCGCCAGCGCATGGCAGTGCACTGTGGACCACAAGACAGGCGCAGGCGACCAAAAACTCTATACGCGTTTTGAGCTCCAGAGTCGCTAGAAAGGACTTCAACCGAACGTGTGACCCCATCAATGGATTCCTACCATCGTTAGGGAACAATCCATTCGTGGGGGTCACACGTTCAGTTCGAGTCCCAGAGCGGGAGCTCAAAATCCGTCCGGGACGTTGACCGCCTCCACCGGTCTTCTGGCCCACTGTGCCCGGCCGCGTAAGTGGCGTGCAGTGAAACACCAACGGCGCACCTCTGAAACCATCAAGAGGCCGGAGCATTATTACCATTTTTGCAGGGCCCGCTATAATCGTCCCGCGGGGTTGACCCGTTCAATATCTCAACCGGCCGGGCCCCGCAGCGAGGAGGACCCCAAAGTCCTACGGGGCGTAGTATTGCGATCCCGTGCCCCCCGCCAAGGGGGAAGGGGAAAAGGATTGGGGGGAGGGGAGGGGGGGGGCTGGAGAGGCTGCGGGGGCTCGCAGAGCTTTTCATTTCCGATACGTCACCCCCACCACTCAAGTGTCTCGAACGACAGTGCAGAAAGAAAAGCATCGCCAAAAAGAGCCAGAGGGGAAGGGAATCGAAACCCCAGCCGGGTCCTCGGCAACAGGCAGCGCGCAGTTTTCGATTCGCTCTTTGATCGGCTTTTTTTTTACAAAGCAAGGCAGTCGACCGCCATAAAGGTTTTTTTTTGTCTACTGAATAATGCCTATAATTGATATTCTATACAGTTTTTTTTTTTCGCAAAAACAATATGAGAAATGAACGTAGGGTTAAAAAGAAATGGCTATTCTTGTAAGCGGCAACCTACAGGTTTTGACAATAAGCAAAATCACTGTAAAATCGAAATACCAGTGAAAATCGGAAGTTTGCTGGACTAAGTGAAAATCCCAAATTTGTTAGATTAAGTGCCGAGGACTGGGGATTGTGCTGGGGGCGTTGGGGCACATCAGAGTCTGCCGCCACGTGTGGAGTCCACGTGAGGACTCAGAGTTTGCTGTGCACTGCACGTTCGGTGGAGAACTCGCTGCGCGTTTTAGTTTGTCACCGAGTCGCTGTTTCTGTTTGCGGGCTCGTGATTCATTAGTGCGGCGCCAATGTCATTACTCAACGACTGCCACTGACTGGCTCTGTTCTCTCTCTCTCTCTCTCTCTCTCTCTCTCTCTCTCTCTCTCTCTCTCTCTCTCTCTCTCTCTCTCTCTCTCTCTCTCTCTCTCTCTCTCTCTCTCTCAAATGCCGATCGGAGAGCAAATCGAAGTCAGCAGAAAAGGAACAACCGAGAGCGAGTTGGAGAAAGGCAGGAGGGAGCGCTCGTCGCGGCACAAAAGACCGTAGGCTAGCCCGCACAAAAAAAAATAAATTTCGGCTCCTTCGCAGCTTTTTTGAAAAGAGCATGTCAAGGTGAGACAGCACACGAAATTTGAGCGCCCTCCGACAACCCAAACCCAAAGCGACGGCGCCTCAAAGGTTTCGGGCCGCGGTCCCCTGCCACTTCCAGGCCTCGCTGGCACTGCGCCGATCGGTCAAAATACCCACCGGAGGTATTTTTCTGACCCTTAGGGTGCCCTCTTTGCTCTCGACGAGGCGCGACCGGGGAGCACGCGCAGCGGCCGGACCGGAGCGAGACGCACTGGTCGGGCTGCGGGCTACCGCAGGCGGCTAAAACTCTAGACGCTTTTAGAGCTCCAGAGTCGCTAAATGGGACTCGAACCGAACGGATGACCCCACCGATGGATAGCTCCCCGAACGAGGAATCCATTGGTGCGGGTCACACGTTCGGTTCGAGTCACATTTGGCGACTCTGGAGCTCAAAACCCGTCCGGGATTTTGACGGCCTCCGCCGGTCTTCTGGCCCACTGTGCGCAGTGAGGGCGACAGAGACAGAAGCGAGAGGTAAAGTTGGTTTATTACGCCGCGGGCGCCCTGCGCTTAATCCAACGAGCAGGCTGAGTGTGGGGAAGTTGGCGAGCGAGAGGGGGCTGCCTCCCCCCTCCAGTTCAGTACCCCGCCGCCATTCACAGAGATATTTACTCGGCGGTGACTTTTTTACTTTTCGCTTGCTTTCTTCTTCTTTTTTTCTTGAAAGCAGAGAGTGAAAAACAAAGCAAACAAACAAAATTAATGAATGAAACTGGTGGCTTTTGAGTTCCAGCAGCTGCGCGCGCGCGCCGCCTCCGTCGGAAGCGTGCAGAATAAGGGAAAGAAGAAAACGCGACTTCAGCAACGTGCCGAGTCCCCTCTCTCGTAATCGAAAGGCATCACGGCGCCCTTTCCCTCCTCCCCCCCCCCTCCCCCCCTCTCCCCTTCTCTGGTACTTGCGGGCGACACGGGTCGCGACTTCGGCAGGCGGGCTGGTGGGGGTGTTCAAGGGCTCTGGGGCGCGCTCTGGGCTGGGTCATCCGCCTGGAGATATGACGAGGCAAGGGCGTCGGCGCAGAGCGCAACGGGTGCCGTGTCGATGCGTTGACGCCGCGATCTTCAGACCCTCAGACACTGCAACCTTTCGACCCTCAGATCCTCCGACCTTTGAACCCTCCGACCAACAGACCCTTTAACCATCCGACCTTTGAACCCTACGACACTCTAACCCTCCGACCCTCAGACCTTTCAATCCTTCGACCCTTAGACCCTCAGACCCTCAATCACTTCAATCCTTCGACCCTTAGACCCATAGACCCTCCGACCCTCTTACACTGCCGCAGACCCTTCCCTTCAATGCGGCCCAGCAAGCAAGAGGTTGAAGAAGGGAGACAGTGGTGTGCAGAAAGCCAAAAAACCACTTCCGGACACTTTTTTTTTAAAAAAGTTTCGCACCAAACGCACGATCTGCACTCTGAACCCCCAGATTTTACCCAGCTTCCCTGGTTCTCTTTATCCAAGGTCCACTTCGGGATCATCGATTGTTCACGGTTGACCTGGTTACCGTAGACTTTGCACCTCACAGATGCTCGAGCCGCATCGTAGCCAAGGCTTTTGCCGTGCCGAGCGCTCGCTGGGTTATCCGCCTCGACTGATCCTGGCCCACTGGGTGGCTGGGGCCGCAGCACAGTAGGTCAGAAGACCGTTGATGCGGCCAAAATTTTAGACGCGTTTTGAGCTCCAAAGTCGCTAGATATGACTCGAACGTGTGACCCCGCCAATGGATTGCTCTTTAAACGAGGAATCCGTTGGTGGGGTCACACGTTCGATTTGAGTCCCATTTAGCAACTCTGGAGCTCAAAACCCGTCCGGGGCTTTTGAGCACCTCCACCGGTCTGGCTCACGGCGGCATGCCGCCGCCTGGGCGACGACAGTAGCCTCCGGGTGCCGCGTTCACGGCCGCGCCCAAACTTGCGGAAAGGGGGCGAGCGAGGCCGTTTTAAATTGGATGCCCTGCCATTAGATATAGTCTTTGTGCCGGAGGGAAGGCCCGGGGGGAGGGGGGGGGCGGCATCGGGACCTAGATAAAGGGGCACCCTTTGTAAGAGTGATGCCGCCGGGCCGGGCCGGCGGCCCTTGGGTTAATGATGGCCCTTCCCGGTATTAGACGCGAACGCAGGCCAACACTCGTGTAAATCTTTATGTCAGAAACCTGTCTGAAAACCTGATCAAATTTCGCGCACCCCTGAAAGCTGAAAAGTGATTCTGACATTCTGCAGAACTCAGGCCATCAATATCAGAAGCAGTTTTCAGAATCTCAGCTTTCAGAAGCACTGCTATTCAACGAATGTGACGTCAAATTCGTCAGAATGCGAATCTTTGCCACCAATCCATCGGTGGTGTCACGTGTTCGGTTCCTGGAGGCAGCTTGAACGCGCAGCCCGCACAGCAAACCGCAACGAATGACGTCTTAGTCGATTGAATGTGAATGTTGGTCACGTTCCTTTGAATACGAGGTCACATTCGTTCGACCGCCTGCACCGGTCTTCTGGCCCATTGTGCGCCGCCGCCGGGGCAACACCATATATTCCAGAACTCCGTTTCCAGGAATGTTCAGTCAGGGAGTCCAGGGCGGCCGGGGTGGCGGGCGCACCCATGGAGATGAGGCCGGCCCCTGGATTATGCAACCGTCGCCAGCGACTCGGAAACGAAACGGAAGCGCCGCCGTTTCCCTCGTCAGCGTGCCCGTAAACCTCGGCCACATTTGCCTCAAGGCGGCGCCCACAGGGAGGACCGCGGCCTCGGCGAGACACAGTGGGCCAGAAGACCGGCGCAGGCGGCCAAAACTCAACACGCGTTTCGAGGACCGCGAAGTCGCTAGACTCGAATACAGAACGTGGTGACCCACTAATGGATTCGGCGCTCGGAGAGAAAATCTATTGGTAGGGTCACACGTTCGGTTCGAGCCGGTCCAGCTAATCTCGAGCTCGGGATGTTGACCGCCTCCACCGGTCATCCGGCCCACTGTGCGATAGGGCGCCCGGGAGTGCTGTCGAGAGGAAGGCGGCGCGCAGCCACAGCGAGCAAACGGCAGGAGAGGGAACGCCCAGTGTGCCACAAGACTGGTGCAGGCGACCGAAACTCTAGACGCGCTTTGAGCTCCAGAGTCGCTAAATGGGAATCGAATCGAACGTGTGAACCCCACCAATGGATTCCTCCTTTGAAGAGCATTCACGTTCGATTCGAGTCCAATTTAGCGACTCTGGAGCTCAAAACGCGTCCAGAATTTTGGCCGCCTGAACGGTCGTCTGACCCACTGTGGAACGTTTTCCCAAGCGGAAGGGAAGGAGACGCGGAAAAAGGCGTCGGACACAACATTGCAGAATCCGTGATGCGCGCTGAGACGCACGCCCTACACGGACATGCGCCCGCCCCGCTGTCCCGCCACTTTGCAGCTCGCCGGGTAAACTTGGAACGGCCGGCCGACCGGCCATTAATATTTATAAAGCGACTCGGGGCGGGGCGGGGTGGGGCCGGGGCTCACATCAGTCGCGACCTGTGTGCACGCGGCCGCACTAAACTCGCTGCCTCGTCCACTCAGTCCCGAAACAGGGATCGGCATCCGGAAACTGAATTCAAGATTGCGCCGAAAAAGTCCAATTGTCCCTTTGACTCGATTCCTTTTTCAGAAGAATGGGGAATGGAGAAGTCAATAAAACCGCCGCACAGTGGGCCAGAAGAAAGGCGCAGGTGGCCAAAGCTCGAGACGCGTTTTGAGCTCGTTTGTCGCTAAACTATGGGAACGAGCGATCCATTGGTTGGGTCACACACTCGGTTCGAGTCCTTGTTTAGCGACTCTGAAGCTCAAAAAGCGTGTTGAGGTTTCGGCCGCCTGCGCTGATCTTCTGGTAGAGATGAGGAATGTGCCAGCCCACGGCGGCCCACCGCCAGCGCATCGGCTGCAGCAGTAGTCACCGGAGCGAGACGGAGCGGTCCGCAGCCGCTCAGCCCCTGGGCCAGCCCATTCCTCAACTTCTGGCCCACTGTTCGCGTCCGCCGGCGACGCGTCTTGCGCGCCATTGAGCTGCGCCATGGCGATATCCTTGAAGCCGCCAAGGCATGGCTGACGCGCTGAAGCCGCCCCACTCACCCTGCCACAAGCCCCTAACCTCTCGCAGTAATTTCAACTCGCCGCAACTAAGTTGCACCCAAGTCTCTCCACCCCACCCCCTCCGCACTTACAGGTTCCTGCCCTGCCACGCCAAAGGGTGTTTGCCCCGCCGGTGATACACTGGAACACTCCGCGACACGCATGTCCCGCCCAAAACAAGAGTGTTTGCGGACACGTAGCGAATTTATTTCCTCCAGCGGTTTCTGTCAGGAAAGAAAACAATATGTTCTCGACGTTGCAGGAGTGCAGAGGGCAAGCGGGGGGAAATGGAGGAGGAGGACGAGGAGGACGAGGAGGACGAGGAGGACGAGGAGGAGGAGGAGGAGGAGGAGGAGGAGGAGGAGGAGGAGGAGGAGGAGGAGGAGGAGGAGGAGGAGGAGGAGGACGAAGACGAGGAGAAAGTGGAGGTCAAGGGCGGAAAGGGGAGGGGCCCGCGCTCATTCCGAGCACAGCGCTATCGTCGAGAAGCCACCCCACAGTAGGTCAGAAGACCGTCGAGGCGGCAAAAACTCAAGACGCGTTTTGAGCTCCAGAGTCGCTTGGTGGGACTCGAATCGAACGTGTGACCCAACCAGTGGATTCCTCGTTCGGAGAGCATTCCATTGGTGGGGTCAAACGTTCGATTCGAGTCCCATTTAGCGACTCCGGAGCTCAAAACGCGTCCGAGGTTTCGGCCGCCTCAACGGTCTTCCGACCCACGGTGCGCTCTGCGCCGGATGGGGCGCGCGGGCCCGCAGCAAGAACACAGCAAGCCCTTGAGCAGTGACCCTTCTTTGAGTGTCTGACTTCCAGGCCGCCCTTTGAAAGAGATCGGGGCCCTCTGGCGCACGTAGACACGCTCACTCAGACTGCGCACAGCAGCGCACAGTGGGCCGCAGGCGGCTAAAAGTCTGGACGCGTTTTGGGTGCCAGAGTCGCTAACCCAGCAATGGCTTGCTCTCCGAACGAGGCATCCATTGGAAGGGTCACCACGTTCGGTTTGGAGCTCAAAACGCGTCTACAGTTTTGGCCGCCTGCGCCGTCTTCCGGCCTACTGTACACACTAAATCCTTATGCACTTTTTTTTGTACATAGTTATGAACGATTTTGCACATGCGTAAGCTTCTGCGTAATATTTTGCAAAACAACGTATCATTTATACATAGTTATAAATAAATTATGCATAACAATGTATTATATTATGCATAACAAACGCATGTGCAAAATCGTGCATAACTATGTACAAAAAAGTTCATGAGAATTTAGTGTGTACGCCTCTGCGGGTGGGACGTGTTTGTCGGTTTGCGCAAACCGAGCTGGCAAGAGGAAAAGCCGCCGAATGAAGCGCTCACCCGGTGTGAGGGGCAACACCGACGGCGAAGAATCGCATTTGGGAGCGGGAACAAGAAAAAACGGCAAGACAAGCGCATTACAGAGTTCTCCTCGCTCCGCTCCGCGGCGTGACGCGGAGGTTTGGCAGGGCGGGGTGGGGCAGGGCGGCGCGGGGCGCGGCGAGACGAGGCGTGCCGCGGCCTGGCGAGGCGGGGTGGGGTGGGGCGTGTTACGGTGGGACGGCGCGGGGCAGGGGGCGCGCCGAAGGGGGCACCCCATTCACATCCGGGTTCGCAATTAAGTAGAAAGGGAAACTCTGGCGCCGTTTGCGGCACGGGGTGCGCGCTGGGTGCGCGGGCCGCCGGGCCCACCAGCCCAGCCTGCTGCGGAAACGCAACAGAAGACAAGAAAAAAAATATGGAAAAGGAAACACGGGCAGAAACAAGGACAAGCGGAGGGTGGAGGGGAAACCTGCCAGCCTAATTGGAGGGAGAATATTCATGGCGGGCGGTGGGGCGGTACCCATCTCTGCGCCCCACCGGGCAGCCCCGCGCTGCCAGAACCACTGGGCAGCCGATCCTGCAGGACAGCTCCGCACCGACACACAGTGGGCCAGAGGCCGGCGCAGGTAGCCAACACTCGCGACGCGTTTTGAGCTCCACAGTCGCTAAACGGGTCCCAAACCGAACCGGTGACCCCACCAACCGATTGCCCTCCGAAGGAAGAATTCATTGGTGAGGCCACACGATCGGTTCAAGTCCCATTTAGCGACTCTGGCGCACAAAACGCGTCTGGGGATTTGACCGCCTCCACCGGTCTCCTGTGCGGCAGAACCACCGCCAGCGGCTGATCCCACAGGACAGCCAGCCGAGCGAGCTTAACGATTCTCCGCGTGGACGGCTCGGCCCGCCACAGAGCGCGCCGACAGCGTTTGAAGCGCGGCCGACCAGGCCGACCACACTAGACGCGTGGCGACCCTATTGTGACAACCCTATTGTGGCAACCCAAGGGGCAACCGCAGATGCAACTTTAGAGGCAACCCTAGGGGCAACTTTAATGGCAACCCTTGGGTTTACCCTGGGGGTAACCCTGGGGGTAACCCTGGGGGTAACCCTGGGGGTAACCCTGGGGGTAACCCTGGGGGTAACCCTGGGGGTAACCCTGGGGGTAACCCTGGAGGTAACCCTGGAGGTAACCTTAGGGGTAACCCTGGGGGCAACCCTGGGGGCAACCTTAGTGGCATAACCCTAATCTTCGACGTAGCGCGGCGCGACGAGCGTCAGTCATTGAGTCAGCAGTGCCTGTCAGCGTCTTGGCAGTGTTATCAGTAAGTCGGACGGCACCTCCGCCAGGACATGGGCGGAGGCGGTGAGGGGAATCGGGGGCGGGTCAAGATGAAGACTTCAGGCGGCAGGGCGCCACACACACACTAACCCAGACACCAGCGCACGCACGCTTACGCACGCAAACGTACGCGCGGCTCACAAACACTAGCACAGTCGTATTCCTTTCGCGAGTGCAGAATCGGTTGTTCCGCGCGGCACACGCACTATCACAGTGCACCGGCGCCGCGTCGCGCTCCGCGTCAGACTCGCGCGGTTCGAGTCTCGGCCGGAGTCACGCTCGAGTCACGGCCCCCGAGTCACGGCTCTCGAGTCACGCGTCCGCGCTCACAACGCCGGGTCGCATCGTGCTCCGGAACGCGGAGCCGCTGCTGCCTCCACACCGGACCGCACCACACTGCCTGCGGGGAGCGCCGCGCCGCGGGTTAAGGGCGCGGGGGGGGGGGAGGCGACCCACGCAGGGGCTGCGCGCGCACCCCAAGGGCGAGGGGGATGCTGCGCGATGCTGCGCGATGCTGCATGCTGCGTGGGGTGCGGGTTGCCAGGCAACGCGAAGGGCGGGGCGGCGGGGCGGGGTGGGGCGGGGCGAGGGCGCGGAAGGGCGCGGCAGGGCGGCAGAATGTGGCCCTGGACTGGGTCAGCATGTCACACCTCCCACCTCCACTTCAGACGCCGCTTCCCGAACCGCGACGGCCGCGTGGTCGGCTACAAAGGACGGACGGAGCGCGCCGGCAATGGAGACGAGCCGGGGAGCGAGTGGCGGAACCAGAGCACAGTGGGCCAGAACCACGCAGTGGGCCAGAACCACGCAGTGGGCCAGAACCACGCAGTGGGCCAGAACCACGCAGTGGGCCAGAACCACGCAGTGGGCCAGAACCACGCAGTGGACCAGAGCCACAGTGGACAAAAACCTCTTCGCTGTGCGCCCCTCCCCTCCGTCTTGCCTCCTACACTCGTGTAAATTATGTGGTCAGAATGTCAGAGACCGCTGTCCGGCATCCTGATCAAAATTCGCGCACCTCTGAAAGCTGAAAACTTATTCTGACACTATGTAGAACTACTCAGGCCATCCATACCAGAATAAGTTTTCAGAATTTCAGCTTACAGACGAGCGCGAATATTGATCAAGGATTTCAGACATGTTTCTGACATTCTGACAAAATGCACACGAAAGATTACGGTATGTTTGGGTCGCAGAGTACCAAAAATTACCTTAGTATTGTGACCGCACGGCCACGGCGGCTTTTTCAGGAGGAAATTGAGGCCGTGGGGCGCGGTGGGGGCGCGGTGGGGTGCGGTGGGGCGCGGTGGGGCGCGGTGGGGCGTGGTGGGGCGCGGTGGGGCACTCCAGTTGCACAGTGTGACGCTGGCACCGCACCGCGGGGGACTCAAGGAAAAAGGTGTCGGCGGGACGCGGCAAGGCCAGCACAGTGGGACCGCGGGATGCAATCTCGGCGCGCCACGCAGCGCCACGCAGCGCACCGCGTCTTCAAACAATCTTGCTTGACGGTCTCGACCGTCTCGAGAGCGAGGTGGGCGGGACAGCAGCGGCGGCAGCGCACAAACTTTTTCGAGCCTTCCTTGCAAATTAATTCATAATTTCTTTCACCGTGTCTGCGATTAGCAGAAGAGGGCGCAGGGTGCGTCCTTGGGGGGCAGGCGGCTGCGAGAATACACTGTTGTCATTCCACACCCAGAAAAATGATTTCTTAAATCAAGTAAAATTTACTTGCTGCAATAATTTTTTTGCATTAATGTGCCAGTAAAGTTCTGCTTTGAGTGAAGTAGAAATATTCTTGATATGGTTAGAGTTGAATATTTTCAAAGCCTATTAGTATTGATCTGACTCTCAGTTAGCTTGAATCAAGTATTTATAATAAAAAAAAATACTTGATTCAAGAAATTATTTTTCTTGGTGCACGGATGTGACGTCATCTTGAGAAGGATGTGAATTTTGTCCCGTTCGTTTGATCACGACGTCGAATTGTTTGAGCGTTGGCACGGCCGTTCAATTAGGATGGAAGATTTCGTTTTATCGTGGATAAACATGGAAACAAAAGTGGACATCATATTCAAACGAAAGTGACAAAATTCTGATTCCAACGAACATGACGTCACATTCAGTAAATAACAGTGTACATAATCCCCCTAGTACCCCAGCAGAGGCGCAGGAGGCGGCGGCGGCAGCAAAGGCACAGCAACCCTCCCTGAGGGAAGACGATTGAATCGTAGGCCGGGCCCCCGTAGTGCCCCACCCGTGCGACCCAAACGGTCTACAGAGGGGGAGGGGAAGGAGGTTAGTACTGGAACAGGAACAAAGCCGTAAGCACCTCCAAGCGCCGCGCTCCACCGCGCTGGGCCACCCTGGCCATAGAGTCGACATTCTCGTGTGGCCAAAGCGGCTCGGCCGTCCGCCAGCGCCGCACAGTGGGCCAGAAGGCTGCCGCACGCGGCCACACCTCTAGACGCGTTTTGAGCTCCAGAATCGCTAAACAGCGGACCCGAACCGAACGTGTGACCCCACCGGTGGATTGCTCTCCGAACGAGGAATCCGTTGGTGGGGTCACACGTTCGATTCGAGTCCCACTTAGCGACTCTGGAGCTCAAAACGCGACTAGACCTTCAGCCACCTGCGCCGGTCCTCTAGCCCACTGTGCTGTGCCAGCAGGGATGTTGCGAGGGTCCTAACGCACCGCCTCCCTCCGCCTTGACGACCACGTTTGGAGGCGGTCGGCCGCGACGAGAGCCGACCGCATAAAGCGTTTGCCACGCCGCGCCCGGCAAAGGCAGGCCGGCGGCCGGCCGCCGCGGGGCGTCATTAAATATTGGCGGAGCGCCGCGGCGTGGGAATACCAACATGGCGGCACCGAACGCAGCCCACGCAAAGCGCACCTGAGGACACATATTTCCTGTTCTGATTTCCGCAATGAAACTCGACAGAGGGTCAGGACGGGGAAGAACCGCTCGGGGGTAGAGGAAAATCAGACACCCCGCGGGGCGGGGATACGCAATTTTTAATAAAGTTGGCTCGTTTGAGCAGGACGTCATATCAAATAGCCCTAGAACACTTTGTAAATTTACGACATATTCGTAAATAAACGACATTTTTGTAAACCTACGAGCAGTTCGTAAAAGAAAATTACCCAAACTTTGTTCGTTAATTTGGGAGAATTTTTTTTTTTTTACAGTGTGGGAGCTCAAAACCGGCCCGGGATGTTGACTGTCTCCACCGCGGTATTCTGGTCCACTGTGCCGGGGCGCGGCCATGGCGCGGCCCCTTGTTGTTGCGTCTCGGTGCCGATGAGGTCCGGGGCACGTCGCGGGCGTACATAGCCGTGCTCATTTCCATGCCACTTACCCGCTTTAATCCCGGACGCTGCTGTGTTGCGCGTGACGCCACGTAGCGCCGCGCGGTCCGGGCCGTCGCCGTTCTGTCTCTCTCGCCCCCGCACGGGAAGCGTCGTGAGTGCGAGAGAGACAGAGCGAGGCAGGCGCGGTTCGGAGTCCGCCTGCAGGGCGCGGCCAGGGCGCATAGCCAGGGCGTAACCCCCGCACGTGCCGCCGAATTACTCCGCCTTCCTTCCCTCTTTATTCCCTCTTCTTCTCCTTCTTAATCTTCTTCTTCTTCTTCTTCTTCTTCTTCTTCTTCTTCTTCTTCTTCTTCTTCTTCTTCTTCTTATACCTCGCTGCAGACACCGTGCCGCACCGAACCGACGACACAAATTTACAGCAATATGCTAATGCGGACCGCGTCGTCACTCAATCCCCGCGGCCGCCCCCGGAGGCACCGCGGCCGATGCTGGGTCGGAGCGCAGTGGGCCAGAAGACCGGCGCAGGAGGCCGAAATTCTGGACGCGTTTTGAGCTCCAGAGTCGCTAAATGGGACTCGAACCGAACGTGTGACCCCACCAATGGATTGCTCCCCGAACGAGGAATCGATTAGCGAGGTCACACGTTCAATTCGAGTCCCATTCAGAGACTGTAGGGCTGAAAACGCGTCCAGAATTTTGGCCGCCTGCGCCGGTCGTCTGGCCCACTGTGCGGAGGGGCCGGGCCAAAATTATGGGCGACCGATTCGGGGCACTTCTTGACCCCAGCCAGACGTCCCACCCCTTCCCTATCCCTGGCAGTGTGACCTACATTTCCGGGTTAGGGTGAATATGATACCAATGCCGCCCGGAACTACCGCCCTCCCCAAGGACCAAAAAGGACAAACATAAAAAAGAGGACCCACCGATACAGATCAATATCCCCCGTTTCATGCACTTTCGTGAAAGGAGAGGGGCCTGTGGTCCAGTGGGGTCCGAAGCGTCGCCAGCCCGTCGATTTTCGCGCGGCCCCTATTTCCCCGGACGCCTCACAGTGGGTCAGAAGACCGTTGAGTCGGCCCGAAATCCCGGACACGTTTTGAGCTCCACAGTCGCTTAATGGGACTGGAATCGAACGAGTGACCCCACCAATGGATTCCTCGTTTGGAGAAAAATCCAATGGTGGGGTCACACGTTTGGTTCGCGTCCCGTTTAGCGACTCTGGAGCTCAAAACGCGTTTAGAATTTTGGCCGCCCCAACGGTCTTCTGACCCACTGTGCGCCTCGTCTCGGTTCCCTGACCCGGAGCATCTCTGGCGGTAACGAACACCTTGCCCCGCAAGGTGGCCGCAGGGTCGCCGCAGACTGGCCGAAGGCCGAGGCGGTCAGGGCGGGGCGGGGCGGTTCAGGCGGGGCAGGCCAGGGCGGTCAGGGCCGGGCGGTCAGGGCGGGGCGGGGCGAGGCGGGGCGGGACGGGCAGGGCGGCCGAAGGGTGGTGTGGCCGAAGGCCGGGCGGGGCGCTGCTCCAACACAAGAACCTTTCTCCGCTGTATTCAAATCCCCGAAGCCGCCGTTCTCCAGAGACCCCGGCACATTCATGGGCGGCCGTCTGAGCTGGGCCAGATACCGCGCGCAGACAAGGCGGCCTCGGACACAGCGAGGCGTCCATCTGAGCCGCGCCAGATACCGCGCGCAGACAAGGCGGCCTCGGACACAACGAGGCGTTCATCCCACATCCGTCACGCAGACGGGCTGGACTTGGAACACGTTTTTCATGAGCCCTGAATGCCCTGAAGCCCTGAAAGCCCTGAATTCATGAGCCACACATGAACCCTGATATAGGTTCATACAAAGTTGGTTTGGATCTACACAGTAAAAGTCTTACAGTGACATTTCAGCTATGTTACGAAGGAAATGGAGCAAACATAATACGAAGGTGTTTCTCTCCATAATACGAATCTTTTACGGATTTTCACTGTAACATACAAGGAAAAACCTTCATAATACGAAGAAAAAGTACGTTCGTATTATAAAGGAGGAAAATGGCACCTTTATAATACGAACGTACTTTTTCTTCGTATTATGAAGGTTTTTCCTTGTATGTTACAGTGAAAATCCGTAAAAGATTCGTATTATGGAGAGAAACACCTTCGTATTATGTTTGCTCCATTTCCTTCGTAACATAGCTGAAATGTCACTGTAAGACTTTTAGCGTGTACACTGAAAAAAAACCCTCTGAATACACACACACTGTTATTGGCACTTGTAGTTTTTGAACTAGTTCAGTTTGCCCTCACCAAAGATTCACCGAAACCTCTCAAATTTTGTCAGAGCAAACCGTCAAAAGGTATGAGCGTGATCCGTGGTGTTTTGACGATAAAAACTACGTGTAAGAGTCAACATTAACCTTTCTGGAAAGGAAGTTACGATCCTTCTCGCACAGCACAAACAATTAGGATCTTTCTCGCGCAGCACAAGTAATTAGGATACTTCTCTTAGGCGGCGTCGAAAAGTAGCTCGTAATTAAAAATTATTTTGAGCATACATACACTGAGAATCCAAAGGCTATGAGTATAGCGTCAATTGGTGCAATGCATTTGAGGACGTTTTAGTAGGAAATTGAGTGCGGTGCGTACAATCCCAACTTTCTACTGAGAAATGCCGTGCTGTTATAATACTAAGCTCATCCTCAGTACTCTACGACACAAATGTATCCTAACACAGAGAAATTTGTTCGTAATACGAAGAAATTGGTCATAAGTAACTGAGAATCCTTCACCATAGGTTACTACCTTCGCTGTTCTGTCATTAAACTAAGCTTTTTGTTTGTATTACGAGAAAAAAGCTCAGTAGGATCTTGAAAGTGTACAGGGAGACAAGTCCCGCGTGAACTGCTCTTCGCCGCGGTGCTCTGCTGCGCGCCGGAGAGACAGACAGCGCGCTGCAAGACGCTCGAGTAGGCGCCACCCACCCACGTTAATGCAATTTCTCCCCGAGTTGGCACAAAACTCGCGCGGGTTAACCACGCGCGGGCGGGCCGCTGAAAGACGCGCGCCAAGTTCTCGAGAACGCGCGGAGCGCGGCGGCGGCGGCGGCAGGGCGACGCAAGCAGCCGTGCGGCGAGACGTCTCAAAGTGTGGGCGCCGCCGTGCACACCTCAGCCGTGCTTGCGGACACACACACACACACACACACACACACACACACACACACACACACACACACACCAACACACACCAACACACACACACACACACACACACACACACACACACACACACACGGCGCAGGCTGCATAACGCCTAACGAGGCAGCCGATGCGCTCTTCGGCGTCCGAAGGCGTCTCCGGCTGCACTGTGAGTGTTTGGAGAGGGAGGGACGGGAGGAGGGTAGGGGGGGGGGAAACAACCCACAGAGCGCGAACACAGTGGACCAGAAGGGAAAAGGGTGTGGGGACGGCCAATCTCCGCTTTACACTCTCACCCTTCAAGAGACATTTTATTAATAATCATTGACGTTATTGTGCACATTAATAGGATTTCGTTAAGAAGCTTAACAGATTTGTCAAGACAAAATTGACAAAAATGTTACTGTTACAAATAAAAATGTAAATAAGCTCATTAATGTGCACTAACGTCAATACGGTATTAAACAAAAAATTAGTACGAATCTGAGAGTGTACACACTCAGCACCGCACTACTCACTTTCCGCTCAATTTGTCGGTAGTTGTCCACGCAATTTGTGAAAACTTTATGCGTAACTTTGCTGGCTGCGTATACAGTAGGCCACAAGACCGGCGCAGGCGGCAGAAACTCTTGACGTGTTTCGAGCTCCAAAGGCGCTAACTCGAACCGAACGTGTGACCCCGTCAATGGATTCCCCGTTCGGAGAGCAATCCATTGGTGGGGTCACACATTCGGTTCAAGTCTCATTTAGCAACTCTGGAACTCGAAATCCGTCCGGGATTCAGACCCCCTGCCCACTGTACCGCGGGAGAAACAGCCGCAGGAGCGCCTGCAGAGCGGAGGGTAGGCCACACGCACCGCAGTGAGGAATGGCGGGCTGGCCTACCCCGTCGATGGCAGGCGCTACATTAACGAATCAGCGGGATTGAACGCAAATGCGTGCGAATGCGCGCGAAAGACCGAATGCATGCAAACACTGAAAAACTAAACGTGGTCCACTCTAGAAAGGACTGTCTGGCCTACTCCACACGTGTGGTGCGGACATAAATTACTTAGACCGCATCAATAAAACACGGAGTAGGTTGTCCGCACAAAGTGCGTAGTCCATGGCAGTGGTGCTCTCCAAGACTTGAGCCACGTAAAAGGACAGGAGCTTTAATGAGCAAGGCCGCGTTTGTGATGTGGTGCGCAATAACCACACCCGGGCAAAATGGCACTTATAAGACCGCGTCAGTTGGTGCGCAGAGAAGACCTCGTTTGGTTTTGCAATGAATGACCGGATATGAATGTGAGGCACAGTGGGCCAGAAGACCGGCGCAGGCGGTCAAAACTATAGACGCGTTTGGGGTTTTAGAGTCGACAAACAGGACTCGAACCGAACGCGTGACCCCACCTATGGATTCCTTGTGCGGAGAGCAATATCCACTGGTGGGGTCTCACGTTAGGTTCGAGTCCCATTTAGCGACTCTGAAGCTCAAAACCCGTCCGGGACTTTGGCCGCGTCCACGGTCTTCAGGCCCTATGTGCGAGGAGTGCGACGACTCGACGACGCCGCAACGCCTCCCAAATAAGCGGCTCTCTCGAATATGCGGGATGGCGGGCCTTAAATCCAAACAAAAGCGGCAGCACAGTAGGGAGGGCACAGTAGGCTAGAGGACCGACGCAGGCGGCGAAAGTTCTAGACGCATTTTGAGCTTCAGAGTGGCTCGGAGGGCTCTCTGAACGAGGAATCCATTGATGGGGTTCTACGTTCAGTTCGAGTCCTTTTTAGCGACTCTGGAGCTCAAAACGCGTCTAGATTTTGGGCCGACTGCGCCGGTCTTCTGGCCTACTGTGGGATGGGAGGGGAAGGGAGGGAGAGAGGGAGTGGAAGGGAGGGAGGGAGGGGAAGGGAGGGCAAGGCGGGTTGCAGCGGCGGGCAGCGTGCCAATGCACGTCAACTCCATCGCGCCGAGCATCGATCACACGGCAGCGGAACTGGCGGAAATGTTAGCCAAAATAACTACAGACACACCAGTTCAGCAGTTTCTGTTGGTGACTTTGGCGCGGGGCGCAGTGGCCGCCGGACAGACCGACGGGGAGGCAGACGGTTGGACGGAAGGATGCGTTCAAAGTGACAGGCGGACTGCCTTTGACGTTGCTAGTGCATGGTGGGCCGAAGGCCAGCGCAGGCGGCAACATCACCAGACGCGTTTTGAGCTGTGCTGCGCGCCTTGCCAGGAACCCGGCACATGTGGTTAGGCCCCGGGCGGGTGGGTGGGCCCGAACCACCCGCCTGCTGTGAGTTGGCTTTGGGACCACCAACCAGCTGATTTCAAATGGGGTGTCTATGTCTCTCTCTCTCTCTCTCTGGTTCGCTTAAGCGAGAGACAAGTCCTACTCGTCATCATCAGTCGCGGCTGCCGCGCGTGTGCTTTCCCCCCCCCCCCCTTTCATACCCCCCCCCTTCCCCCCCCCCCCCCGCTCTTTTCCAGCGCAAACCAATCAGGTGAAGCAGGGAGCGGAGGGAGTGTGCGCGTGACCAGACGTCGGCGCACAAACAGAGCCACCAACTGCGCCACCGATCAAAGAGGGTAGACATGGTTTGCGCGCTGGAACCGACAAAACCGACAGAACGCACATGTGGATAGCTGCGCGCGTGTGTGCTGTGCTGGCTAACCAACGAATACCTCAGGGCTAGCAATACGGGGCGGTTCGGTTTGGTCCCGTCGCACGTCACCGCACCACAGCTGGGCCATGTCTTAGCACTGTTATTCCACGAATGTGATGTCATATTCGTTCGAATCACGTTTGTTTAAATACCACGTCACATTCGTCCGAAAGTGACTCGGCCGTTAAATTAGGGTTTTACATTCGTTTGAACGTGCGTCAACATTCAAACGAATGTGATGCCATATTCAAACGAACGTGACAAAATAATTCACATTCGAACGAATATGACGTCCTATATCCTATTTGTTGAATGACAGTCGAGGCTCTGTCTTGGACTCGTCTTTGGCTCTATCTTGGGCTCGACTTTGGCTCTGTCTTGGGCTCGTGCTGTAATTACTGAGCTCTGTCTTGCGCACTGAGAATGAAAGAGTCATAATCAGGACTACAATTTTGGGCGAGGTAGTCTTTACCACCCAAATTTGGGAAAGAATAATTTTTTCGGCAAAAATTAGGCGAGGCAGGTGGCAGGTTTCCTCACCCAAATATGGGTGATTATACTGTGTATGAAATGATTCACTGTTATGCAAAGAATGTGACGTCATATTCGTTCGAATGTGAATTTTGTCACGTTCGTTTGAATATGACGTCACATTCGTTTGAATGTTGACGCACGTTCAAACGAATGTGACACCCCAATTTAACGGCCGTGTCACGTTCAAACGAATGTGACATCGTATTCAAACGAACGTGACAAAATTCACATTCTAACGAATATGACGTCACATTCGTTTAATAACAGTGTTCTCACCCAAATTTGTGCGACAAAGGATACCTCGCCCAAAATTGGGTATTGATCAAGACTCTTTCATTCTCAGTGGCGGACTCTGTCTTGGGCTCTGTCTTTGCTCGGTACAAGGACCACCACCAGGCGAGACGAGAGACCACTCGACAAAGGCTCAAGTGTTGCAGTTTACACATCACCGGGCAGCCGTGCCGTCACAGAGCGCGTGTCTGCAGGCGTCACCGCCCCCTCCCCCTACCCCTACCCCCTACTCCCTCCCTCTTCCCCCTTACCTCCTGCCTCCTTCACCCTACCCCCTACCCCTTTCCCTCTTTCCCCCATCCATCTACCCCCTTCCCCCGTCCCCCTACCCCCATCACCCTACATCCTACCCCCTGCACCCCAACCCCCCCCCCCCCTAGGCCCCGTCGGGGGCACGTCGAGCGGCGCCAACGCTTGCCGCTCGCGAGAGAGAGCACACTGGGGCTGTCAGAAACGTCTGCATTAAAATGAGACTGACATGCCCCATGACTTTACCGTGTGCCATATACGTGAGGACGTCTTTCACTTCACCGGTAAGGAATGGAAAGCCCCGTGATTTCTGCGCGGGAAAAGAAAAGGGGACCGCTTCGGAGTTTCTGGGTACGGTATAGGGTGCTCCTTTCTTCAGTCACGAGGAAGGTGAGCCAAAAAGAAAAAGACTGCGACAAGAAAATTGGACTTGTCACAAGAGTCGCTAAATGGAACTCAAACCGAACGTGTGACCACACCATTTGGTTCCCCATTCGGACAGGAATCCATTGGAGGGCTCAAACGTTTGGTTCGAGTCCCATAGCGACTCTCGAGATCAAAACCCGTCCGGGATTTTGACTGCCTCCACCGGTCTTCTGGCTTTGCCCACTGTGCGCTGCCCTCCATTCCGGCCACGTGTTGGCCACTCATCCCGCACTTTTCGAAACGTCCGCAAAGAAAGCAAGAAAGCAGAAACAAAACCAAAAAAAATTACTCGTGTGTCGGGGTAACGAATCGTGTTCGCTCGCAGAAACAAGCCCTCTTGTACCTTCCCTCACACACGCACCAGACTGGAATGAAGTATCCGAGGGGGCCCCGCCTGGGGGGGAGGGGAGAGAGAGAGAGAGAGAGAGAGAGAGAGAGAGAGAGAGAGAGAGAGAGAGAGAGAGAAAGAAATGAAGCAGTCGACGCGTCCTGGCAGTGGGCACCGAAGGCAACGAGCATTATTCATCACCCTCTCGCAGCCAGCACTGAAACTCAATGAAGATAATTTGCTGCAACAAAAGGTTGCGACCGCTTCGGCCCGCTCCGACCGGCGCTTTTGTCGCTCTATCTCTTTCGCATTGCATTCAGAGGAGGTTTGGAATGAGTCCGCAAACGGGTGACGAAGTCCTATACTTATCACGCCCCTTCCAAGGGCATAAAACAATGCACGCACGCCGTTCAAGGGCGTGAAATCGTTTACGCCCTGCAAGGGCATCGTTTTAATACCTTTGTTTTACCAGTGATGTACGGTTCAACTGCGAAGGAAGAATTCGTTGATTACCAAGTATTTTCTTTGTAAAGTACTTTGTTAAAGTACTTTGTTATACCACACCTCCTAGAATCAAACGGCCATTTTCGAGAGCGCTCTAGGCAAACAGGGCAGTCTTCTCTGTAGGACTTACAATCGTCTCCGTGCACCTCAATAGTCTGCGACGGGCATGCGGAGAAAACTGTGAGTCACAGTGAATACTGTAAAGAGGCTACAGGAAATACTGGGTTTAGGGTTACAGAGAATCCTGGCAAAAAAATTAACTGACTTTTCCGTAGTTTTTTGCCACAGTGATGACAGGCGGCCGTCAGAGGAACTTCCTCGTTGCTAATTTAGAGACGGCGGCGGCATCACGCTGGAAAAGCGCGGCCTGGCCTGCCGTCTGGCGACAGGAGAATGCTTCTGCGGCGCTGGGCCACGCCGTGCCACTCTGCGCGGCCACTCTAAATATCTTACGGTGGAAGGCTGCACCGCTGCACCAAAATATTATGATGCTGATTTTCTCCATAATACAAGGAAATTCTGCAAAATATTTTTAAGGTACAAAGAATTTTTAAGGAAGCTGCACCACCATATTATAGAGAATTTACCATAATATGGAGAATCTTCACAATAAGAGATTTAGGGTGTGGCCTGTTATGCCCCCTATCGACGAGAATCCATGGGCGGTACACAGGAGGGGCTAACAAAGGCGGTACGAAAGTATCGCAAACTAGGGTGACGCAAATCCTAAGGACTGGATTGTCTGATTCTAAAAACTGGAGTTTGTTAGGGATCAAGTGTCTCATGTTACCCCAGCTGTCTCCAGTTACCCCAGCTTACTGTAACCACCCTTTCAAAGAGGCACGAAAATTTCCGGCCTTCGCAGGCCGAAAACCAACGACCATAAAAAAAGGTTTGGATAGTTTAGACACATGACAGAGACCGTAGAGATGCTAATTTTCCGGAAACTTTTAAAGTGTCCGAAAGAAACCGGAAAAATTGGAAAAAAACGAAAAATACCGGAAAAATTGGAAAAATTGGTTTTAAGGCTCTACAGTGGAATATGAGCATGAAACCCACTACTTTTGTCTTTCGTTGGACTTTTACTTCCACTGGCAACCCTTTATTCACAAGTTCAAGGAAACATAAAAAGGTATAAATAGTGTAAGTGCACTTAGAATCGTCCTCACACTGAGATGAAGATATGCTTTTAGCCTACGTACAGGCGAAAAGTCGGGCTTTTTGCCTACTTTTCAGGATGAATCTTTCCAATTTTTCCGAGGCCAGGGAAAGAAACAGAAAAATACACTGTTTTTTTCCAATGTTTCCGGAAACTTTCCGGGCATTTTCATCTCTAAGAGACCGGCGGTGCACAGTGGTCTAAATAAACGGCGGAGGCGGCCAAAACTCTGGACGCCTTCTGAGCTCTAGAGTCACTAAACGGGATTTGAACCGAACATGTGACCCCACCAATGTATTCCTCGTTCAGAGAGCAATCCAATGGCGGGGTCACACGGTCGGTTAGAGTCCCAACGCGTTCGGAATTTCGACCACCTTCATCGGTCTTCTGGTCCACTGTGTGGTGGGCGCAGGCTGCATAGCAAAGCAAATCCTCCCTCCTTCCCCATTCCCCGGTTGCGATAATACGTCGAGAGCAAATCTGATATCAAAGGGGAGACTGCGCCAAGACTTTGGCCCCTGCCAAGAACACACGCAGGCTTGTCTAGGTGGCTGGCGCGGTGCCTAACTCCAGGCGAGAAAAATTCCCCCCCCCCCACACACACACACACAATCCCCCTCCCTCCCCTCCTCGGCGGCCCGTCGGGGTACATTCCAACACTTACCACGACGCGGCACCAAACTCGAGGCCAGCAAGAAAACGCGACACTCACCTGCAAAACAGAATGAAAGCAAGATGTTAACAAGAAATCTTTCTTTTTTGCTCTTTGTACCTCAAATTAAAGTCCTTCGCAATCACAAAACAAGCAAAATCCCTCGCCATCGCACAGCCGAGTGCGACTAGGATCGATTGACTCGTACGCTCGAGGTTTGTCAGTCGTTGTCAGTAGATGCCCGACTCTAAGGGCAATCAAATAGTGGAATGCGACCCCTGTACGAGGAGCGCACAGCTCGAATCGTGCCCAGGTAACTACGTCCAACACCCTCAGCCGCGCTATCGAACTGTCGAACTACGCTTCCTGATGATGAAAAACAATCCTTCACACTTGAACCGGCGGAGTTGGCAGCCTCCACACTTCAAGAGCCCGGCAAAAACGGTTCCTGGTTTTCCAAGGAACCCTATACTGAGACATGTGTAGTAGCGCTTTTTGAACCCCTACCGGTATCTCTTGGAATGCATGCAAACGTGGAGAAGTCCACACTATAATGCGTGAGATCTGAACTTTTTCATTTCCAAGTAGAGATACTGAAAATTCTACAACTCCGCGTGTTACACTCTCATCCTTCAATAGACATTTCATTAATAATCATTGACGTTTGTAGCACATTAAACAAAAACTCAGTACGAGTGTGAGAGTGTGAGTCTGTCGTGGTCTACCCTTGGCTTGACAGTGTGGCTTCACGCCGCACTGCAAGTCTGCGGCCGCTGCGGCGGTGCGCCATTCCCTTGTCCCGGACACGTCATGTCGGTGCGGCCGGTAAATCTCGCCCGGCCCGCCCGGAATGCCGGGCAACGATTTCCGCCTCATTTGCGGCGCCTCGGCGTGCAGCACAGTGGGCCAGAAAACCGACGAAGGCAGCCCGAAACTCTAGACGCGTTTTGAGCTCCAGAGTCGCTAAATGGGACTCGAACCGAACGTGTGACCCCACCAATGGATTGCTCTCCGAACGAGCATTCCATTGGTGGGGTCACACGTTCGGTTCGAGTCCCATTTAGCGACGACTCTGGAGCTCAAAACCCGTCCGGGATTCTGACCGCCTTCACCGGTCTTTGGGCCCACTCTGCAGCGGAGGGCGGACAATGCAGGCGCACGAATGCTGGCCGGGCCGGGCTGCATGCCGCAATGAATGGGCGGCGTTGCAAGGAAACAAAGTCCGGCCGCAGTGCTAGCGGCGGATCGGCAGCGAAAGACGAGCCACGTCGGCAACGCCTGCTAACAAACGCCTCGGGACGGAGAAAGAAAATAAAGAAGAAGAAGAAGAAGAAGAAGAAGAAGAAGAAGAAGAAGAAGAAGAAGAAGAAGAAGAAGAAGAAGAAGAAGAAGAAGAAGAAGAAGAAGGAGGTTGGCAACACATGGCGTCTCTCGAGGGGAAAAGGGGGAAGGGGATGCGTAGGGGCCGCTGCGCTGCGCGCTGCTCGCAGGTAGAGTCCACACTCGTGTAAATATTGTGAGGATGTCACAAGCATGTCTGAAAACCTGATCAAAATTCGAGTACCTCTGAAATCTGAAAACCTTTCTGAAAAGTTTTCAGAATCTCAGTTTTCAGAGGTGCGAGAATTTTGATCAGGATTTCAGACATGTTTCTGACGTCCTGACAAAATTTACACTAGAGCAGTAAAGACTGATTCCGGGTGAGAGGTCTCTCTCTCTCGCACTGACGGGGCTCTATTCGTACCGATGCGAGAGGCAAAGACCACCGGCCGCTCTGTGCAGAATCAGTCTAAGGCCAACTCCCACTTGGCGACTCTCTGTGACTGTGGGTGCATAGCGCGCGGGCACGCCCCGAGCCCTCTCAGCTACTCTCAGCCTAACCAGCCAGTCGCTCGCTCTCCGGACAAAAGTACTACAAACATTCTGACTCATTTATAATTGTGATTTCTTTTTTCTATATTTTAGCGTGTAGCTGTGTCCATAAATAAATCATCTGCCTAAAAAGAAAGAACCCGATGCGCGCTGCAATCAGCAGCAAGGCCGAAAGCCATGCGGTTTTCACTTTAGGCGGCGAGATAGCATGATCTGTTGCGGGGTGAGGGTGGTGGGTATGGTGTGGGTGGAACAGTGGGCCAAAAGACCGTTGGAGGCGCTCAATATTCCGGACGGGTTTTGAGCTCCGAAGTCGCTAAATGGGACTCTGAGCCGAGCGTGTTACCACACCAATGCATTGCACTCCGAACGAGGAATCCATTGGTGGGGTCACACGCTCGGCTCAGAGTCCCATTTAGCGGTTCTGGAGCTCAAAACGCGTCGAGAGTTTTGGCCGCCTGCACCCGTTCTCTGGCCCACTGTGGGAGGGGCGGCGGCGGGGCACTCGCTTGGGGGCGTGCTGGCGAGGCAGGGACTCCCAGCAGACGGCACCATTCGGATAAACATTTCACGTTGGCTCATCAATTTCTCTGCGGCGGACTCGCTCACTGATGAATAGAGCCAATCAAATTAGCCGGCCAGCAAAAGAAACCGCGACGCGCCATGCAAAATTCAGACTGGGCGCTGGCAGCGTCAGGAACAGCGCAAGGCGGAGAGCTGGCCCTCGAACGGTGTTGTTGCGAAGGCGGTGAAACCTGAAGCTAGGGGTGTGCGAATAGTTCGGTACCGAATCGAAACGATTCAGGCAAGATTCGATTCGGAGTCGAATTTGCAAAGTTCGATCTCGATTAATTGGAAATTTCGAATCTTTGGTGGTTCGTCTTCGAACTAAAATGCACAGATAGGGGAAAAATGCACAACATCACAGAAAAGTTCGAGTCGGCATCGAATCGTATAGTTCGATTCGAATGCGATTCTGAAACTTTTTCCTGATTCGATTCGAATTCGATTCGAAAAATAATTTAAGATTCGATTCAGATTCGATTCGAAACAAAAATCCTTGATTCGCACACCCCTACCTGAAGCCCGCCAATCACGCACTCTATAATCCGCATGGCAAAGGCAGTGAACGGTTAGCGCCGATTGTGCGCCAATGAGACGGTATGTAAAAGGAGGCAGAAGATATTACCGCCAGTGACTCTGGAAATCCCGGACGCGAAACTTCAACGAAACGCGAAAAAGGCGGCAAGCCCTTCCAAAGGCGGGACAGACGGTTCTGGGAGGGGTGATATCTGTACCGCTTGTCTCAGGGCGGCGAACACTTGTCCACGCCAACACAAAATAACGGCCAGTCAAAAGTGGCAATATTTCCGCCTTTTCCCTTAGAGAGTCCACACCGCACAGTGGGCCAGATGACCGGTGGAGGCGGTCAAAATCCCGGACGCGTTTTGAGCTCAAGAGTTGCTAAATGGGAGTCGAACTGAACGCTTGATCCCACCACATAGATTGCCCTTCGAACGAGGAATCCACTGGTGGGGTCACACGTTCGGTTTGAGTCCTGTTTAGCGACTCTGGAGCTCAAAACGCGTCTAGAGTTTCGGCCGCCCGCGCCGTTCTTCTGGCCCACTGTGCACCGGGCTGCACCGTGTCGAGTCGCAGGATGGAACACGAGAGGGGCGAGGCGAGCGGCTCCAGTTTGACAGAGTCTTCGCCGGCCCTCGCCGGCAGCCTGCCAAGCCTGGCCTATTCGCTGACCCCGATTCTCCATCCGAGAACAACAATTAGAAAGGGAAATTGGCATCCGACTTGGCGAACGAGGGGCCCGCGCCTCGCGCAGCGTGTGCACTGCGCAGAACGGCTCAACGATTTTGGTGATGATGATGATGATGACGATGATGATGATGATGATGTTTATGATGATGATGATGATAATGATAATGATGGAGAATCTACTACGCACTCTTCACTTCTGAAGAAGCAGGGCTGTGCAGCAATAGGATGCGAAAATCATTTTGATGTTGCAGAGAAAACACATTTCATTCTCATACGGGGTGCACGAAACAGCCAGCTACGGGAGCAAAATTGAGTTTTTTTTACGCCATTTTTGTAGCAGCAACCTACTCTTTGGTGCATCAACAGATTATTGATTACTGTGCTAAATCATAAACCAGAAACGCAGCCTTAACTAATTTTTTTTTTTTTTTTTTTATTTTTTTTTACGACTGTGATAGGAGAAAATTGTTTAACCGTGCCTTTCAGGGGGAAATTGGACGGACCTTTACCGTTGCCAATACAATCCAACGGCGCAGCAGGGCGGCAGTGCGGACGTTCGAACCCAATGCCATTTGCATATGAGAAAGAAACAAGCTGGCCGGGAGGCCGACCCACCTTGCTGCCCGCATCGGGACCCGCCCCCACACAGTGGGCCAGAAGACCGGCGCAGGCGGCAAAAACTCTAGACGTGTTCTGAGCTCCAGAATCCCTAAATGGGACTCAAACTGACCATGTGACCCCAGCAATGGAGTCCTCGTTCGGAGAGCAATCCATTGGTCGGGTCACTCGTTCGGTTCGAGTTCCATTTTGCGACTCTGGAGCTCAAAACGCGTCTAGCGAGTTTTGGCAGCATGTGCCAGTCTTCTGGCCCACGGTGCCTCACCCGGCTCAGCTTGGCCCAGAACTACGGCAAACTGTGTCGCAAGGGCCGAGGCCGCGGCCCGGGGCGAGGCTAGGGCCGTAGGGCTGCACGGCGGACACAGGGATATAGGGTCACGGCCTCGGCCGGTAAGTTCGCCAACCACTTACTAAGCGTGAGCGCCAACCCAAATTGAAAATGCACTGCAGAGCTTGCCTGGCGGGGGGTGGGCGGCGGTTGGGGCGGTGGATGCACGATGGCGCTAAGGGGAGCTGCGGAGGGAGGAGGGGAGGAGGGGAAAGAGGGAGTGGGGAGGAGGAAGAAAATGGGATCGGCGGGATAAAAGCAAGCGGGTCATAAGTTGACTTGGATGGCCTGCCTGCAACCCCTCTTCTGTTATTCCCCCCCTCCCCCTCCCCTCTCTCCGTGCGGCATCCCAGCTAATTACACTCCTTCCAGATAGTTTGAAGCTCGTCCCGACCGCACCGCTCTGGTCCTCGCAGCCTCCCAGGTTCGCCCTGATTGGCTGGTGAGTGCACTTTGTGCTGTGAAGGCAGCCAGGCTCCAGGCTGGCCACCACCGCACGGTGGGCTAGAAGACCGGCGAAGGCGCGGCCACAATCCCGGACGGGTTTTGAGCTCCAGAGTCGATTAATGGGACTCGAACCGAACGTGTGACCCCACCAACGGGTCGCTCTCTGAAAAAGGAATCCATTGGTGGGATCACACGTTCGAGTTCGAGCCCTATTTAGCGAATTTAGAGCTCAAAACGCGTGCAGAGTTTTGGCCGCCCCCGCCGGTCTTCTGGCCTTCTGTGCACCGTGGCCGCTCTGCCAGTGCGGCGTCGGCCTGCCTCAGAGAAATAACAAAGCAGGGCCTCCGATTCGATCGCGGCAGCGCACAGTGGGTCAGAAGACCGTTAAGGCGGCCAAATTTCTAGACGCGTTTTGAGCTCCAGAGTCGCTAAATGGGACTCGAATCGAACGGCTGACCCTACCAATGGATTCCTCGTTTGGAGAGTAATCTATTGGTGGTGTCACCCGTTCGATTCGAGTCCCATACAGCGACTCCGGAGCTCAGAGCGCATCTAGAGTGTTGGCCGCCTGCGCCAGTCTTCACTGCGTTGAGTCAGCCACGGACCAAGCCGCCGAAAAGCCCTGTTGCAAATGCATCGCGGAGTTCAGGGTACCCTGGGGGCTTCTCGCCTCGACCAGTCGCACTTACGAAATAGATCAGGAATTCACAAAGGCACCTCTGGAAAAAAGTTTCCAGGAAAAGGGGGGGGATGTCGCAAATGTTGCCTGGGAAAGTGCGACTTTTTCCCACCCTCCTTGGCGGGTGGGTGTGGGGCTGGATCCGCGCTTGCACGATGGGGGGGGGGGGGGGGCTGCTGGCTGTGGAGAGAGAACCCGACGGCGCTGGCCAGCCGCGCGTGCTGTGGGGGACGACTGGGGCACTGAGCTAGTCAAACAGAAGTGAGCCAACTCGGCCTGCTTGTCTTTGGAGCCTGATAAGTCCAGACCCCCTTCACCCCACCCCCTTCACCCGGCCCCCTTTATCCCATCCCCTCCGCCCCACCCCCACTGATTACCCCTTTCCCCACGGCCGTGCCCCGCGCCCACGTGCGCCGCGGCGACCTTGAGCTGCTCGCGTTCTAACTCCCTCTCTGCCGCATCCGGGCAGTGAGGCTGGCGCCCGGCAGGTTGAATTTTCATTTCGCCGTGGCAATAATGGAAATTGGGGGGACTGGGCGTGGGGCACGGCACAGTGGGCCAGAAGACCGGTGCAGGCTGCCGAAACTCTAGACGTGTTTTGAGCTCCAAAGTCGACGAACAGGACTCGAACCGCACGTGTGATTCCACCGATGGATTCTTCGGTCGGAGAGCAATCCATTGGTAGGGTCACACGTTCGGGTCGAGTCCTGTTTAGCGACTCTGAAGCTCAAAACGCGGCTAGAATTTTGGACACGCCCTGCGCAGATCTTCTGGCCCACTGCGGAAACGGGGCCGCCGCACACTGACTTTCATTTTTTCATGGGGCAAATTAGTTCCGCCCGCGGCCGTTTTCATTCCCCAGAGCGCTGCTCGACGTGCGGCAAGCGCGCCCCGTCCCGGCCCACTGTGCGGCCGTCCCCCATGGCTGCTGCGGCTGCTGCGGCTACGGAGCAATCTTCCGTTGTTCATGTGCACACCGCAGGAAGCTGTAAACCGCCAGCCGACACGCTGGGGATCCAGACGGGGGACACGCTGTGCTATGTGTGCATGCATGCCTTCTCAATGTGTTGCCGTCTCTCTCTCTCTCTCTCTCTCCCTCCCTCTCTCTCTCTCTCTCTCTCTCTCTCTCTCTCTCTCTCTCTCTCTCTCTCTCTCTCTCCGTGTATGTGTGACTAACTCGATTCGGTCTGCGGTGAAACCCTGTTACCACGTATTTCGCCCTGATGTTTGTTTCCGCGCACCCGTACTGCCCGCTGCACATACGTTAGGACCCTCCGCCGTTATAATGGTCCGGGAAATGCGCCCCTTCTCCCACCTCCCCTCACCCTCCCCTCCTGGCTGCGGTGGCCCACCCGAGCCATCATGCCCTAGCCCCCCCCCCTTCCCTCTCTCTCTTCAGCCAGACAATTCGACGCCAGTCACCCCCTGCCCCGCGCTCGGGGCATCCTCCACGACTGCGAGAATACCAGGGAAAACAGACCGGAAACTTGGGCACGTAAGCAGAGAATGTGACGTCGTATTCGTTCGAATGTTAATTTTGTTACGTTCGTTAAAATATGACGTCACATTCATTTGAATGCTGACCCACGTTGAAACAAATGTCACACCCTAATTTAACGGCCGTGTTACGGCCTAACGAATGTGACATCGTATTCAAACGAACGTGACAAAATTGACATTCTAACATTCGTTGAATAACAGTGCAGATTCGTCTCACTCTCATCCTTCAATTGACATTTTGACAAAAGACATTCATTCTGTGCACATCAAGAGGGTTTCGTTACGAAGCTTAACAGATTTGTCAAGACAAAATTGATAACAAAGTTTACTGAAACAAATACAATGTTAATGAGCTCATTAATGTGCACCAACGTCAACACGGTATTAAAGAAAAACTCAGTACGAGGACAGTGCTCGTTATCCCGACTCCCAAAACACCTCTCTTGTCTCTGGCGTCGAACAAAACAGATCCTCCTCCAGGACAAGTCAGTCGAAGGGTACCTTACTTGTCCACTGACTGCTACCTTGACAGAATTTTCACTTTAATTGGATTCAAAATTTCACGAAAAGCGGGCCAAAATGGTGAAAAGTGGATACATTTTTGCGCACCTTGTGCAACAGTTATTGTTTTTGGTTAAAACTCAAATACCATATTTATAAAGTGTGGGGTGAGTACTTGGCGGACTCCACTACTGGTATTTCCCGCCAATAGAAAGGCGGTTACCGCCCTCACTGTTTTTCAACGAATGTGACGTTATATTCATAAGAATGTGAATTTTGTCACGTTCGTTTCAATGTTGATACACGTTCAAACGTATGTAACATTCTTATTGAACGGCCGTGCCACGATCCAACAAATGTGACATGGCATTCACAAAATTTATATTCGACAATGACGTCATATTCTTTGAATAACATTTTGTAACACCACTGTTTACCGCTAATAGGTATAAAGTGTTGACTCGGTTCACGCGCAGTGGAGCACCATTCGGACGCCCACCGTCACAACAGTTCCCGGTGACTGAGTCTCGCGCCATCTTTGACCGCTTCCACCGGTCCTCTGGCCCACTGTGCGACGGTCGGAATGTCCGGGCTGCAGCCGGTGCAGCAGGTGTGTTCGCAGCCACGCGGCCCTACACCACAGCGCCGCACGTGGCTGCACATGACGCCCGTGGATCTCCCTCTCGACTTTTTTTTTTTTTTTTGACAATAACACGAAACAGAAAGAAAATAGAATACGCCGGCGGCAGAATGAATGTCCGCTCTGTGAATTGTTCAACATTATTTCGACCCACGACGCGTTGGCAGAACCCAGGCATCCCTGTGTATGACAAAGTGTTTTTTTTTTTTTAATACCACCACACGCTTCAAACCTTACGAAGTATTTTGAGCATACATAATACAAAATAATTTAGTTTGTTATTACGTTAAATAGTTCGTAACTTTCGAAGTATTTTCTTTGTAAGCTTTTGTAGGCTCAAAATACTTGTTGTAACAAGCTGCTTTTCTTTGTAACGCCTAAAATAGTTTCTAAGGTTTTCTCAGTGCACACATGCGATTGAGCTAACATCAGCGCGCCTCGCTTGCAGCGCTCCCTGACGGTCGGCCCGGTCCGTTTCCAACCCCCTTCCAGTCCACATTCTCTCGTTTCTCGCCACGGAGGCGGGACGTCCCAGGCCGCGCTGCCGCCGCCTCGACTGCCAGCGCTGCGCGGACAAGCAATATGGCTTTCCACCTTTTCCCCCGCCCTCCGATTTATTATTTCCCTTCTACTTTCCCTGCAGTGGAAAAATAATAGCTGGCGCCGAGTCGCTCGCAGAGCCGGAATCAAAATGAGTCAGAAGCTAGCGGCGCCGCGCCCCAACCACGCTGCGTGGCACGTGCCGTGTGGAGGCCTGCACACAGTGGGCCAGAAGACCGGCCAAAACAGCCAAGGCGGTCAAAACTCTCGACGTGTTTTGATCTCCAGAGTCGCTTCATGGGACTCGATCCGAACGTCTGGCCCCACCAATGGATTCTTCGTTCGGAGAGCAATCCGGGGTCACACCTTCAGTTGGAGTCCCATTTTAGCGACTCTGGGGCCCAAAACACGTGCAGAATTTTTTTGCGGGCTGGTTCCATCTGGGAAACGTCTTTCTCGCACTCAAGCACCTCTCACTGTTACGTTTTTGTGTATTGAAGCTCGACAATATGCTCAAAACACTTCGTACGGTTTTAAGCGAGCACCGGTAAGTCAAAAAGAAAGTGCAACGCAAAACATTGATGGGAATTACGCCGAACATGAACTGAGGTCCACAAGACGGGCCAGCAACAAGCTCCTCCTTTTCCATCACCTCGGCAAGTCTGACCCTCGACGGACAAGCCTCCTGGTGCACAACTTGCTGCCATCCCATCCATTTTTTAAAAACTTTTTTTTTGGCGGTGCGCCGCCGCGATGAAAAGAGACGAAGGCGATCGCAGGCAGAGTGAACATGCTGAGGAGGAAAGGAGGGGCTCGCGGAAATGACTTGGAGCCAGCGGAAAGGGTGAGGGGAGACAGGGGTGCGCGGGGAGGGGGGATAGCCAACCCGCGGGCTAAACCGGAATCGAACCGAACGTGTGACCTCACCAGTGGATTCCTCGTTCAAAGAGCTCACCATTGGTGGGGTCACACGTTCGATTCGAGTCCCATTTAGCGACTGAAAACGCGTCTAGAATTTCGGCTTCCTGCACCGGTCCTCTGGCCCACTGTGCGGCCTGGTCCAGCCCCCAGATGCTCCCCACAGCGCATGACGTGCGCGAAGTATCTTGTCCGGTACATGCCGCAGTCGACCCGTGCGGAAACATCATGCACGATGCCCGCCTCGCTATGCACTGCACTGAGCGACGAGGAGCATGCGTGTTGCTGCTGCACCTAACAAAGCCGTTCCTTGAAGCAAGGTAGCAATTGAAGCAATTTTTTAGCAGATGATACATTTATGTTCACAGCTATACGCAAAAATTGAAAAAAGAAATTATAATTATAAATGTATCAGAATGCTTGTACTCTCGTGCGGGGAGCAAGCGGCTGGATGGCTAGACTAGAAGATTATATGGGCAGAGGGCGCTCGGCCGCGCCGCGCCCGCGCCGCACCGCGCCGCGCCGCGCCCGCGCCTCGCCGCGCCGCGCCGCGCCCCGCACCCAGAGTCCTATAGCTGGCAGACAGCCGTGCCCGCGCCCGCGCCCCCGCCGCTATCCTAGTCTTATTTGGTATCATTTTTCTCGTCGGAACGTGAGGATGCGGAATTCGGCATCCGTTCAACTATTTTGCTGATACCCGCAAAAGTTCGCATTGGTACTAGGGCGGAACGGATGCGCGGCGTCTGGTTACAAGTGGCGCGGAGTGCTGCGCTGCGCTGCGCTGCTCTTGTTTGTTTATGTTGGAGTGTCGACTGACGAAGCTCGGCTGCTTATCGTGACCGGACGCTGCGCCGAGGCTGGAGTGTCAAGTGCTGCGGCGATCCCGCGCTAGTACAGAGAACAACTTTTACGGGTATTGAGTATTTATGTGATTGGCCATCATATTGTGCATCCTCGCGTTGAAACAAAGAGAATGATACCCAACACAAGTGGTATTAGGCATATCATTGTGGACACACATGCGCAGACATGAAAACATCAGGCCAAATTAGAAAATTAAAAATAATTTGTTTTCCTTAATTAAATGATGAACAAACATACATTGAAATAAACATTAGTATCATCTGCTTTCACGTTAGCGTTAGCGTTAACGTTTTTTGGTTTAAGAAACGGCTTTGTAGGATGATGGAATCGTTCGAAGAGCAATCGATTGCTGGGGTCACGCGTTCAGTATTCAAGTCCCATTTAGCGACTGGGGCTCAAAACACATCTCGAGATTTCACCGCCTGCGCCGGTCTTCTGGCCTACTGTTCTGAGCCGAGCCGAGGCGAGTAGAACTGAGCTGAGCTGCTGCCAGCACTTTGAGCAAGAGGCTGATTCATTAGGGAGCGCCGCGCCGTCCCGGCTCAAGTGAGCCAAGAGGGTGATTAGAGGAAGATCGAGCAAACAAAAAACAGAACCTAAATCACGAAAACAATGTTGTTGTTGCTTTTAACAGTTCGCACACGCCAACCTTCCCCGTGAACCAAGTCCGCGGATTTCAAGGCACAGAGACCGTGGCACAGAGGGAGGACGATATAAAGGGGCGCCTGTCCCCGCCACCCCACACATAAAAGTTTCCCGACCGTTTTAACTTCCGGGAAAGATGTGGGCGGGCGGCGTGGCGTCGCCCGAATGGAAGGCAGCTACCTCGGCAGTCACGTCGGCAGCCGCCACACATTGGGCCAGAAGACAAGCGCAGGCGGTCAAAACTCTGGACGCGTTCTGAGCTCCAAAGTCGCAAAACAGGACTCGAACCGGCAGGCAGGCAGCGTTCCTGGTAAGCACACTCTAATTTAGAGCGTGCCTGGTGACACACTCGAGCGTGCCTGGTGACACACTCTAATTTAGAGCGTGCCTGGTAAGCACGCTCTAATAAGAGCGTGCTTCATGGCCTGCTCCAGGAGGAGTGCGCCATGCACACATTTCAGTTTTCCGAGTAAGTGTGCATCTGTAGATATGTACTCAGCTAAGTCTGCACCTGTAGATGTGTACGTGTAGGTATGCATCTGTAGATGCATACTGAGTACACACTTCAGTTTGTAGAGCCTTTGTAAGAGTTACTTGCAAGTATTTATTTGTGTGCACACTTGCTGCTATACATTTGTAAATGTAGACTTAGTAGGACGGTAGTGGTCTCAAGCTATTGTCAGTCGGCGGGCACCGAAATACCACAACAAACCAAAGGCATTGTGGGACATCCAATTTCGAGAAAGGGAAGTAAACAACAGTTAGACCGATTTGTGCTCCTCCAAGCGTTCACAACATGAAACATGACGGACAATCCAGATTGTGTTTTAGCGCCATGCAATCACCTAAGCTGTTTCGTAAACGTATTGGCGAGCACATCACATCACCAAGATCAATACGCACCTCATCCCTCGCATTCGAGACCTTTTTTCCGGCCAGGTGGACGCGATCGGCATTCCCAACGAATCACAGTCGCTGGTACGACGTGCCCGAAGACTGGCCTTTGCCAGAACACTTCAATCCATCCGCTGCCTAATGTGGCTTTACGGATCTCTGAGGACGGCTGTCTTGGCGTTGCTTTGGATACCTGGTTTTACGTTGTGTCTCCCAAACATGCAACCAGGGTACGCGAAGTCAATGCGACGCCTCCTACAAGAAGTATCCTCATTATTTTAAGCCACGCAAGAAAGATCCTAATTGTTTGTGCCCCGCGAGAAGGATCGTGACTACCGGAGAGGTTAAGGTAGACCTCTTACACGTCGTCTTTATTAGCAAAAGGCCACGGATCACGCTCATACCTCTTGACGCTTTGTTCTGACAAACTTTTGACACGTTTTAGACAATCTTTGGTAAGGGCAACAACTCAACTAGTTCAAACACTGCAAGTGCTTGAAGTGGAGAGGTGGAAAAAGTAATCAGGATCTTTCTCGCACATAGCACAAACAATTAGGATCTTTCTTGAGCGGGCATACAATTAGGAAACCTCTTCTGAGGCGTCAAATGCAAACTCGAACAACTGCAGTAGAGATCTTCTGTAAATATGCGTGCTGTTTCAGGTCGTCTGATGCCCAGTTCGCAGAGTTGCTCGGCGTCCTGGCAAAGCGTTACCTGATACCATCACCCCGAGGAGGCCTGTCCTTGTGCCTTCTCGACGCGGAGACGCACCTGCCTTCGATACGACAGCATTTGTACTACATACCGGTTATGCTTCTGTGCCCGGGCTCCAAAACCTGGCCAAGTGTCAGCAACGGTGGTGCTGGTGTCATGATTGTAGCGACTCCTCAGCAAGTGCTCCAGGAAATGACGAATCTACCGGCTTCGACCGTGACTTCAAACGAGTACTCCACCATGATGATCGTACTGCGCACAAAGGAGGACCGCACCAATCGCTCCTCCACGGAACGTCTTGTGCGAGGGCTGATGGCGACGGCGTGGTCCCTGTCCTGGGGACGGACTGCAGTGGTGGTAGCGGGTCTCGACTCTGGCACCGTGTACACCATGAAACCCTTTTCCAACGCATCCGGACCGTGTGGCGGCCAGGCTCCTTCCATCGCTCCCGTCGCCACAGTTCGCTTCGGCAAGCTCTTGGCCTCCACCTTGCCGGCCAAGCTCTATGGTGAAGGCAGCGTTATCCCAAGAGACCTTAAAGGCTGCGTCATCCGCGCAACTCAGTTCCTCACTGAAGTTCCGTGTGAAGACGATGCCTTACGACTGTCTTTCTTCTCGGAGGTCGCCCAAGTCATCATGGCGGCTGTTGCGCGCTACAGAAACGTTAGAGTACAGTGGCAGTCCTGCGTTGGAGATGTCATCAGGCAATTTGCGAACGGGACGTTCAACAGGCCGCTGAGCGATCTTGCGACAACGACCGACGTTGTCCTAGGTCCCCTGGCGCTGACCGAAGGAAGGGCGATGCTCTTTCAGCCGACGACGCCCTTCCTGCAAAAGCCCGCCCGCATAATGGCGCGCTGCAACCTGAACGAGGCTGGGCCGCATGTCTGGGAGAAAGTGTATCAGAGCATCAGGGGCAGTAAGGGGCCCGGGGCAGCCCTCACGATGATCGGTTTCTGGATCACAGTGGGGCTTCACGTGCCTGTCTCACACCTGCTTGGGGTGGTTCTGCCAAGGCCGAGGTGGTGGGCCGTAGTCCAGGAAGCCCTGCTCGGGCAGATCGCGAGAATGTGCGAGGCCCCTGCGACGCGGCCCCGGCTCTGGCCGGACGCGTGGTCCGCCCGCGTGCTGGCCGGCGCTTGGCTGCTGTACATTCTCAACTTCAACGTCGCCATTAAGGGTCTGCTCTTCACCGAGAGAGCCTTCTTCGACCCTAACCAGCTTCCGCAGGACGTGAAGGGACTGCTGCGCAACGTGCCCAACCTCACCGTGATGATCCCACACAACGATATGTACAACATTTTGAATGACACAGGTGTGCCGTTGGAGCAGATCGTGGTCTGCGAGACACGGCAGGAGGCTCAGGAGTGCCTGGACCGTTTCGCCACGGACTCGAGCTTCGCAGTGGCGTCGTACGGTCAGGGCTCGAAATTCGAGTGTCTGAGTGGCTGCCGCTACGAGCTGCCCACGCAGCTGGTGCAGGTCCCTTTGGTGGGCTACGTAAGGAAATCCTACATTCTAGTGACGGTGATAAATGATGTCATTCACCGGCTGCAGCACGGCGGCGTCATCAATAGAATGCTGCGCCTGCGATCGTCAAGGAAAAAAAATAAGGAAGCCAGGGTTTGGATGCAATTCTTGAAAACACGGCGCTCATCTGGTGGCTGGGTCGTAGTCATGGGCTACATGAAGGTCGTGTGGATGGGATGGCTAGTGGCAACAGTGGTGTTTGTCGTCGAAATTGTCGTGCACCGACTGCATACCTAATGCTGACGCGAAAAACGTTGACAATGAAGATTCAAAACTTCCTTTCCTTTAATTTCTCTGATTTTGTTGCTAGGAGTCGCCGGTGGGCCGGTGGGCCTCAAGGCCAAACACCATCAGGCGAAACACGACGCCGCGGCACGGCAGGGTGCGCGAATCAGGCCCCGACTAAAAGTGAACTAGTCCGTCGGCAGGGGGTGGAGCGGACAGCCTGAGGGGGAGGGGGGGCACAGTGTGCCAGAAAACAGGTGCAGGCGGCCGAAACTCTGCGCGCGTTTTGAGATCCAGAGTCGCCAAACAGGAATCGGACCGAACGCGCGTGACCCCAACAATTGATTGATCTCCAAACGAGGAATCCATTAGATGGGTCACAAGTTCGACTCGAGTCCGGCGGCTCAAAACGCGTCTAGAGTTTCGGCCGCCTACACCCGTCTTATAGCCCACTGTTGGGACGCACTGTGTGCTCTGCGGCAGCACCGAGCCGGCAACTAGCCCAAAGGGATGCCGGGGGTCGTGGCGGCATCAGCGGCAACCGAGGGGCTCTGATTCAGCCTCGGAGTGGCTCTGGCCACGCCACGGCCAGGCGAGCGGTGCCGCGGAGAAACGTTCCGTCAGTCACACTCTCTCGTGGGGCGCGGCGCGCGGGGGCGAGAGAGACACGGCGGAAAGGCGCGGGGCCCCACGGCTCGGCAAAGCGCCCCGCACAGTGGGCCAGGAGACCAGCATCATGGGCGGGCAAAACTCCAGACGCGTTGTGATCTCCAGATTCGCTTATCGTGTGACCCCGCCGATGGATTGCTCTCCGAGCCATTGCGGTTCCATTTTCTGTTTTGCGACTCAGGAGCGAAAAACGCGTCTAGAGTTTTGGCCCCTTGCGTAGGTCTTCTGGCCCACTGTGCCCCGCCCGAGCAGTGCGAGCACGTCGCCAACAGGCAAATGGGCGAGACAGCGCTAATGAGGCTCATTCAAAGCTAGAAGAAAATACGTCGCATCTCGTCTGTCGGGAGGGGAAGGGGAGGGGTTGGGGGGGGAGCGGATTGAAGGAAGCGGTTTTGCGCCGCAAGGCCCGAGGGTAGACCTAGGTAGAACTGATAGCATGTGCCGCGCGCGCGTGCTGCAGCCAGCCGTCAGCCAGTCAGGCAGCCAGTCAGCCAAGCAGCCAGTCAGCCAGGAAGCCAGGCAGCCAGCCGCTAGTCCTCCAGCACGCTGCGATAAGAATGCCTTTCTCATGTGGCAGGCTGCCGCTCTTTGAGTCGCGGCGTGGCACAGCACAGCTGGTTGCAGTTTCAGAGTTTCATTCTGACGGGCAAGTGGTTCATAATCCGCCAAAGAAATCATCCTTGCCACGACTTAAAAGCGATGTTGTGCGGTGATTTTAAGAGAATGTTTTGATATGAAATAAACAGTTTCTTACTTGGTAATGGACACAAGAATTTTAAAGATTTTTTCATTCCCTGTTTCAGAGAAAACCATGACAGTTTGGCGGTGGCAGGCCTGTAACAGGTATACGATCATTTGTGGTCCGGCCATCAACAGCAATGATGGTGCGAATGTTCCTGGTCTGCCGAGGTAATAACTATGACCTCACGTGCAATTGACCAGAACACATGATTTGACCTGGGATTCGACGTCCGAAAGATTCCTCAGCGTCTCTGGCAGTGTCCATTTGGCACCGGCGCGCGCGCTTCTGGGGAGATTTTGTTGTGGGCAGGACGATTCAGTTGTACTATGGAGAAATGAGAAGAAAATAATATTGAGGCCGAAGGCGACCGTCACCGCCCCGTCCCGCAAGCAGCTTGCTTCGCGTTGCATTCACTGCACTTCTTTATTCCCCGCCGCTTGCTGCACAGTGGGCAAGAAGACCAGCGCAGAAGGCCAAAACTCTAAACGCGTTTTGAGCTACAGAGCCGCTAAATTGGACTCAGACCGAACGTGTGAACCTCGATGGATTCCTCGAGAGCCATTCCATTGGTGGGGTCACACGTTCGGTTCGAGTCCCATTTAGCGGCTGTGGAGCTCAAAACGCGTCTAGAGTTTGGGCTACCTGCGCCGGTCTTCTGGCCCACTGTGCGACTGCAGCCTGCTCCCCCCTCGCCTGTTTCCGCCGCCCTCCATTTTCCCCCGTTTTCGTTTCCACTCGACCGTTATCATTCGCATTTCCCCGCCGTCAGCCCGAGCTGGCAGCACGCCGTCGTCAGGTCGTCACAATGGCCGCCAAGGCAAGCCGCCCCTCCGGCTCAGCCAGACGATCATTTGTGGTCCAGCCGCCAATAGCAATAGCAGAGGCAGGAGGCGGCGGCGGTCGGGCGGCGCCAAGTCGTGTCGTTCCACCTTTGACCTTGATTTTTAGTGGTATAAAGTCAGTTTTCCGCGTCGAGAGTAGGTATAGGTCGGTCCGCGTTCACCCAGTGCGTCGAGGGTCGAAGTCTTGCGGTGATCGGTGCTATAGTGACCGAGTTCTGTGCAAAATAGTTTTAGTTATGGCTAGAGAGGTTAGGTTCCGCACCTGGCTCCGTGCGGCGCGGCGGCGCGGCGGCGGTGCGGCAACCCAAGTGCCCGCGGTCGCCGTTCAACTGGCCGAAGAGCCGAAGAAACCCCTTCAAGAAACCAGTGGTGCCAGTATGCGCTTAGTGATTTGTGTCGTGTAGTGAAGTTCAGTGCTTTTGAACCGCTTAACCGACACTGCCACGGAGCCGCCGACGCAGTGGTCGTGTTTCGCCCCCTCATGCTGGCCGCTACCCGCTGTGCCGTCTACTCACGTTCAACGTGCCGTCCAACGTTTACGGTGCGGAAGTTTCCCTGGGGCCCTACAGCAAGCGCGGGAACACGTGCGGCTGCGTGTCTGCCTAGGAATAAACCAGCAACTTTTTTCAGCGTGCGGCCATGGTGACCTTGCAAGACAAGGCAGCGTTTTCCCTTCCTTCGCCGGGGAGCGAGCGCGAAGTGCATCAGACCCAGTGGAGCCCTGACGAGGACCGCCTCACAGTGGGCCAGAAGCCCGGCATCATCATCATCATCATCAGCGCTTAGCCAAAATTCTAGACACGTTTAAAGCTCCAAGGTCGCTCAATGAGACTTGAATCGAACGCGTGACCCCACCAATGGATTGCCCTACGAACGAGGATGCCATTGGTGGGGTCACACGTTGTATGGTTTGAGTGCCCATTCGGCGACTCTGGAGCTCAAAACGCGTCTAGGGTATTGCCCACCTTCACCAGTCCTCTGGCCCACTGTGGGCCATTGGAAGGCAAGCCCTCGGTGGCGACACGTAATAAGCCGCCCGCCATGCCGCCATTGTCCGCGCTCTTAATGAAAGATTCGCTCCCTCTGCGCACGGTCGGTCGGTCGGTCTGTCGATCTGACGGTCGGTCGGACAGACCCTTTCAGCGCACTCACACGGCTTTGCCGGCGGACAAGGCGCTTAGTGAGCCAGAAGACCGGTGGAGACGCGGTCAACACCCCGCACGGGCTAAGAGCTCCAGAGTCGCTCGTTCGGAGAGCAATCCATTGGTGGGGTCACACGAAATTTGTCACGTTCATTCCAATATGACGTCACATTCGTTTGAATGTTGACGCACGTTCAAACGAATAAGACACCCTAATTCAACGGCTGTGTCACGTTCAAACGAATGTGACTTCGTATACAAACGAACGTGACAAAATTCACATTCGAACGATTATGGCGTCACACTCGATGAATAACAGTGTAGGTTGCTCGGTTCTTTGTCGCTGATCCGACGATAACTGAAAACATTTTCTTTGACCGACCAGAACGTCATGGGCACACAATGACCTGCAATGGCTTGTCGACAGATAATCTAACAAAAGTTAGCCAGACACTCTTTTATGTTCTCGTGAAAAGAGCTCGCAAAAATCAACCGCGTAGAAAGGGACTGACCGACAGCCTCCCGAGCCACAAACAACCCACACACACGGGGGAGCACACGCTGCGAACCTGCCCGGATCCGAGCGAGCGGTGCGCCTCGCGCCCCAGAGCTCAGCGCACAGTGGGCCAGGAGACAGGCGGCCAAAACAAAACTCGAGACGCGTTTATTGAGCTCCAGAGCCGCTAAAAAATGGCTCGAATCGAACGTAAGGCACCCTCGTTCCGAGAGCAATCTGTCACACGGTGTTTGATTCCCACTTAAAGACTCTGGGGCTCAAAACGCGTCTCGAGGTTTGGCCGCAAGCGCCGGTCTTCTGGTCCACTGTGCAGTGCTTCGCGCCGTCAAGCAGACAGAGACACTTAACGCCCCCCTACCACCACCACGCGCAGCATCTCGCTGCGAACACGCACGCGCACACACACACACACACACACACACACATATATATACACACACACACACACACACACACACACACACAAACCCAAAAAAGCGCGCGCGCCCACACACACCTACTGACACCTGTTCACCCACACAAAAAACACACAAATACACACACACACAGGGAGAGAGAGAGGGAGGGAGGGAGGGAGAGAGAGAGAGAGAGAGAGAGAGAGAGAGAGAGAGAGAGAGAGAGAGAGAGAGAGAGAGAGAGAGAGAGACAGAGACAGAGACAGAGAGAGAGAGAGAGAGAGAGAGAGAGAGAGAGAGAGAGAGAGAGAGAGAGAGAGAGAGAGAGAGAGAGAGAGAGAGAGAGGGAGACAGAGAGAGAGAGAGAGACACACACACACGGACGAACGAATTCTCGGGTGGCTTCCCTCGGGGAGCTTGCTCGGGAAGCTGCTTCTCAGCACATAACACGTAAAGCGGACGACGTTTGCTAACATCGTTGGCAGGGAGAAAAGCGGGAGTTTTGGCAGCAGTGGAGAGGAGGGGGGGGGGAGTAGGGGCGGGAGGGGGAGGAGGGGGCACGTAAAGAAGAATGTCACAAAGGGGGTGAACGAGCGCGGCTCTAAGTTTGACGAGAAATCGAATCAGGGTGACGGTGTCGAAGGCAAAGGGTCCAGCGGTCCAGCGGACATTAGTCGCGACTGCGTCTGTAGGGCGGCATGGGGCGGGGGCGCCGTGGTGCGGCCTGGGGCGGGCACAGTGGGCCAGGAGACCAGCGCAGCGGCGGCCCAAATTACGGACGGGTTTGGAGCTCCAGAGTGGCTAAATAGGACTCGAACCGAACGTTTGACCCCACCAGTGGATTCCTTGTTCGGAGAGCTATCCATTCATGGGGTCACACGTTCGGTTCAAGTCCCATTATTCAGTGACTCTAGTGCTCAAAACACGTCTACAATGTTGGTCGCCGCGCTGGTCTTCTGGCCCATTGTGCTGGCGGCTGACGCGTTATTTGGGGGTGGGGTTGGGGTTCAGCGCCGCCTTCGCCGAGTCAGAGAGCGCTGGAAATTAATTTTTGCTGCTTTGAAATGCTAACAAGAAGGTCAAGGCCCCCCCCCCCCTATTTTTCCTTGTCCCGGGGCGGCCTTGAAGTAGGGAGTGGGGGTGGGGGAAGGGAGGCTGTGCTGACCGAAGGCAGCTATAGCCAATAATGATGTTCAGAATGCCCAGGACGATGAGGCGGTCAATAATTAGACCTCGGCTAACGAGGGTTTGCCGACACCATAAAGCGATGCTGCTCGCGCCGACTCCTCCCGTTCATACCCTGTTATTCAACGAGTGTGCCGTCAGACTCGTCACAATATGAATTTTTTTTCTGAGTGTGGAATGACCGCGGCCGCAAGCTCGACGGAGTCGTGACGAAGGTCTGGGCGCGGCCCTGCGCCCTCCGCGCGAGCCCTCAACCTCTCCTGCAGCATCATCAGTCAACACCGCAACTGCCACCCCGCCCCCCCCCCCTCGGGTGATCCCGCGCCACGCCACGCCGCCCTCCCTGAACATGACGGGTGCCACGCTGCCCCCCACAATGCACCCCCTGCGCAGTGGGCCAGAAGACCGGCGCTGGCGGCGGTAACTCCAGTCCAGACGCGTTCGAGCTCCAGAGTCGATTAGTGGGACTCGAACCGAATCTGTCACCCCACCAACGGATTCCTCGTGTCGGGAGAGCAGTCCATATTAGTGGAGTCGCACGTTCGGTTCGAGTCCCACCGAGTGACTCTGGAGCTCGGAAGGCGTCTGGAGTTCCGGCCCCCTGTGGCCTGCGACCCGTCGGCGCGGCGCCTTCAGCCTGACACGGGGCATTTAATTCCTGCGGGCATCGAGGGCGCTGGGTGGGCGCCCCGTGGCGCGGCGACAGCCTTTGGATGTTTTCTGATAAGTAAGCCCGGCCGCCCCGCCCCGCCCCTAGCACGCCCCCACCCCGTCCCTCTCTCCTCCCTGCGAGGGTCCTTGAGCTGCTCCCAGCACCGCACCCCCCGGGCCTACCCAGGCTCCAGGCTGGCCCAGGCTGGCCCAGGCTGGCCCGGGCTCCAGCGCTCCAGCGGGGCGTGGTTAGCATTTTGGGCGCGCGGCGCCGCCACCCCATGGCTGGCGCTACCCCGCGCTGCGTGGCGCAGCGGCGATACTCCGGGAGGCGCGCAGTCCGCGTGGGGTAGCGCCGCCTCCGAGTCGGCGGCGCGTGCGCGTGGGGCGTGGGGGGCGTGCAGCGGGTCCCTCCCTCTCTCTCTCTCTCTCTCTCTCTCTCTCTCTCTCTCTCTCTCTCGCTCTCGGCCAAAACCCTACACGTGTTTTGAGCTCCAGAGTCGCATGGAACCCGAACCGAACGTATGACCCTGTGCAGTCACGGACGAGGCCGACGCGTTCGCTACTCCCGCCTGTCAACAAGGTGGACTCACCCTGAAGTGCGGTCGGCTGAGCAGGTCTCGCAGCTCGTCCCGCTCCATGCGCGCCCGTTGGTGGTGGTGATGGTGATGATGGTGGTGCTGGTGGTGGTGGTGGTCGGGGTCGCCGTCGACGGCCTGGATGGCGTCCACGACGTCCCTGGCGCGCTGCACCGCATCGCTGGGCGGCGGCTTGGAGGGCGACAGCGGCTGGGACGAGATGCGGTCGTACAACTGCAAAGCACAAAACAAAAAAAATATAAATGAAAATCATTAGATTTTACACAATACTGGTATGTTTTGGTCTGACAAAAAATTTTGATGCTAGAGCTGCGTTGAGTGGAGTACAGTACCACTACCAATGAGACTAAAACGTACGTAAAGGGTCAGCTGCGAATCAATTTGTTTCGTAAATAGGAATTTAAGACTGTTTTAAAATACATGAAGGTCAGGTTATTCCCAGAAAACCTTTTCTGACCAACTGACCAAAAAAAATGCCAGAATTTGTAGTATACTTTTGTTGTGGTCTTAGTGCACCCCGTGATGCGGTCATTGTGCCCTCCAGACGTGAGGAGTCGTGACGTGACGCAGGGTAAAGGTTTTCAGTGTTGGGCCGTAAAACCAGGTCAAACGATGACAGACTGGCGAGCCATAGGCGGGCAGACTTCGGAAATCGATAAAAAGCCCCCGGCCCCCAGGGTTTCCAACTTTATTAAGCAAATAATCTGGAATTTTTAAAGACGATGGTCCTGCCCAGAATGCACGCTCATATTACAGCGGATTCGAGGGATACAGAGTATACCTGTATACTTTCAACACATTCGTTCTCGATTTACATTGTACCGAAAGCGAACCAGTATTCCAGGAAAATGTCATACTATTCACTGGGCGGCGGCTTTCACGCGAATGTGGTTGTGACGGCTCTTAGGGACACGCACTTCCAGGAATGGCGCTTTGTGGCGCACGCCGCACGCAAATGAGGCTGCTCCCCTTCGCCCTTCGCACCTGCCGCGCGCCGCACAGTGGGCGAGGCGGTCCAAATCCCGGACGCGTTTTGAGCTCCGCACAGCCGCTAAATAGGACTTGACCCGAACGTGTGACCCCACCATTGGATTCCTCGTCCGGACAGCAATCCAGTGGTAGGGTCACACGTTCGGTTCGAGTCCCATTTAGCGGCTTTGGAGCCCAAAACGCGTCTTGAGTTTTGGCCGCCGCCTCCGCCGGTCTTCTGGCCCACTGCGCGCCCCGCCCTTTGGCAGCGCCCCAGAAATATGCCCCACCGACGCGCGTACACAACCACGGCCGGGCTTAAGTTAGGACGGGCCTGCCAAACTCAGGCCCTCCACAGACTCCGGGCTGGAGGACGCCGTTCTGGGGGTGGCGCGTGTCTCCGCCGCGTGCCGAACGAGAGTCTGCCCTACCGACTGCGCGCCGCTCAGATCTAGTGCGGCCCTTCACAGTGGGCCAGAAGACCGGCGCAGGCGGTAAAAACTCTAGACGCGTTTTGAGCTCCAGAGTCACTCAATGGGACTGGAACCGAACAAGTGATCTCACCAATGGATTCCCCGTTCGGAGAGCAATCTTTTGGTGGGGTCACACGTTCGGTTCGAGGCTCATTTAGCGACTTCCTAGTTTCACTGAAAACTCAAAGGAAAGAAATGAAGCAGCCGTTGGGGTAAAAAAAATTATTACCTTCTTGTGGTGAGAGTTAAAGTTCTCACCCCCTGTTGACCGCTGCAAAGGTGAGAATCGAAATTCCCGCTATGAAGTGGTGAGAATGAATTTCCCACATCATAGAGGGTGGTAAGAACAGTTGCCAAAATTTGGTGAGAATTTTGATTCCTACCACAAGACGGTAAGAAATATTTCGCGCCAAAAGCTGGTTACATTTCTCATGCCCTTCAATTTTCCTGTGATATTGTGTTGTGATGCATCTGAATCACATAGAGGAGCGTCTTTTGAAACACACAAACATATTTACTCACAGCAGCTAGTTTTAAAAGGAAACGCGGGGGGTTTAACTTTCTGCAATTTTGAGGCGGTTTGCAATAGTTTGCAATCGGCAGGCCCGTAACTGGCGTAGTTTAATGGCCTAGGTGAAAGTAGGCTACCATTGGAATAGGGCGAAACTTGAATGTCTATGCCGCGAGAGTTTCCGTCAGTATGCCCGAGGTAATCAATCATCTCCCTTCCCCTGCCCCCTCAACGCAATAATAATTGTTTCATCTCTTTAGTGTCATATTTTACCCCCCCCCCTTTTCCCCCTAGATATTGACATAGCCCTGGCCTAGCGACATGAGTTTGTGGGCAGAAAGATTTGCATGACACACCTCACGTGGAGTACCATTATAATAATAATAATAATAATAATAATGTTAGAGGCGCTTTTGAGTGTCCCTTGGCGTTTTACCACAGATAAGTCGGACTAGATCTGTTCCAAAAACACAACCTATGTACCAAGAAAATAAAAAAAAAATAAAAAAAATACATTATGTTCCAATGTTAAAATGGCTCAACAGAATTGTGATTGTACAGCACTTCTCAGTACAGTACTGCATTTGGAAATTGAGGGCACATGACATGCCCCCTTAAAAGTTTAAAGTTTAAAATGCAAAATTTTGTAACTGTAGGTAGTATAGTTGCTGAAAATCGTTGGTGAGTACAAACGAACTGACAAACAGACAAACAGACACACGACCAATCACTTTTCGGGGCACCCCAATCACAGCAAGGGCTCGCTGTCGCTCGCCAATGATGACCCTGCAAACGTTTCGTTTGATCGGCAGTTCCGTGAAGGACAGTGCAGAACATTGGGTCAGAAGACCGGCGCAGGCGAACGGAAGAATAGACAGACAGGCAGGAAGGGTTCTGACCCTCTTCCAGTTACTGGCACCGTTATCGCACTGCCAACAACCAGATCATTTTTTAAAATCAATGAGGGACCAACAATTTTTTATTCCCTGCAAAACGCCCTTCGACAGAGGGCTGGCCCAACGCGCCTGCCGCGGTCAGCGGCTTCGACGTAATACTTCTTTTCCTTGTTCGCCAGAGAGGAGGGAGAGACGGGGGTGGCTTGCGGGGAAGAGAGAGAGAGAGAGAGAGAGAGAGAGAGAGAGAGAGAGAGAGAGAGAGAGAGAGAGAGAGAGAGAGAGAGAGAGAGAGAGAGAGAGAGAGAGAGTGAGAGAGAGAGGGAGAGAGAGAGAGAGAGAGAGAGAGAGAGAGAGAGAGAGAGAGAGAGAGAGAGAGAGAGAGAGAGAGAGAGAGAGAGAGAGAGAGAGAGAGAGAGAGAGAGAGAGGGAGAGAGAGGGCGAGACGGCTGAGACGAGGCAGTTCAAACGGGCCGGGCGGTGGGCAGTGGGTCAGACGACCGGCAGGCGGACAAAATTCTAGACGCGTTTTGAGCTTTTTAGTCGCAAAACAGGATTCGAACCGAACGTGTGACCCCACCAATCGATTGCTCTACAAACGAGGAATCCATTGGTGGGGTCACACATTCGGTTCGAGGCTCATTTAGCGACTCTGGAGCTCAAAACGCGTCTAGAATCTTGGCTGCCTGCGCCGGTCTTCTGACCCACTGTGCGACGGCGGTGGCCCAGACGAGGGTGGCGCCAAACTGTGGCTCGATCAGCTATCACGACAAAAGTGGCAACTTCTGAGAAGGTCAGCTCCCGGGAGCTGAGGGACGCAAGGAGAGGAGAGGAAGAGGGGGGCAACGGGAAGAACACTGGAAATCAAAACGTGAGGGGGATTGGCCAAATTTTGACGAGATGTTTGAAAAAGGAGGTGAGGCAGAGATAATGGCCGAACGATGAAACACAGGGGAAAAATGGATCGCAAGCAAAAATAAAGCAGACAAAAGGGGTCTGTGTTTTCGTGCAGTCATTGTACCGAGTCCAGTCTACATTCAGATTTTACAGCTGAAAACGCCTGTATGTAGGCAATTTGTGAGACAAACCCCTGAAATAGGCAAATAGCACGGCTGGATTCACTGGAAAACTAACTACACTTACACTCCATAGGTTTAGTCAGTGCCAGACCCCTCAAACAGTGGGCCAGAAGACCGGTGCAGGAGGCCAAAACGTTAGACGCGTTTCAAGCTCCAGAGTCGCTCAATGCGACTCACACCAGCAATCCATTGGCGAGATCACACGTTCAGTTCGCGTCCCATTTAGCGACTCCGGACCTCAAAACGCGTCTGAGAGTGTAAACCGCCTGCTGCGCCGGTCTTGTGGCCCACTGTGCCTCAGCAGTCCTTTTACCCGGGCGTTTACCGCGCGCATCAGCAGGTCCATCATGTTGACGAGTTCCATGGCGAGCGACGTGTTCATCATCTGGACGCGCTGCGCCCGGTACCGTCCTGGCGCGGGGTGCATGCTGCTGGGGGGCGGCGGTGGCGGTGGTGGCGGCGGCGGCGGCGGCGGCGGCGGCGGCGGCAGCACAAGCAGGGCCGGCTTGGCGCGGAGGCGCGGCGGGCGCATGAGGGCTGATTGTCACTCGGGGCTGCAGCGAGGCCCCAGCTGCATTCCCGAAAACACTTGTGCGGTCGACTCGGTCATCGAGACCGTCGCCCCGTTAAACCTATAGCCACTTAGCCGCCGTCTGAAGGCCGCGGCGGCGTGGGTGGGAAACCGGCAATCGGGCTTCTCTATAGTTTTAGTGAACGAGCACGCTCGGAACTCGATGAGGATGTGGTGTGGTGAGAGGGGAGAGAGAGAGAGAGAGAGAGAGAGAGAGAGAGAGAGAGAGAGAGAGAGAGAGAGAGAGAGAGAGAGAGAGAGAGAGAGAAAGAGAGCGTGTGTGTAATTGAGTGTGAGTGCTTGTGAGAGTGTGTGGTTGTGTGTGTGTGTGTCCGGGGGGGGGGGCTATGTCTCCGTCGGGGTCTCGTCCAATAGTCCCACGCGTTGTCACACATCCGCCTCCCTAGAGACTGAGGCCGTCGAGCGGCGGTCGAGAATTCGCTCTCCACCCCCCGCCCCCAAAGGGCTAGGGTTTTCGGCGAGGAGGGGGGTCATTCTTGGTGGCTGACACTGGACACGTTCCCATCCCCCACCGTCCAAAGTGGGGCTCGAATCAAAATCACATGAGGGTGCCGGTGCCGGTTGTTTTCTCGTTCCCAGAGCAATCAATTATTCACGCTGAAAACGTTACGAAGTATTCGGAGCATACATAGTACAAACTAATATACTTAGTTATACGAAGAAATAGTTTGTAAATTCCTAAGTATTTTCTTCGTGAGCTTATGCATGCTCAAAATACTTGGTTATAACAAGCTGCTTCTCTTTGTAAGGCCTGAAATAGTTTGTAAGGTTTTCTCAGTGTTGGCACCGTCACTTGCTTGACTGAAGTGCTTTTTTAAGGAACCGGCAGGTTCAAAACATGCCATAGGGCCCGGGACGCTCCTAGGGTCGATTACTGGTGCGTTCCCATTGTGTGCTCCGGGCCACAGGGTAAGGCCCTCCACCGTCGGCAAAGCAGCGCGTCGCCCAGGCGTTCATCATCGCAGGGGTAACCGTAAATCGGCCCGGGTCCGCCATGCATAACCCCCTGCAGTGGGGTCGCAATGGCGGTCTCTCTCTACCGCGCTGGGTGCGAGAGGGAAGCCCTGCACAGTGGGCCAGAAGACCGGCGCAAGCGGCCACAACTCTTGACGCGTTTTGAGCTCCAGAGTCGCTTGACAGGACTTGAACCGAACGTGTGACCCCTGACCCCCACCAATGGATTCCTCGTTCGGAGAGCAACCCATCGGTGGGGTCACACGTTCCGTTCGAGTCCCATTTAGCGACTCTGGGGCTCAAAACCCGACCGGTATTTTGACCGCCTCTACCGGTCTTCTGACCCACCACTGTGCACCGGCGTGCACCGGCCTGGAGCCGGCAGGCCTATGTCCACCTTTCGGCTGTATACACACAGCGACCGCACCGCCGCGTCGCGCCGCGTCGCCGGCACTGCAGCACGAGGGGCCTTGAGATTCCGTCGAGGCGGCGGTCTCACTATGCGGACCCGGCCCGGGCGGCACACAGTGGGCCAGGAGACGGCGTAGGCGGACAAAACTCTCGAACGCGTTTTGAGCTCCGGGGTCGCCAAATGGGACTCGAACCGAACGTGTGACCCCACCATTGGATTGCTCTCCGAACAAGGAGTCCATTGGTGGAGTCACACGCTCGATTCGAGTCCCATTTAGCGACTCTGAGGTTCAAAACGGTCTATAGTTTTGACCGCCTGCACCGTCTTCCGGCCCACTGTGCGGCGGGCTGGCGGCCTTCGGCGGTCAGGGAGTGGAGGGTCATGGGGACGCGCGGTGTGCCCCGCCACGCGGCCATGAGGCGACGGCCATGAGGCGACGGCCATGAGGCCACGGCCATGAGACGACGGCCATGAGGCGACGGCCATGAGGCCACGGCCATGAGACGACGGCCATGAGGCGACGGCCATGAGGCGACGGCCATGAGGCGACGGCCATGAGGCGACGGCCATGAGGCGACGCCATGAGGCGACGGCCATGAGGCCACGGCCATGAGGTTACGGCCATGACGACGCCCGGCTGCGCCCCGTCGCCCGGCCGCCGCCGCCGCCTTCTGGACCCAAGTTTGATGGAGGAACAAAGTTGCATAAAACGCGCAGGCGGTGTACAGCAATCTGGGCCGCTCGCTCCGCGCACAGTGTGCTAGAAGACCGGCGCAGACGGCGAAAATTCTTGACGCGTTTTGAGCTGCCGAGGCGGTAAATGGGCCTCCAACCGACTTTGTGTGACCCCACCAATGGATTCCTCGTTTGGAGAGCAATCCATAGGTGGGGTCACACGTTCGTTTTGATTCCCATTTGTCGACTCTGGAGTTAAAAACGCTATGTATAGCGTTTTAGTCGCCTCCGCCGGTCTTCCGGCCCACTGTGCACCGAGCAGGGAGTGGGGCGAGTTGGCGGCGCGCTGCCAGCGGAGACGGACGCCGGCAGAAATAAATTGGAACATCCTGGAAAGTGCCTGCCGAAGCATCCTCGTCTTGCAATACCCTCCAATTTCACTACACCTTCCAGAGACAAGACAGAAATAGAGGCTCAGGAGTTTGTGGAACTGTTGAGCCATTATTTTCCCAACAAGTTGTCCGTGAAAATGCCAATATTTCTTTCAACAGTTGGCGGTGCGAGCGCAGACGCCGGCCCCATGATGCTGAATATCTCACTTTTTTTTACAGTGCTCTCTTTCTCTTTCTCTCTCTCTCTCTCTCTCTCTCTCTCTCTCTCTCTCTCTCTCTCTCTCTCTCTCTCTCTCTCTCTCCCCCCCCTCTCGGCAGTGTCCGCTGAAGCCACCCCGCAATGCGCCGAGACTCGGCCGAAGTAAACATGGTCGTGATTAGCTGCATTAGCGTACCGGCCAAAGTTTGCCTTTCTTGGGAGACAAAGGCCTCGGTGGAGGGGGGGGGGCACAGTGGGCTAGAAGACCGGTGAAGACAGTCGAAATTCCGGACGGGGTTTTGAGAAATTGGACTCGAACCGAACGTGTGACCCCACCAATGGATTGCTCGCTCCGAACAAGGAATCCGTTGGTGGGGTCATACGTTCCGTTCGAGCCCATTTAATGACTTTGGAGCTGAAAACGCGTCTAGAGTTTTGCGCCGCCTGCGCCGGACTTCTGGCCCACGCTGGGAGGGGAGGCTAGTCGTGTGGACAACAAGGGCGTCGATAGTTGGTCGCAAACGTGCTCGCGGGTCCGGGCTGCTGCACGTGCATGCCAAAGTTGTGGCGGTCGGCGGCGGTCCCGCTCTCCTCCGCGGCCGCGTCACCGCGCCGCCGCGACGGAGTGGGGGCTTTAAAGCGGAAGTTGGAAGGTGCGGTCGGGCCGTGTGGGGCCCTGTCCTGGGCAGTGACGGGTAGCAGGGCTCACAAGGGAACCGGGCTTGGTGTCACCATCCAGATTTTCTCCAACACTCCCAATCGCCTCCAGATTTCCAACTGAGAAATGCCGTGCTGTTATAATACTATGCTAATTCTCAGTACTTTACGACACAAATGTATCATAATACAGAGAAAATTGTTCGTAACGAAGAAATTGGTCACAAGTTACTGAGAATCCTCTAACATAGGTTACTACCTTCGCTGGGCCGTCATAATACTAAGCTTTTTGTTTGTATTACGAATAAAAAGCTCAGTAGGATCTTGAGAGTGAAGTCCCAGAGGGCCTGCTGGCTGGACCAGCGAAGTGCGCCTCGACAGTCGTTATAATCGCCTTTTAATAAATAAGCGCCTCTTAATAAATCGGAAGCCTCGAGGACGAGGACGAAGGAGAGGCCGGGCGGGATGGACGAATCTGCGGAGCGAGGCGCCTGGGATCGCGCAGGCACCGCACACTCGCAACCACGCACGCACGCGCGCACACACACACACACACCAACACACACACACACACACACCAACACACACACACCAACACACACACACACCAACACACACACACACACACACACACACACACACACACACACACACACACACACACTCTTTACAAGCTTACAAGCACACAAGTTAACTTAATTCGAGAAATCATTTTTCAGACCAACACACAATACCAACAAAAACATTCAGATAGAAACAAAAAAGTCGCGGAATGGATTGATAACGGACCGGCCGTCCGCGCTCGTTAGCGAGAGAGCCAACCCACGGGACGGATTTCCTTTCAGTTTGCCATTTGTTTTCGTGACGACCAAACTTCCAGTAGGAAAAACTGGGCAGGCAGGCGGGTAAGCCATGGCGCACAAGCACACCACCATCTTTTCCTTCTAGATTTTTTTTCGGAAGGAGAAGCAGAGGGGAAGGGGGAAAGAGGGAAGAAATTGAGCAGGGGGCAGGCGGGAGTGGGGGGCGCCTTGACAGGTGACAACTGCGGCAGCGCTGCGAGCAGCACCAACGCCGCACAGTCGTCCAAGGCGTTCAAAATCCTGGACGCGTTTTGAGCTCCGTAGTCGCACAATGTGGGACTCGAACCGAACGTGTGACCGTGACCCTTCCAATGGACTGCTCTCCGCACGAGGAATCCATTGGAGATCAAAACGCGTCTAGAGTTTTGGCCGCCTGAACCGGTCTTCTGGCCCACCGTGCACCGACCAACGCTGAACAGGATACTCGCATGCACATGCGCGCGCACGCACGCACGCACGCACGCGCGCACACACACACACACACACACACACACACACACACACACACACACACACACAAACATTCACACACACACAAATACACGCTCACGCCAAACGCGGCAAGCAAGCCCTTTCAGATTGCACGAGATACGTCGAGGGTCCAAGGAGCTGGAAGATTGGCAGTCTACGCAATTACCAGCCTGTCGGCCATCGAGACGGCCCCTTGGCGAGGCTACTGGCCGTCACAGCGCCGCAACGTTTGCCGTCACAGCGAGTCGGCCACGGCAAGGTTCGTCACAGCGGGAATTAGCCACAGGTAGGTTATCATCACGACGGTTTCTATCAGTGACGGCGAAGTTAGCCACCACAGTGACGGTCTTCACAACGGTCACAGTAGTGACTATAGTGACAGTCGTCACCATAGTGGCTGTCGTCACAACAGTAACTGTCGTCACAACAGTGACGGTCGTCACAATTACGACCGTCACCCTTACAACGGTGATCCTCGTGACAACGGTGACAGTCGTCACAATGGCGAGGGTCGTCACAACGGCGAGGGTCGTCACAAGGGCAATGAGAGTCGTCACAAGGGCAAGGGTCAGTCGAGATGTTCATCTAAGAGGAAGTTCGTCCACGGCCAGATTCGTCACTACTACGTGAATTGTCTCGGATAAAGGTTCGTCACCAACAGTCGTCACGACGACGACGCGGCGAGGGTCCGTGACGAACGTGCTCGCGGCGCGGCCTGTCGCTCGGCGCGGCGGCTGACGCGGCGGCTGCGAGCGGCACGGCGTCGCGGCGGCGTCCCCGGCGACGCCCGGCGTCGATCCTCCCGCAGCGCGTCGGCACGCGCGTCTGATTGCTCAAGGGCCGCTACTAGCCGCCTGCGGCAGGACAGCCCGACGCCAGACCCGCGCCACCCTCTCGCCGTCAACCCGCGCCGCCTGCCGCCCCTCGCCACTCCCCACTGGCGGCGCCCGGGGGAGGGGAGGGGGTGAAAGGGGGAGGGAGTACAGTGGGTCAGAAGACCGTTGGGGAGGCCGAAATTCTAGACGCGTTGTGAGCTCCAGAGTCGCCAAATGGGACTCGAATCGAACGTGCAACTCCACCAATGGATTGTTCTACAAACAACGAATCCGTTGGTGGTGTCACACGTTCGAACACGTTCGAATTGAGTCCCATAAGCGACTCTGGAGCTCAAAACGCGTCTAGAGTTTTGGCTGCCTGAACGGTCTTCTGACCCACTGGTTTGGGGGGGGGGGGGGGGTCGGCTGGAGAGGAGGAAGTCCGCGCACCACCAATAGAAACGTTTTGACTTTCAACGTGGACATTATACCGCGGATGCCTGGATGGTCCTGCCTGCCGTGCCGCACAGTGGGGCAGAGGATAGGCGGAGGCGGGCGGGGCGGTCAAAACACCGGACGGGTTTTGCGCCAGAATCGCTAAATGGGACTCGAACCGAACGTGTGACCCCGTGTGTGACCCCACCAATGGACTGCTTTCCGAACGAGGAATCCAATAGTAGGGTCGCGCGTTCGAGACTTATTAAGCGACTTTGAAGCGACCAGAGTTTTGGCCGCCAGCGCCGCGCCGGTTGTCTGGCCCTCTGTGTGCCGTGCCCCCACCCCCAATCCCGCGGACCCACAGGCAATCCCCGGCCGCGTACATCAGAAGCCGGCCGGGCTGGCTTGTGCGTGTGCCTCAGAGCGAAAGAAACGAAGAAATTATTCGGGTGCAGAGAAAAGCGGGGTTTCGCGATTGCGCAAAAAGTCGCTCAATGAGGTACCTGATTGTACCTCATAATTTTTATTCTTTTTTGTACCTCTAATTTTTTTTTTGTACCTCTAATTTTCCACACAAAAAGTAAAATCAGATATCATAGGTTTTTTTTTAGCAGCAAAGTCAATAAAAATAAAATGTGTCCAAAATCTCATTTCAAGTTAAAGGTAGAGATCACGTCAAGATTAGACATAATTTCCTAGTACACGGTTATTCAACCAATGTGACTTCACATTCGTCAGAATGTGAATACTGTCACATTCTTGTGACCTCACATTTGTTTGAATGTGGATCTTCATTCAAACAACTGTAGATCACTTCAATGGATAAGACATCACAATCATTTAATAACAGTGATGTATAGAAGTTTCAACGCAAAGTTCAGAGGTTTTTTTTTTTTTTTTTTGTTTTGTTTTTTTTATGGTATGCTTCATTAATTTCCCTAGCACAATCTCCATAACTTTTGTTTAGTTTTATGGATATTCAAGATAGGGGCATCAGCATCTTGGTCTTGTTTGCCTCGCCCACCACGCCTCCGTCGCCCGAACGCCGCGCAGCACAGTGGGCTAGAAGACCTGACGCGTTCGAAGCTCCAGAGTGGCGCCAAATGGGACTCGAACCAAACATGTGGCCCTCCAATGGATTCCTCTCCGAACGAGGAATCCACAGGTAGAGTCACACGTTCGGTTCGAGTCCCATTTGGTGACCCGAAGCTCAAAACACGTCCGGGATTTCGACCGCCGGCGCCGGTCTTCTGGCCCACAGTGCGCAGCCAGGACCACGGCCCCAGTCTCCCCGTCGAAGGCCTCCTTCGCCTCTCCCCGTTGCCCTACTATATTTGCCAGGCCCGAGGCCAGCTCACAATAAGGTTGCACATAAGGTGGCGGCCGTCGCAGCCAGCGGCAGGAAACCTGGCCTGGCTATAAAAACAGGGATCGGCACCTCCCCCCCCCCCTCTCTTCCGCACTGCGCCCCAGTGGAGGACTCACAGACTCCGCGGGCGGCAGTGAACGCCTTCGTGGCCGTTTAGTACCGGTCCAGGGGCGATTCCAGAGGAGGCCAAGCGGACCCAGCCCGCGGCGGCCGAACGGCGACGCACAGTGGGCTGCCGGGCTAAACTCTAGACGCGTTTTGAGCTCCAGAGTCGCGAAACAGGACTCGAACCGAACGTGTGACCCCACCAATGCATTCCTCTACCCCCCTGTGCACAGGGCCTCCCCGTTCCAGGCTTCTGCGCCTCGCGTCTCATCCCCCTCTCCCCTTCCTTAATCCCAAAGCCGGCTCTGCAGACCTGCCCTTCATGTAACTCGGCCACTTTGAGTTTTTGTCGATTCGGCGGTAGGAGTGAGCAGTGAGCGCGTCCCCGACGGCCGCCGACAGAAAGTGAAGCGCCGAGAGCCGCGAAGCCCCGCCCAGCCCCGCCCAGCCCCGCCCCGCACAGTGGAACAGCCAGAGGACCGGCGCAGGCGGACAAAATTCCAGACGCGTTTTGAGCTCCAGAGTCGCTACATGGGACTCAAACGGAACGAGTGATCCCACCAATGGACTCCTCGTTCGGAGAGCAGTCCATTGGTGGGGGCCACACGTTTGGTTCGAGTCCCATGTAGTGACTCTGGAGCTCTAGACGCGTTTCGGCCGCCTGCGCGGTCTTCTGGCCCACTGTGCCACGTCACGCCACGGTCAGCGTATTGAGCCGCCGCCCCTCAGTGCGTTAGACGCAGAGTGCCCCATTTCTCAACGCCACGCGGTGCGACGCGGTGCGGCCCCGCGACACAGGCATGCCGACCGCTCCGAGGAGAGTGTTCGGCAGAGCCTTGGCAGCGGGCTTTGCAGCGGGGCTTGGCTATTTTTTCTTCGTATATTTTTCTTCGTAATACGAAGCATTTCTTCGTAGATTTTACAATGCCTTCGTTTTCTTCGCATTACAAAGCGATGCTTCGTAGACTTTTTACTGTGCCCCTTTCCTCCTACCCTTTCCTCCTCCTCCCCCCCTTACCTCCTCCTCCTTTACTTTGCTAAATTTTCACTACCGGTGGCCAGCGGGTGCCTCCAGCGCCGGGGTCCCAGTCGCCAGCACCTTGCGTGCACAACAGAGTGAGACAAATGACGCCGTGAGGGGCCGGTGGTGACGTTGGGGGGGCCACTCTGTGTGTGTGTCTGGAGGGGAGAGGGGAAGGGAAGGGAGCGTTTCGGCTACTCGACCAATTCTCCCTAAAAATAGACTCCATAGTCCGCCTGTCGCCGGATGGGCAATTTCCGCTCCGCCGGTGATTGAACGCCACCAGGATTGTCAATTTTCGATCACCGCGGCGGCCAGACCGGGCCTGTCTTGTCGGCGAGGATCAGGAAGTAATCGCGGACTCGAGCTGCGCTTCCCGGTCCGGACCGTCGGGTCGCCGGTGCTCTAGCAGCTCAAAGAGTGCATGGCATGCTCCACCTGGGAGTAAACCTCAAAGCACGCTCCAGCGTGGAAGTGCTTCCAAGCATGCTCTACCCTGGAGCATGCATTACAAGCATGCTTCTTCCTAGAGCCCGTCTTCTGGCCCACTGTGCAGCGGGTTTAGTGGGGCGCGTCGGCCTGCTGCTTTCTGGTGCGTGAAAGAGCGGGGCAAAACAAAAGCCCGAGCGGGGCTGCGGCGCCAGCCCCGCCGCACAGTGGGCTAGAAGACCGATGAAGGCGGTCCCGGACGGGTTTTGAGCTCCAGAGTCGCTAAATGAGAGTCGAACTGAACCCGTGACCCCACAGATGGATCGCTCTCCACCCGAGGGATCCCGTGGTGGGATCACACGTTCTATTCGTGCCCGGTTTAGTGACGGGGGGAATGGAGCTTCTAGGAGCGTCTGGAGTTTCAACCGCCTCCACCGGTCTTCTGGCCCACTGTGCGCCCCGCCAGCCTTGCCTGTCCGGCAGTTGAATCAAGTTCGGCAGGCGAAGATGGCGGACCCCGTAACAAGTTTCCCTGGACCGTGGAGTTCGGCCGGCCACAGTTTCCTGACGCCATTCAGCTGTGTTTCGGACGACCGAGATCGCGCAAGCTAAAAATGCTAAGAGGGACAACATCACTGTTATTCAACGAATGTGACGTCATATTCGTAAGAATGTGAATTTTGGCACCTTCGTTTGAACATGCCAACACATTCGTTTGAATGTTTGACGCACGTTCAAACGAAAGTGACACCCTAATTTAACGGCCGTGTCACGTTCAAACGAATGTGATCATCTCACACTCTCAGACTCGAAATTGACTTTTAGTACATGGTATTGTCATTTTATTAGTCGCACCTCTTGTAATTTGTGCAACTATAGTACGTAATTTTCGCTTTTGTAATAATTATTTATTAACATATTTGTCAGTACTTATTAGCTAAAAAAAATTCCTAAATAACTACATGAAGTAAATTGTACGTATGTACGAAGAAAATGCTAAATATTATTGTTGTAGGCAATAGTACCTGGTTACTGACAACATACTTAGTAGGAGGCTGAGAGTGCACTTTTGTCATGCTAGTCTTGTCGCGCTCATCGCCGTAGGCTGCGAGATATGGACTCTTTCAATGAAGGTTCACGTTTTCGTTCATCATGCTCCCCCTGTCCCGAGGACGGGCCGGACCCTCGACCCTTCGACCCACACACACGTCCCACTGTTCCAGGGACACAAGAAACTGCCGGCCTGAGGGCAGCGATGCCGTGCCGGCCGACGCACGATCCAATCAAGAGTCCATTTCCGGAACCGGCACGCCCGACATGGTGGAAAGAGAGAGAGAGAGAGAGAGAGAGAGAGAGAGAGAGAGAGAGAGAGAGAGAGAGAGAGAGAGAGAGAGAGAGAGAGAGAGAGAGAGAGAGAGAGAGAGAGAGAAGGGGAATGGGTTAGAGGGGAAAGGGGAATAGGTCTATGTTCGTTCACAGTTATTTCACAAATGTGACCTCGAATGTGACGTCAAATACGTTAAGATGTGAATTTTGTCACATTCGTTTGGATGTAAATCCACGTTCGAACGAATGTGACGTCTTAATTAAACGGCCGTGTCACGTTCAAACCAATGTGTACTCCGTATTCAAACGATTGCGACAATTTTCACATCCTTACGAATATTACGTCACATTCGTTGAATAACAGTGATTTGAAGCGTAAGTTGAACGTCCCTTTTTTCCTCACGAGGCCGCCTCAATGCACCATTTCTCGTTTTCTCGGGAATGGGACTATGTTACTGCTCCAGCCTTGCTGGAGCGCAGCGCGCCTAGATGCCCCGTTGGTGGCGTGGCGCCATCTGTGGGCACGCGACCTGCAGCAACGCCGTGCTCGCCCGAGGGGGCGGGGCGGACGGCAGCGCGGCAGTGATAGCAGCGAGCAACAGGTGGTCCATCCCGACGGCCTCCGCACAGTGGGCCAAAAGACCGGCGCGGGTGGCCAAAACTCTTGACGCGTCTGGAGCTCCAGAGCCGCTAAACAGGACTAGAACCGAACGTGTTAACCCATCGATGGATTCCTCGTTCAGAGAGCAATCCACTGGTGGGGTCACACGTTTCGGTTCGTATTTTCGAGTACCATTTAGCGACGCTGGATTTCAAAACCCCGTGTCCAGCATTTGGACCGCCTGCAACGGGTCTTCTGGCCCACCGTGCCCCGCAGCAGCCCGCCGCTTATCGTCTTGGGGTATTGATGATGCGTCCAGTGATCCACGAGGGCCTTCCAGCTCCGCTCGCCAGCCTCCACACCGATGATGATGGCACTCACACGTGCGCGTGCTCCAATGTGCATCGGGTGGAGAGAGAGAGAGAGAGAGAGAGAGAGAGAGAGAGAGAGAGAGAGAGAGAGAGAGAGAGAGAGAGAGAGAGAGAGAGAGAGAGAGAGAGTCCTTAAGGCGGCTAAGGCAAGCGGCGGCGGCGCGCTCTCTCCCCTCGGCAGCGGTGGCGCCATCCAGGGGCCGCGGCGCGAACCGCCTCTCTCCCTCCGCCCCCGCGGTGCAGCGGCGTCGCGTTCTCGGCCGCGCCGACAGAGGGCGCAACAAGTGCTGCGCCGACCCACAGTGGGCCAGAAGACCGGCAGGCGGCCAAAAACTCTAGACGGGTTTTGACCTCCAGAGTCGCTAAACAGGACTCGAACCGAACGTGTGACCCCACCAATGGATCGCTCGTTCGGCGAGCAGTTTGTTGGTGGGGGGTCACACGTTCGGTTCCAGTCCCGTGTAGCGACTCTGCATCTCGAAAAGCACCTGGGGTTCTGACCGTCTCCACCGGTCTTCTGGCCCACTGTGCGCTTCCCCGCCGAGGGGACCGCGGTCCTTGCCTCTCTGCGGGGCGCCGGCGCAGGGTGAGGCAGGAGGGCGGCACCGACCACCCATTCTGCGGTCTCTGCGGGTCCCTACACCGCCGCATTCAGTTCAAAAGCGAGGAGTCCCGGGTCAACTCCCGTCGTGACACTAAAGCTGCCGTTGGCGGGTTAGCGGTAGCGAGGGTGTTAAACATCTCATACCCAACGCGCCTGCAGGCACTGTGAAACCAAGTTGTGTGGAACTCGGCACGTGCAACGCGGAGGTGTGGAATTTTCAGTCTCCGCTCTTGCACAGTGGGGCAGAGGACCGGTGGGGGCGGTCGAAATCCCGGACGCTGAATGGGACTCGAACCGAACGTCTGACCTCACCAATGAATTGCTCTCCGAAAGAAGAATCCTTCGATCGGGTCGCAAGCTCGGTTCGTGTCTTGTTTAGCGACTCAAAACGCGTCCGGGATTGTGACCGCCTCCACCGGTCTTATGGCCCACTGTGGCTTGGAGATGTAGGCTTTGCAGTCTTCACACTTCAACTGAGCTACACTGCAAGAAAAAACCACAACGAAAGTACACAAATTCATGGCAATTTTTTTATCAGGAATTTATTGTACTTTTAAAGTACAACAATTGTTGTACAAAGTACAATGGGACCGGCATGACGAGTGCCGTGCAGTCCAGGCCACGTTGTGGTTCGTATAATGCTTGGTGTACTTTCTACAACCCCTGTTGTACTTTTATTGTACAGTTTTTGTTGTACAATTCACACTTTTTCTTGCAGTGTATTGGGAGGCGGTTCTCGTACAGTTCTGGCCAGAACTGTCCAATGCAGACCACTGTGGTCGGGTTGCATTATCACTTGAGAGTGCATCATGATCCCCTCGACCGTGTGTATGACACGATTAGTGAAAATGGGATCCGACAATCATCGTGAAACTAGAAACTGGAAACGCCTACACGCCAGTCTGACGGCACTGCACGAAAATATGTGGATAGTACAACAAAAGTACGACAAGGATTGCAGACAAAAATTGCAATAATGATTGTGGAAAGTAAAATCAGAATTGTTAAAAGTACAACGTCACCTGGACTCGGACTGGTCTCGTTACGTAACAGGTCCCCATTGTACTTTGCACAATAACCGTTGTACTTTACACAAAAATTGTTGTACTTTGTACAAAAATTGTTGTACTTTGAAAGTACATCAAAAACTGACTGAAAAATTTGCCAGAATTTGTTGTACTTATGTTGTGGTCTTTTCTTGCAGTGAGGCCTGGCCCCAATCGCCCCAGCCGCGCGGCTCCAACCCACCGTCCCACCCGGCCCGCACACAAGACAGCAGAATTGGCGGAAACCAGCGTGTTTGCCACCCTTCGCCTGGCCTGGTCCGACGATGGGACCTGGCGCGGCGGGGCGTAGCGGGGCGGGGCGGGGCAGGGCGTGGCGGGGCGTGGTGAAGCGTTGCCTAACGTGGCGGGGCCCATGTGATGGAGGAAATTGCTCCCTGCGGGGACGCCACTGCGCCTCGCTACTCCTGTGCATCACGGCCACCTTGGCCGGCCAGGGCAGAGGGGTGGGGTCGTCTGGTTCCCAAATGATGGCGCAGGTGGAACCCCCTCCCCCCCCCACCCCCCACCTCACCCCCTGCCTGCCCGGTCCGCCCTCGCAAACCGAGAAAAAGAAGTACAGAACAAGTCTAGTCGACGATTTGCTCGGACCGTACGTACCAGCCAAGTACAGAACTTCTGTACTTTTTTTTCTGTACCCGTTAGCATGAGTGCATACGGAACGAGAACGGACGATCCGTACTTCTCTCCTTGCTATGGAATTATATTTTTCTGTACGTTTTCCGTTTCGTACAAAAGTACGAAAATTTTGAATAGTGCATGAAAAAAGGCAGGAAGTGCGACTGAGCCTTGGACTGAGCATCTCCCTCTGAAGCAATTAACTGCCATTCACTTTTTGCCTACTTACAGGGGCAAAGTCGCAATTCATGCCTACCTTTCAGGCGGCTAGCTAGGTGCTGTGCCCCCCCCCCCCCCTCGGCCGCCGGGCTTACCTCGAGCAGCGCGTGCAGCTGGCGGTCCTCCAGCAGCGGCAGCAGCATCTCGCGGTCCTTGTGCGGCGCCTCCTGGATGCAGTGGATGTCGTCCAGCGAGTCCAGCACCAGGCTCACGGCTGCACACACAAGCAGACAGCCGTCACGCGCGCCCGTCCGCACCGGTGCACCACAGTGGGCCAGAGGATTAGCGCAGGCGGCCAAAACTCTTCACTGTTATTGAACGAATGTGACGTCATATTTGTTCGAATATAGCTCCAGAGTGGCTAAATGGGACTCGATCCGAACGTGTGACCCTTACCTATGGATCGCTCTCCGAACGAGGAATCCATTGGTGGGGTCACACGTGTGGCGTTCGAGTCCTGTTCAGCGACTCTGGAGCTCGAAACGCGTCTAGAGTTTTGGCCGCCTGCGCTGCGCTGGACCTGTGGCCCCCGCCGGGGGGAGCCGCCAGACAAAGCCCCGTGGCGCGCAACTCGAGAGGGAAACGACTTCGGTTATCCGGTGTACAGCAAATCGGTAATCCGTAATCCGGATAACCAGAAATTTCGAAGTAATCCGGTGGTAATCCGGGGAAATTCTGAGGTAATCCGGGGTAATCCGGCGTAATCCAATGGTAATCCGGGAAATTTTTCGAAGTTATCCGGAGGAAATCCGCGGGTTATCCCTATCCGAGGTACACAAAATTTCTCAGTCGTGTCCCCCTCGGCGCAACGAGCTTCGGGAACTACAAACGGGAAGCAGCAAAGCCGGCCGCACCTGACATGGTGACCTCGTCCTCGCCGTAGTCGGACAGCGCGTCCGAGTTGCTGTGCTCCGAGTAGAACGAGACCCACTTGGGCGAGGAGACGGCGGCCAGCACCGCGCCCTTCAGCTTGCGGCGCGCGTTGAACTTCTTGAGCTCCTCGATGGCCTCCGTGAGGTGCACCTTGCCTTTGTCGCGGTCCTTGAGCCACCGGTGCGAGAGCACCTCCTGGATGGTGATGCGCTGGTGGTAGTCCACGGTCAGCATGCGGCGCACCAGGTCCTTGGCCGAGTCGCTGATGTACTCCCAGCACGGCCCGTCCAGCTGCAAACACGCAGGGCCGTGAGGACGGGGCCAAGCAGCACAGTGGGCCGGCAGACCGGCGGCGCAGGTGGCCGAAAGTCTGGACGCGCGGTTTGAGCTCCAGAGTCGCTAAACGGCACTCGAACCGAACGTGTGAACCCCACCAATGGATTGCTCGTTTGGCGAGCAGTCAATATTGGTGGGGGTCACACGTTCGGTTCCAGTGACTCTGGAGCTCAAAAAGCACCCGGCGTTCTGACCGCCTCCACCGGTCTTCCGGCCCACTGTGCCCTAGGGCTCGGTGCGGCGATGCGGTGCAGACTCACGTTGAGCCTGCCGCGGCAGATGGCCTCGTAGAGGCGGTCCCTGGTTCCCAGGAAGGGCAGCGTGCCGGACAGCAGGATGTGCAGCAGGATGCCCGCCGACCACACGTCCACCGGCTTGCCGTAGCGCTGCTCCCGCACCACCTCGGGCGCCATGAAGTGCGGCGTGCCGATGCGCCCTGGAAGCAAGAGCCGGTCAACTCGTGACATTTTTTGTGAGAATGGCAGAACCGTGTGTAACACCCGCGACGGTATGCACTCTCAAAACCAGGACCCAACTGTTACGACTGATACGCTCTATTTCGCCTTCAAATTGCCGGCAATCGGCTATAAATAGCCCACACAGTAAAACACCTCCAAAGCGTCGCTTCGTAATGCGAAGAAAACGAAGGCATTGTAAAATCTACTATGTAATGCTTCGTATTTTGAAGCAAAATCATTCGAAATACGAAGCATTTCTTCATAATACAAAGCAATTCTACAATGCCCTCATTTTCTTCGTAGTTACGAAGCACATTCTGCGTAGGCATTAGAGTGCAAGACAAGACAATCCCAAAACAGCCCACAACCAAAATATCCTGAGAATTTGGGCTATTACGTGCGCTATGACGGATTGAGTGACCCGACCATGACGCGAGAGCCCTCGCAGAAACATGCCTGAAGTCCTGATGAAATTTCACGCACCTCCGAAAGCTCAGATTCTGGAAACTCACTCTGATATTGATGGCCCAAGTTCTACAGAATGTCAGATTGGGTTTCGAACTCTCAGAGGAGCGCGAAAATAATTGATCAGGATTTCAGACAGGTTTCTGTAACATTCTGACGACCGTTATGTGAGTGCTGGGGACCCACGTCAAACAGGCCACATTCACCACCCACTCCACTGTGACCTGGGAACAAACTGACATCTCCTGTGCTGGACGGTTTTGACCTCTCTCTCTCTCTCTCTCTCTCTCTCTCTCTCTCTCTCTCTCTCTCTCTCTCTCTCTCTCTCTCTCTCTCTCTCTCTCTCTCTCTCTCCTCGTCACGTGGTCTGCAGGCGTGGATCGAGGCTTCCCCGCACCGGATCACTTTTGACGTTGGACTAATGGGCATAGCGGAGCGCGGAGTATCGACAACGTGCGGCTTTTATGACTGACGTGACGTGCGTCGTCGACACCCGGCGCTGCGCGGCGGGGGGTATCGGCAAGCTTCCTCCTGCCGGGCGTTGTTCGCTGGTGACGACAGAAACAGCCTGCCAGCGCCACAGCCGCCACCCATCACCCATCCTCAGTGGGCCAGAAGGCCGGTGGATGGCGTCATAATGCCGTGACGGGTTTTGATCTCCAGAGTCGCTGAATGGGACTCGAGTCGAACGTGTGACGCCACCAATGGATTGCTCTCCGGACGAGGAATCCGTCGGTGGGGTCACACGTTCGGTTCGAGTCTCATTTAGCGACATTGGAGCTCAAAACGCGTCTCGAATTTCGGCCGACTGCAACGGTCTTCTGGCCCACTGTGTCACCGGCAGCAGCGGGTCCTGGGCTTCCCTCCCGTCAGCAAGTCAGACACCGACACGACAACACAACTAAGCTGGTAAGCTCGCCTGCTCGCCACCCAGTTGTTTGGGTTGGAGAATGGAGAGCCACCGCCTACAAGGATCCTGTTTGGCGCCAGCAAAGGCGACGAATACGCAGAGGGGTCCGTCATGTTCCTGACCGAAAATGTGATCAAGTGTGTTCGACGCTAACAAGTATTTTACCCCACAGGCTGGAAACGTGAAAAGGCATGGGGTGCCCTAGAGGAGCGCAAACCTTTGACCGGCTTTTGGGCGGCCTGTGTTTCATGCTTACCATCACAGTCTGCCTTCAGGTACATCTGTCCCTTCGGACTCAAGCACGGCCTATTCTCCGACATCATATTGTCTGCAACAAAGAATACAGTCAGCGTCGCTGCCTCGCTCCGCTCACTCCGATACCGCTCGCACAGTGGGCCGGAGGACTGACGCAGGCGGCCAAAACTCTATACGCGTTTTGATCTCCAGAGTTGCTAAATGGGACTCAAACCGAACGTGTGACCCCACCAATGGACTCCTCGTTCGGAAAGCGATCCATTGGTGGGGTCACACGTTCTGTTTGAATCCTGTTTAGTGACTGAGCTGAAAACCCGCACGGGATTTTGACCGCCTCCACCGGTCTTCTGTCTCACTGTGGTGCCACCCCAACGACCGGACGAAAGACAAAAACAAAACAAAACCGCGCGGCCCTCACCTCCGTTTATCATGTGCCCCTCCTGCAGTTGGATGGCTACGCCGAAGCCACCCAGCTTGACGGGCGCCGAGTTCTCCTTGGTGGCCAGCAATACGCAGTGGGGCTTCATGTCCCTGTGGATGATGTCGTTCTCGTGGCAGTAGCGCAGCGACTCGAACACCTGCCGCATGTAGTGCCTGCAACAAGCGGCCGTTGTTGTGCGACGTGTCACCAAGGCACAGTGGGCCAGTGGGCCAGAAGTGTCCAAAATTTTAGACGCGTTTTGAGCTTTGAAGTGGCTAAATGGGCCTCGAACCGAACGTGTAACCCCGCCAATGGATTCCTTTTATCGAGAGCAATCCTATTGGTTAGGGTCACATGCTCGGTTTGAGTCCTATTTTGCCTGTCTGCATCTCAATACGTATCTCGACTTTAGGCCGCCTGCGCAGATGGTCTGGCTGGCCCCCTGCAGGGCGAGGTGCAGGTGCAGGGCCTTGTCAAATGCAGCAGCCCCTGAAGACGCTAGGCGCGGGTGCAGGATTTTCCTAAGGAGGGGATGAAGCGTCGCTTCTTGCCCACTTACAGGGGGCTAAGTAGTCCTTGCTGCCCACCCTCCAGTCAACCTAGTATCCATAGTATCCTATGGGGGAGATCCGCGAACCGGAATAATGTTAGGCTTTTGCGTGTCGCACTTTCACCTGGGGATGACTTTTGTCAGACAATAATGCCCAGAAGGTTGTCAAAAAGCGAAATTGGGAGTGTACTGTGCCTGACCCATTACGCAGCAACTTCAGGCTATCCCATTTTAAGAGCGAGTCGCGCACCCATCGCGTCGCCAGCTGCCCTGCACCGTGAGGGTGCCTCGCCTCCTCCACGCAGCGCAAACTTTGTAAAGTGGCTCTCTGAGATTCACGCTGTGGCAGTGGCGCCTCAGGTGCGCGCCCGTAAACGAACCACTAGGAGCGGAAAGATGCAAATGTAGAAGATACACCGGAAATGCCGGGAAACACTAACAAAGGGAAAGCTGTGCTTTTAACTGCTCCTCGTTGGAGAGGGCAAACTTGATTCAAGAAGTCAGCAGAGTCTTTCCATTTAATTTTCAGTGTACATAAGTTATGAACAATATTTTCAAATTATGCGTCGTGTTTTTGAAATAGTACCTAATTTATGTAGAAATTAGAACATAACTTTCGGATGCGCAAACATGGCCATAGTTATGGACAAAAAGTCCATAAGCATTTAGTGTCAGGACAAGGGCGACTTCGAAACCGAAAGTATTTTGAGAATACATAAGCTTGCAAAGAAAATTCTTTAAAATTTACGAATTATTTCTTTGTTTAACAAAGTAAATAGTTTGTACCTTACATATGCCCAAAATACTTCGTAAGGATTTCTAAGCGTGTATCCATAACAACACTTATGCAAAATGCTGCAAAACTTACGTACAAAAAAGTGCATCAGGATAAGTCTGCGGTCTCCCTCGTTTAGAGAGTGATGAATGTACAACGGTTGGGTTGCGATAATACTCACCCAGCCACTGCCTCGCTGTACACGAAGCCCGCCATGGCGCGCCGCACGATCTCGAAGCAGATATCGGACCCGTCCATGCTGCGGGCAAGAACACGGGCCGAGTCAGTACGCCGCACAGTGGGCCAGAAGACCGGCGCTGGAGGCCTAACTCGAGCAGCGTCTTGAGCTCCAGAGTCGCTAAACAGGACTCGAACCGAACGTGTGACCCCACCAATGGATTCCGCGTCACAGAGCAATCCGTTGGTGGGTTCACACGTTCGGTTTCAGTTTCATTCAGCGACTCTGGAGCTCAAAACGCGTCTAAGAGTTTTGGGCCGCCTGCGCCGGTCTTCCGGCCCACAGTGCGGCGTGGCACGGCAGGCTGCCGCATAACGAGGACGACCGGCGCGGAAATGGAATGAAGAGCAGGGCCGGGCGGCGGCGACACCGCAGCGAGATTGCACCGTCCCTACCCGGCCGGCTCCTCTCGATGCCGATCGAGTTAACGGCAGCCCCGCACAGTGGGCCGGGCCGCCGGGCCGCAACAAGTCAGCGGCGCGCCACGAACGCTGCTGCGCTGCTTTCGTTGCTTTCGTTGCTTCGCTCCCAACGGGATGGCCGGGACTTCCCATGAGTGCCTCGCCGGCTCGTCGAACACGTTGACATTGTTAACTGCCGCGTTGGGCTGATTTGAGTATTGAGAGAAAACGGCACGGGAAATAGGACTTATTTGTATACGCAGCGTATCCTCGCAACACTGTTATTCAACGAATGGGACGTTATATTCGTTGAACGGCGAATTTTGTCGCACCCTGAATGTCTTACAGTGAAGATTCTCCATATGGACCAAATTCTTTATTATATGGTGGTGCAGCTGCCTTTGAATATTATTTGTACCTTATAGATATTTTGCGGAATTTTCCTTCAGCCTGCAGGGGGTACTTACTATTCGAACACCATGTAGAGCATCCCCTCCGACGAGTACGTCTCCAGCAGCTCCACGATGTGGGGGTGCTTCAGCATGTGGCAGATGGTGGCCTCGCGTTTCAGATCTGCAAAACAGGCAAACAATGCGGCTGGTGGAAATCAAGTCGGAGGGTACGGCGAGCCACAGTGGGCCAGGAGACCGGTGGAGGCGGCCTAAATCCCGGACGGGCTTTGAACTCCAGAGTAGCTCGATGGGACTCGAAATGAACGAGTGACCCCACCCATGGATTGCTCTCCGAATGAGAACACCCATTGGTGGTGTCACACGTTTGGTTCGAGTTCTGTTTTAGCGACTCTGAAGCCCACAAAACGCGTCTTAAGTTTTGAGCCACCTGCGCCAGTTTTCTGGCCCACTACTGTGCGAGCGGGCGGAGCGAGCGGCTAGCGAGGCAGCGACGCACGCGGCGGCGGTGCGGTGCGGTCTCTCTTTAATCATCCCCCTCCACACTTCACCCGTAGTGGTGGCGGGGAAGCGCGTGTGTGTGTGTGTGTGTGCATGCATGCGTGTGCGTGTTTGTGTGGCGAGTGTGGTGTTCCTTGTGACTGCTGCATTGTGTTGGCGCTGTCAGGGGGCGCGGCGCCGCAACGCGCTGTGTCGCCGCAATCCACCCCGCCATCGCGACGCGGTGAATCCACTGTGATTCCAAAGGCTATGAACATAGCGCGTGTGGTGCCATGCAGTGAGGCATCGCACCACACGCGCAATGCCACAGCCGCATCGCACCACACGCGCAATGCATGGGAAGGCATTGCACTAACGTGCGATGAAAAAGCATCGCACCAATGGGCGCGATGAAAACGGCGCCAAATGCATCGCACCAATTGACGCTGTATTCATAGCCTTTGGATTTGTCAGAGTCACTCCCGACCGCGGCCTGTGTGTTGCACACTGGGACCGGCAGCGTCAGGCATTTCCAGGAACGACCGTCGTCACCGACGAGGACACGTAGTGTTTTGAGCATTTCGTATACGGTGACCGGACCCTCACACAGGTTTGATACCGGTTTTTACTGTGTGGTATACCAAAAGATTGCCCTTTGACCGATGCACAGTGGACCAGAAGATCGGCGCAGGCCGAGCAACAGGACTCGAACCGAACGTGTGACCCCACCAATGGATTGCTCTCCGAACGAGGAATTTATTGGTAGGGCCACACATCCGGTTCAAGTCCTGTTTAGCGACTCTGGAGCTCAAAACTTGTCTAGAGTTTTGTCCGCCTGCGCTGGTCTTCTGGCGATGTATACGAGGAACATCCAACTCGGCCACCCCTCGGTTTCAGCGCTTATGAAGTGTCCACAGTGTCTCAGAGTTCCGTCGACTAGAATCAGGTCTTTTGGCTGCTTGTTGCCCAACTCTGCGCGCTCGACCGTCGTCGTCCTCTATCTCCCCCTCTCTCTCTCTCTCTCTCTCTCTCTCTCTCTCTCTCTCTCTCTCTCTCTCTCTCTCTCTCTCTCTCTCTCTCTCTCTCTCTCTCCACCGGAACTTTCCCGAGCGATGACCTTAAGACGGGGAGATGATTGCTTTCGGGGAGGAAACGAGGAGCACTGACACAAAATGCCGCGCTTCGTCCAATCCATTAGTTTTCCCACAGTGACCAATCGATAGTTTTCAAGCCATTTTCGCGAGGACTCTTGGTCATGGCCGTTTTCTTTGTATTTTGTTTGTCCGAATGGACTCGCTGTCGGATCTGCTTGTATACACTGGTAAAACAAAGGCATAAAAAACTATGCCCTTGCAGGGCGTCGTAAACGATTTCACGCCCTTAAACGGCGTGAATTTTTTATGCCCTTGTAAGGCGCGTTAATATAAGTATAGGACTTCGAAATGCCCTTCAAAAGGCAAAAAGTCATTATGCCCTTTAAGGGCGTGAAAGACTTGTTATGCTCCTTATGGCGTAGTTTTTACGTTCACTGTTATTCAACGAATGTGACTTCATATTCGTTAGAATGTGAATTTTGTCACGTTCGTTTGAATAAGATGTCAAATTCGTTTGAACGTAAAACGGTCGTGAAATTAGGGTATCACATTCGTTTGAACGTGGGTCAACATTCAAACGAATGTGACGTCATATTCTAACGAGCGTGACAAAATGTACATTTGAACGAATATGACGTCACATTCGTTGAATCAACATTGTTTCTTTTACCACTGTACACAAGCTGACCCGACAGCGAGGTTTCGGAGACACTCCTCGGCAGACCCGCGGAGACAGCCCTGCTTTCCATCCCGGACTAGCACGATTTATTTACCAGACCGTAAAGCGTGAGCCCCCCCCCCCCTTTCCCCTTTTTCCAAATTCCCCCCCTCCCTCACCCGGGTGAGGGGGGGGAGAGAATAATTGATAACCCGCTGGTCATTGGCGGCGATGAATTAGGAATTGCGGAGGCGCACAGTGGGCCAGAAGACCAGCAGCGCAGGCGCCCAAAAGTCTGGCCGCTCCAGAGTCGCTAAACCAAGGACTCTAATCGAACGTGTGACTCCACCACTGCATTGCTCTCCGAACGAGGAATCCATTAGTGGGGTCACACGTTGATTCAAGTCCCATTTAGCGACTCTGGAGCTCAAAACGCGTTTAAAGTTTTCACCGTCTGCACCGGTCCTCTGGCCCACTGTGAAGCGGGGGCGGAGGAGGCAGTGGACCTAGCCACTGCACTGTAAATGTCTTACTATGATATTTTTTGCTATGTTGGAGATATGTCAGCAAAAGCAAATTACGAATTGATTTTTCTCCAGAATACTAATCTCTTTTTTTTTTTTGTGATTTTATTGTAAGATACAAAGAACCCTACGAAGGAAAACCACGTTCGTCTTATGCTTCGGCCAGTATCTTCGAATGGGGAACTTATTCTTGAGACATTTGGAGTGTATACCAGCCCGTCTGCGGTGTGTGCCGTTTTGTTTCGTATGCATACCACAACCATCGCAACAACAGTTTTTGACTCCCTCTACACTGACATAACAGTCTTTCAAAAAAGTGCTTCATTGCGAAGTTGGTGGAAAATTTGCTCGGTTACACCGTACTTTAGCCAGCGCTGTTTTCCAGAGTAAATAATATTGTTTTTCATAAAAAATATTTATGTTCTGGTTAACAAAGATAGCTAAGGCTAGGACAGCGTTGTGTGTAGTTCTGTTTATGTTTGTCAGACCATTATAAATAATACTAAAACTTACGTAACGACCAGCTGCGTATCAATTTGTGTCAAAAAGTTCACCCAGCTTTAAGGTTATAAAAAAGCACAGCCCCCGTGTCCAGATCGTTGTTGGGTGCAGTAAAAGGCAATTTTGATTCGAACGCGCTTTTTCAAGGGAGCGAGCAGAGGCGAAAAGGAGCGCTGCTATTGGTCGGATTCCATTTCCGGTGGCTCGGCTCCCCCCTCTCCCTCTGTTTTTCGCTGACGAGTCGAGTTTTGCCATGGAAACGGCGATTTCAACTCAAAATTTCCCACTCTGCCAAATCTCATCAAAATCGTATAGAAAATTTCGGATTTGCATAAGGGGCCAGACTGACAATAAAAATAAAAAAAAAAACCAACCCCGGTGAGGCTATAAGGCTACTTCGTGCCTAATAATTTAGGGTTTGGAAAGTTTTTATTTTATCCCAGAAAAGCTTTATACACATTTTCTTATTTGCTAGGTTGTTGAGATCTGCCCGCAAGCCTGAGACAGTGTTTAACGATCTTTTCATTTATTTCCCTGCAGCGACCCGCAGTCAGCACGACAGACAATCAATTGTGGTCTAGACTCTCAAGTCACGTCAAGCGCGCCTGCAGAGCAGAGGGTAGGCCGCCCGGCCGGCACTCGTCGTGTGTTGGAGGGAGAAGGTTGGCCTGACAACACGGGGCCTCCCTCACTCACAGTCCTCTTCTCAATCAAGCCACTCCTTTGAGCTGGCAATAAAAACTGAAAACCAAGCCTCACCAAAAAAGACAACCCAAAAGAAAGAAAAGAAACAGTTGATACCGATTTTTTGTCGACAAAGAAGACACCCCGGCCAATTTAATAGTATTCGTGTTGGCGAGACCTCTTGTCCAATCAAGCGACGACGAGTTTTCAAATGGGGTTGCACCGGGAGCGAGTACGGCAGGGCAGGAAGGCCAACTAATGGAGCAAACTTTTAATGCGGCGAAAGCCTTTCCCTGCCCCGCCCCACCCCGCCCCACCCCGCCCCGCCCCGGCTCCGGGCTGTGCACCGCACCTACACCGTGGTCGGGGCGCTGAGCCGTATCCTCGTTTACCTAATTGTTAGGCAGCCTCCCCCGTGGCGTCTGCACTCATCAAAAAGACAACGAAAATGCCGTCCAATTTTGTCGCGTTTTGTCGTGCAGTATATCCGAGTATATATCGTTTAGGGTGGGGAGAGCCACCTGGGCTGTTATTCATTACACGGTAAAAACGGTTCCCGGTTTCCCAGGAAGCCTGTAGAAAAGACATGGGCGATTTCCAGGGAGTTCCTGGGAAAACCAGAAGCCGTTTTTACCGTGTACACTGTTGGTGTCTATGATCCTTTGTTAAAAAATCGATGAAGTGTTAATGATGTGATGTACAGTGTTCGGTTTTGAAATTCGACTTCCGAACAAACTCATTAAATGCATTTACATCGATCCTCATGAACGCTTGCCGTTCAAGAGACTTCGGGTTTAAAAATGTAATGCCCTCTGCCCAATTCTTTCTATGCAAATTTTATTGCAAGTTTCACTACAATGAACATTATCTATTTTGACGAATTCACATTCGATTCGAACGAATATGACGTCATATTCGTTAAGTAACAGTGCGAACCATGTGATGAGAACAGCTCACTTCAAGTGTGAAGCAGCTCGAAGAGCCCCCATCTCTTGGCATGGCCGCCTCACTTGAAGTGGTAGAGGCCGCAAACTCTACACTTCGAGGTGTGGGAGTCTGAAAATTCCACACCTCCGCATTTAGAGTGTGGACTTCCCCACACTTTGTTTCACAGTGTGGCTGTGCGGCCGGGAGGGCGGCGGGTGGGGGGGGCACTCTGGATTTTTGAGTGACGGGGCTCAGCAGCGCGGGTGAGGGCGCTAGAGTGCGTTGCCCTTCAATCAACCATCGCTGTGTTGCAAGTGAGCGACAAAAAAAGGAGCGAGAAGCTTGGAAATGTAAAGGAAGCAAAAGCGTGAGTGCTGGGAGGGGTGAGGAAAAAGGGGGGGGGCAGCAGACTGGTGCACAGTGGGCCAGAAAACTAGTGCAGGCGGTCACTGAACGGGACTCGAACCAAACGTGTAACCCCACCTAATAGACTGCTCATCCGAACGAGGAATCAGAAAACAGTGCAATTCCCATTTAGCGACTCTGGAGCTCAAGACGCGTCTTGAATTTTGGCCACCTGCGCTGGTCTTCTAGCCCACTGAGTGGCGAACCAGGAAACCGGTGGACCGGTGGTGCAGACGCCGACGCCACGCCTAATCGCAGTTTAGAGGGCTCGGCAAACAAGGACTCTGCGGATTTCCAAGTCCCATCGCCGCGAATTAAGGAACGAATGGCGAGCGCGCCTCACTCAAAGCAGAGTCGCTCAAAGCGGCCGCGCAGACATCCCAGACGCCGGCAGCGACGCAAAGTATACCGGCGCAGGCGGCAAACCTCTAGACGCGTTTTGATATCCAGAGTCGGGTAATTCTTTCCCAAATCGCACAACTTCCAAAATCGACGTCTCGGATTTCAACCAAACTTGGTGGAATTGTTCCTTTGGGTGTCCTTAACACAAAAAAAATGTCAAAAAAAAATTTCTCCAATTTTTTAAAAATTAGTCAGAACCGGTCAAAAATGGTTAAAAATTCGCAAATGTTTCAAAGTTGGTCTCGATTGAGCTAATGTGGTTTGTTTTGTGCCTCACTATCGTATTCAACCCCAAACCGGTCAATATGTCCCATTAGGGCTGAAAAACCGCGTTTTAAACGTTTTGTCAAATACCCCAAAAGAGCATCCGAATTTTTTCTTTATAATTTTTTAAAAGGCGCATCTAATAGTCCTCTTACTTGTGACAAAAAATTGGGATTGTGTTTTTTGATTTTGCTGAGAAAAAAAATAAATTCACTCGATTTCGCGACTCTGGAGTTAAAAACACGTCCGGGATTTCGACCGCCTCCACCGGTCACCTAGTCCACTGTGCGGCAGCGCAGCAACCGTAGTGTAGCGCAGCGCCACGAGGGAAAGCCTTGCCGCCTGCAGCAGGCGTGCCAACAAGCGAACCGGAGGCAGGGAGACGGACGGCGCGCTGTGTGGCACGGTTGTTTGTTTTCGCCTGAGTGTGATATTGTGTGTGCGCGTTTGATTCACACTAAATCCTTATGTCCTTTTTTGTTTAAAGTTATGCACGATTTTGCACGTGCGTTGTTATGCATAATATTTTACGTTGTTATGTATAATGTATTCATAACTATGTATAAATTATACGTTGTTACGCATGATGTATTCATAACTATGTATACGTATGCATAATATTATGCAGAAGCTCACGCATGTCCAAAATCGTGCTTAAGGATTTAGTGTGTTGTGCGTGTGTTTGTGTGTGAGTTTCTGTATGTACGTCTCCGTCCGTGTGTGCGCGCATGTGCTAAGCGATTAGACAGTCAGTTGTAATGCTAGAAAGGCTAGGAAAGAGTCGACTTCAGTGTCGGCGGAGGAATCAATCTAGAGATACTTTAGTAGTAATTACATTACGTCATCAAGCTACTTTTGACTACAAGGCTTGGTATACACACGGCTAGAGAGAAAACGGCGGCTGTTGTTTCAGTAGGGCGTCTTTTTAACAGGGCTTGGGACACTCGGGTAAAAATTACAAAACATATAATGTATTTAAGAGCAAGTTGCTCCTGGCTTGATTTTCAAATTCATTCCTGTCCCTACGGACATAAATGTAAATACGAGGATGGTTTTCCTTGTTGAGTCATCTAAACCAATCAAACCCCGTACATTTGAATGATTTAGTTAGACAGATATCAAGAACATTTTAATGCAAAATTTAACACTTTTGGCTGACTGCATTGGATCGAATAGCAAGGTTTTTCTAGCAACACTAGCGACGTATTTGACACCGTACATTTAAAAAACATAAGTCGTTTGATCAAGTCTAGAAAGGAAAATGTTCACGCGCACCAGTGGGTGAATCGATGCACAGACCGCGCAGGCGGCCGAAGTTTAAACGCGCTTTGAGCTCCAGAGTAGCTTTAACGGACTCAAATGGAACGTCTGACCCTTCCAAGAGATTGCTCTCCAAACGAGGAATCCATTGGTGAGGTCACACGTTCGATTTGAGTCCTATTTAGCGACTCTGGAGCTCAAAACGCGTCGAGAGTTTTGGCCGCCGGCGTTGCGCGGTCTTCTGGCCCACTGTGTGACGTGCTCTTTGATCGGAGTTGGATTTCGCAGCGCAGAGAATCGGGGCACTGAAATGCAATCCGACCGCGCAATCACGTAAAAGCGTTCCTAGAAATCAATCCTGGACGAACGTACAAAAAACTGTTTTTGTGGCGTTTTCCTTTTTTTTTACATATTATTGAAGTTGATTCTAGAAATCAGTTATCAGATCGAGAAAATATGCTTTAATATGGTTGAAAAATATGACCAGTAAAAAATTAAATACAAAGCAAAAAAGATACACTCTCAGACTCGTACAGAGTTTTTCTTTAATAATGTATAGACGTTGGTGCACATTAATGAGCATAGTAACATTTTTATGTGTTTTATAAACTATATTATCAATTTCGTCTTGACAAATCTGTTAAGCTTCTAAACGAAATTCTATTTATGTGCACGAACGTTAATGAATATTAATAAAATATTGAAGGATGAGGGTGTAGGTTTTTTTTTTCCTGTGCGCAGAATGCGCCGAACAGCAATAATGGCCAGAGGCGTCTCCGCCTCCCCGGAAGAATGATAATTTGGTTTTGGAAGTGAGTTGGAATGGGTTTGCCGTCCGGAATGGACTCATGGACTCAGTGTTCGTCACCGTGTATGATGGGGGAATCTATTTGACTGGGGCGGAAAATAGTTTGGCATGAAGGTTAAAAATCCTTGAGGTTGGGGTAGGGATTATCAAAATACGAAGGTCAGTTTTAGCAAAGCGGTTAAGATGATGCAAATCGCGCTTCAAACTACATTAGGACTTTAACCTACTCTATAAGTGTGTCAGTGTGTCAATCAAACGAACAACGCAACCAATCTTGTACAGCTACAGCTCTAACCTTGTTATTTATACCACAAACGAATTGAGATTAGCGTTATGTTGTTGTCGAGGTAGCGGACTAATCAAATGGCAAAACATACATACTGAACCGCCCCTTACTTGTAATTTCTTCTGGACCTGGAATAACACATTCTGTTAGAGCTTAACCGGTTACATGGTCCCAATCAATGAGTCAGTCGCAGCCATCGAGGTTGGGGTCAGACAAAGGCGAGGTCGTGACTAAGTTACGCGTCTGAATTATTCCCTCCTACTGAGACTCCAGCTCGTGCAGCCCGCTACATAAAACATGGAGGAGCTCCGCGAGGCGCCAAAGCCGTCGATATTCAGTGTCGAGCGCTTTGGAAAAACGGACCCCTCGATGGACAGCAAACCACGGTCCTTATAATCATGATGGTCATCCCTCATGGATTCTACACGGCATTTAACTACTAGAGTACACTGGTAAAACCTCAAGGAGGTAACGGGTAAAGTAGCCGTTTTCTTCCCCCCCCAAAAAAAAGGGAAAAAAGACGCTTACGCTGTTTTTAAGGATGTATTGAGCATATCACATCCACCTTTTATCTAAATGAACTCACTGAAAATTTCCTACAGTGAGTTTGGCAGAAGTGTACGAAGAAATTCGTGCAAACGTAATACGAAGCACTCTGTTATTCAAAAGTGTACGTGTATTCAATGTGCCGTCACATTCGTTTGAATGTGAATTTTGTCACGTTCGTTTGAATATGATGTCAAATTCGTTTAAACGTTGATTCACGTGCAAACGGTGTAACATCCTATTGAAACGGCCGTGTCACGTTCAAACGAATGTGACATCGGATTCCAACGATTGTGACAAAGTTCACCGTCCAACGAATATCACGTCACATTCGTTGAATAACAGTGTTAATTTATTGACATTGGGAATCTTTTGTTTTTGTTTTTCCTTAGTAGGATACTTCACATTTTCGAAGAAAAATTTGTTTCTGAATACGTTTGCACAAAATTCATCGTATTAAAAAGAAGGTGTTCGCTTTCTTCGTAAGACTTTTAGAGTGGGAAAACCATCATCAGTACGCATAGGGACAGAGCAAGCATCGCTCTCTTTAGAGAAACGGGCTACGCTTTCCCATCAGGTAAGCCAGTGTTCACAATTAAGAGAAGCGTTCAGAGACGACTTGTTGAAAGGATTATTTAGAGTGCGATGCGATGGTGGCGCCACCTACCGGCAGTGCTGAGGCCCGGCGAGGACGTGAACTTGGCCACGTCCACGATCTTGACGGCGAACTGCTGGCCCGTGGTGCGGTGCAGGCATCTCCGGACCACGCTGAAGGGGCCCCTGCAAGCGGAAGGAAACCTTTGTAGTGCCCTCAAAGTTTTGAAATAACACACAGAAACAAAAACGGAATCTTTCCGCGGCAACCAAGCAACACAGCGGAAATAAAAGGCTGGGGCTGCTGTAACGCCCTTCTTCACTGGTGTTTAACAGGTACTGTGTTATCCAACGAATATGACGTCACATTCGTTGAATAACAGTGTACACAGTGTTTCAGGCACGCCAAATCCGAGTGACTGCTAGCAGGAAGAACAGCCGGAGCTTTATTAACGAAGGTGACGTCATATTCGTTGGAATGTGCATGTTGTCGCGTACGTTTGTCTACGCATCAGAACTTTACTGGAAATTTTTTTAAAAAAAAATAAGAAAAATCTCAGTACACTGGTAAAACGAAAGCAGACGAGCGAACGTCTGTATGCCCCTCCGCCGACTTTTCTTTAATATCAGGGAACTGGCCCAAAGCCCGGTCTTGATTTAAAGGAGCTTACACCATAAAAATGATCCTTAGCACAGCAAGGCTCCGCAGGCAAATACGAGCAAATAGACCAGCGTAGCGTAGCGGCCTCCTTGAGGGCTAGAAGGACTTCTTGCTGGGCTGCCGCTGCGCTGACGTCAGCGAGGCCGCCTCCTTGGAGGGGGTGCGCCCTGCAGCGATGCAGCGCCGCCGCCCAGCAAACACGGCGCGCAGCAGCGGCACGACCAGCGGCCTGTCCCCCTCGCACCTTGGCGGGACGCCACACAGTGGGCCAGAAGACCGATGAGGCGGCCGAAATTCCAGACGCGCTTTGAGCTCCAGAGTCGCTGAATGGGACTCGAATCGAACGTGCAATGAATTGCTCTCCAAACGAGGAATCCATTGGTGGGGTCACACGTATTCGAGTCTCATTTAGCGACTCTGGAGCTCAAAAACGTGTCTGGTATTTTGGCCGCCTCAACGGTCTTCTGACCCACTGTGCGTCATTACGGCGAAACAAAAGTGGCGGGGAGTGGTGGAGAGGTTGGTGGGGGTTTTAAATCAAGACAATGGACGCATCCGACGAAGAATCTGGCCTGTGTGGGGTGTGGTCATCAGAGAAGCGGGTATTGGACAGTATGGCGGGAAAAAAGAAAGAACAACAGAAAAACGGAACGAACGTGCCAGCCGCTTTGCACCTCTGTTGGAAATACGTCTGTTAAAACGAAAAATTTACGCAAATTCAAATATTAACCGATGTGGCAGTTAAAAACAGTCGTCCGGGATATTTATGTTCTCCACACACTCTCGGGAAATACGACATGCTCGGGCACACACTTAATTCCTTAGTACAATTTTTGAACGTGCCATCACACAATTTTGCGCATACGTGCTTTTCGTTCAAAATTGTGCAAAATCTCGCAAAAATTTGCGCGATTCTGTGTACAAATTTGTATGTAAAAGTTCGCATGTTGAAAATTGTGCGAGACCAAGTATTTGTACAAAATTGTACAAATACATTTAGTGTGCAAAGTGTGTTGGCTGCTTTCGGCTGGACCACACCGCTACAGAGCGGGAACATATCACTGTGCCGCTGCCCCGTGCCCGGCCACCCAGCCCGTGGCCTCTGACCGCACCCCATGCCGCTCCGCCCACAGTGGGCCAGAAGACCAGCGCGGCCGGCCAAAACTGTATCCACGTTTTGAGCTCCAGAGCAGGACTCGAACCGAACGTGTGACCCCCACCGATGGATTCCTCGTTCGGACAGCAATCCATCATCGGTGGGCACACGTTCGGTTTGAGTCTCATTAAGAGACTCTGGAGCCTGTAACGCGTCTAGAATGTAGGCCGCCCGCGCCGGTCTTCTGGCCCACTGCGCAGCCCAAGGCCTCCGACCGAACCAATACTTCTGGGAAGGCGGGGCTGCGACGGGCCTAAGGCCTGCTCCCCCCCCTCCCCCCCCCCCCCCCAGCCCTACTCGGAGTAATGGCCTGCCGCCCTTCTGGCTGCCGATAGACGCGGCACAGTGGGTCAGAAGACCGTCAAGGCGGCCAAAATTCTAGACGCGTTTTGGGCTCCAGAGCGTCGCTAAATGGGACTTGAACCGGTGTGACCCCACCTATGGCTTGCTGGCCAAACGAGGAATCCATTGGTGGGGTCACACGTTTGATTCTAGTCCCATTTAGGGACTCTGGAGCTCGAAACGCGTCTAGCATTATGGCCGCCTCAACGGTCTTCTGACCCACGGTGCGCGGGCAGCAGTAATCAGTTCCCCGTTCAAGGGGCAGTTGCGCGGAAGCGGTCTGGCCGCGTGCACGCCGGGCATGACCGATGCGGGGTTCGGGGCCTGGGGTTGCCCACTCCTTAGTTCCATGAGAACACGATTCCGGATTCACACGATGCCCCGAATTCACATTCTAACGAATTCGTTGAATTACAGCGCACGCCTCAAGACGTGTTTTCAAGCGTAGGTGGGGCATTCACGCACGTGGGACGGCGGCAGACTACACCCAGAAAAATGGTTTCTTGAATCAAGTCAATTTCTTTTCTTGATTAAAAATACTTGATTTAAGCTAAACTGAGTATGTCAGATCAACACTCATAGGCTTTGCATTCGTTCAACTCTAACCATATCAAGAATATTTCGTCTTCACATAAAGCAGAATTTTGCTAAGGCATATTAATGCAAAAAAGTAAGTTTTACTTTATTCAAGGAATCATTTTTCTGGGTGTATGGCACAACGAACCTTGGCGGCCAAGCCCTAGTAATCGGATTCGGGATCCGCGGGACGCGCGCCTAATGAAGCCGGGGCGATATGTATGTGCGGCGCACAGTGGGCCAGAACACCGGTGGGGCCGGTTAAAATTCCGGACGGGTCTAGAGCGCCAGAGTCGCTAATGGGACTTGAACCAAACGTGTGACCCCACCAAACGATTGCTCTCTGAACGAGGAATCCGTTGGTGGGGTCAAACGTTAGATTCGAGTCCTATTTAGCGACTCTGGGAGCTCAAAACGCGTCTAGAATTTTGTCAGCCTGCGCCGGTCTTCTCGCCCACTGTGCGGGGCGCAGCGGGAAAAGGCGGGGTTGAGGCGCACGGGACCGAGCCAGGAGCGGAAAGGACGAAAGACATCTGCAATTAAAATTGGATGAGCACGTTGTCGGGAAGGCCACTGGAACCGGGGCGACATGCAAGCGCTGCGAGTGGTGCAGCACGAAGCCAAGCCAGCACACGCTGGGCTAGAAACCTGGTGGCGGCGATCATAATCCCGGACTCTAGAGTCGCTAATCGTGACTCGATCCGAACGTGTGGAGTGCGGAGAGCAATCCATTGGTGTGGTCACTCGTTCCGTTCCAGTCCCATTTCGCAACTTGGAAGCTGAAAATGCCTGCGCCCGTGTTCTGGCCCAGACAGAGCGAGGAAGTGCCTGCAGCTCAGTGAAGCGACGCTCCCCTTTTATGACTTGATGAGGTGCTTCGTGATGCGCGGCGTCGCCTCGGCACGGCACGGCACACAGTGGGCCAGAAGATCTACGCAAGCGGGCAAAACCGGCCAAGTCTCTCGACGCGTTTTGGGCTCCAGAGTCACTGAATGGGGCTCGAATTTAATGTGTGACGCCACCAATGGCTTGCCCTTCGAACGAGGAATCAATTGCGGGCGTCACACGTTCGGTTCGAGTCCCGTAAGCGATTCCGGGGCTCGAAACGCGTCTAGAGTTTTGTCCGTCTGCGCGGTCCTCTGGCCCATTGTGTGGCAGCGAAGCTGCGACATTGCTGAATGGAGGGAAGGTGTAGGGAGACTACTTCCTCGGCTCCAGGGCGGAGGAAAAAGAATGCAGGAAGTTTGCCTAGCGCATTGCGCGGGTTGAGGGGGAAGGGAGAGGAAGATGAGGGAAAGGAGAAGAAGGAAAGACGCCCAAAGGGGTGAAATCATAACTTTTGCGGGCTGTTGTTTTGTGTGCTGCGGGCGGGATCCATTTTTTACCGCCTTTCCGAGGTTGGTACAGAAAATAACCGACCTTTCAAGTCGGTAAATTTACCACTCTTCATCTCAACGCAGAACTTAAATTTACGTGCCCTCCAAAACGAATATTTAAGAAGGTACAGCATAATTTTTGTGCTGTTTTCAATTGGCGGTTACTTTTGTACCACCTTTGTAAGACCCTGTGTACCGCCTTTTGATTCAGGGTAGAGAAGCACTGAGTCGCCAGAAGAAGGGTGGCCGCGTCCGCCGCGTGCTCTGTCTTGTGACGTCATATTCGGAAAACCTCACAAACTATTTTCGACTGTGCAAACAAAAATAGTTTGTCATAACAGAGTCTTTTGAGCATATATGAGCTTACAAAGTACTACGGACAATGTTGCGATATAAGTAGGCAAAAATTCCCACGATGCACAGGTGTTGAAAGGGTTGTCTACCTCAGCCTGCCTACTAGACAATTTCTCGGCTCAGCTGACGAGATGTTGCCAAGTAGGCAGGCTGAGGTAGACAACCCTTTCGACACCTGTGCATCGTGGGAATTTTTGCCTACTTATATCGCAACACTGACTACGGAATCTACGAACTATTTATTCGTTACAACAAACTAAAAAATAGTTTGTCCCTTACATGTGCTCAAAATACTTCGTCAGGTTTGAAGCGTGTGAATTTTGTCGCGTTCGTTTGAATACGATGCCACACTCGTCGCATAGTTGTTAAAACACTGCGGTGGGCTTGCGGTGGCCAAACTTGTCTGGAATCTAAATTATGCACGAGGCAGGCGAGGCAAGGGGCACTTGGTGATGAGGAGCCCGACCCCCTTGTCATGAGGCGCCCCGTGTTGGACAGCTATCGATATTCCATGGTCGGGGGCATCGAGATTGCCACGGCGGGGCGGCGCGGCCCGGCACACAGTGGGCCAGAGGACCGGCGGCGCGGCCGGCAAAAACTCTAGACGCGTTTCGGACCTCCAGAGTCGCCCGACAGGACTCGAACCGAACGTGTGACCCCATCAATGGATTCCTCGTTCCGAGGGCAATCCATTGGTGAGGTCAAAACTTCGGTTTGAGTCCATGTAGCGAGTCTGGAGCCGAAAACGTTTCTTGAGTTTTGGCTGCCAACTGCGCCGGTCTTCTGGCCCACTGTGCGTGGCCCGGCAGGGGGTCTCGAGTCGATTCATGGTACCCGCGCCCCACAGCGCCTCGCTCGCCGTGACCGGGGAAATGCTTCGGATTCTTCACCTTGTGTATCCGAGACAAAACATACTTCGTCACATTCTTCAGCATTCTTCAAATTCTTGTCTCGCGCCAACAAAGACTTCTTCGTACACGCGCGCGCGCGCGCGCTCACACACACACACACACACACACACACACACACACACACACACACACACACACACACCAAAAAAAATATGACTTCTTCAATCAAAAAAAAAATTATCTTTGCTTGTTGTATTTTGAACAAAAATTTTCTTGGGCCAACCTTTTTTTATCGTATAACCTGTCCCGTACTGCAAGCGCCTGCGAACTCGCTGGTAGGCCACACGCTGTGCTTGGGTGTGCGGCGGGCCTGCCTACCCGAGGTTCGCGGGCGCTGTGCTCTGAGCGGCGGCGGCACGGCGTCACACAGTGGCCGGTTCGAGTCCTATTTAGCGACTCTGAAGCTCAAAACGCATCTGGGAGCTTTGGCCGTCCCCACCGGCGTTCTGGCGTACAGCTGCAGGCAGGCCGCTGCGGTGCCGCTGAACCACACACTGTCAGGAGAAACGGTCCACTTCACTGACACCAACTTGACTTCCGTAGTTTGGACCGCGTGTCTCCTACGGGTAAAAGTTTGCAGGTTACACTGTCATTCGATTTCCGATAATTTTACTGCAAATTTGCAAACAAAAAGAAGAAAAGGGCAGCCTAAAGAAAAAGCATGCTTTAAAAAAATTTTAAAATAAGAAACAACGCCAAGCTGGCATTTGGGAGTCTGTTTGAAAGGCGGTAACCAATACTATCGGCAATAGCGGTAGTTTCTGCACCCCCGCTCTTGAGGTTAAATGTATACACCACCAATACAAAGTTACCACACGGTCGGGACGAGACAAAGGCAGCGATGCTAATTTCGAGCAAATCGGAAGAGTTTGGATCCAGGTTCAATTCCCGGTTGGGCATGTTGCGACGAAAATTTGTATTTCAAGTTTGATGTTGATCATACAGTTACAAGGGTGCTGATGACGAAAATGGCATCTATTTTGTCTTCGCGTCTGAGACTCGAATCACAAATATATAAAAAGACAGCATTTGTGAAGTGATCAAGAGGAAGACGGGACGGGCCGCCGGTTCGTATAGCCAATCGCCACTTTTCCTGTTTGCGACACTTGATGCGACTCGACAACACAGCGCGGCGACTCCCCACGTCCGCGTGCCTCGCCTCCAGTCGGTCCCACCGCGCGGCTGTTTCGCCGGTCGGCGCACAGTGGGCCAGAGGACCGACGCACTGGCGACGCGCTTTGGGCCCCAGAGTCGCTGAACAGGACTCGAACCTAACGTGTGACCCCACCAATGGATTGCTCTCCGAACGAGGAATCCATTGGTGGGGCCACACCTTCGGTCCGAGTCTTTGTTTAGCGACTCTGGTGCGGGATCGGTGCAGCACGTCTCCAAAGCGCTCATCAGATGACGGCGTCGGCACTAATTGGATTGCGCGCCGGCTGCCAGCAGCGCAAAGTGCACAGCGAAGCCCGGCGAAGCCGCTGCGGCCGGTTTGGCTTGCCACAAAATTGTTGGCGCGAGCCGTTTTGAATGCCGGAAATTGGCAAGCCCGCTGACCTGGAATCATCACCAGCTCGCCAACAATCGGCGCTTCGGCTCGCTTCGGCTCGCTTCGGCTGCCTGCAATGCCAAGTGTCGGCAAGCTGGGGAATATTCCAGGGCCACGCTTGCCTATTTTCAGCATTCGAACGAAAAAGAGCATAGGGATTAAGTGTGTACCTTTCCTTTCCTCCGGTCGGCGCCGAGCGAGAACACTGCTTGCCGGCTACTCTGTGTTCGGCGACCGAGAGCTTTGTTACTGACGGCCGGGTTGGGGATAGTAGGGGCAGGGGCGCCATTGAGCCGGCCGGGGCAATAGACCTCGCGACCGACCAGGGAACCGCGGACACAATGCCGACCTGAGCGCCACAGAGACCGGCCGATGAATTTGGACACCTTCTCCTCCCCCGCCGCACCCCACAGTGAGACAGAAGACCGGCGCACGCGGCGGAAACTCTCGATGCGCTTTGAACTCCAGAGTCCCTGAATGAGACTCGAACCGAACGTGTGACCCCTCCAATGGATTGCTCTTCAAACGAGGAATCCTCGTTGATCACTCTCGGTTCGAGTTCTGTTAAGCGACTCTAGAGCTCAAAGCGCGTCCAGAGTTCTGTCCACCTGCGGCGGTCTTCTGGCCTTCACTCTCAGTCTCATATGGACTTTTAAGTCTCGTGCTTATGGAGTTTTTTGGGAAAACTTAAATTGTACTCTTTCCTGTTTAGCTATGCACAATCGTTTTTAAGATGAAATTTTCAATAGATCATGTAGAAATCATAAAATAAATTGCAGTTGACAAAAAGTGAGGTTTAATGGACTGAATACCGTTATTCAACGAATGTGACGTCATATTCGTTCGAATGTGAATTTTGTCACGTTCGTTTGAATATGACGTCACATTCGTTTAAATGTTGACCCACGTTCAAACGAATGTGACAAGTGACACCCTAATAGAACGGCCGTGTCACGTTCTAACGAATGTGGACCATGGGACCCCGCTCTGGACCCCGCCCTGGACCCCGCCCTGGACCCCGCGCCGGACCCCGCCCCGGACCCCAGCCCCGGACCCCAGCCCCGGCCTGCCGGACGGACGGGGCCACATGAATCATCCGGTCCAAACGGCAGCGAGACGCCATGGGACCGAAGGGAACACCCCAATTTCTTCTCCTCGAACGGCAAGGTGAGGGAAACGTGCGGCAATTGATGTGAGCGAAGCCTCCTCCTCCCTCTCCTCCCCCTTCCCTCCCCTTCCCTCCCCTCCCTCTTTCCCCACTGTTCACCTCTCGGACCAGCAGTGACACGAGGGCTCTTGCAAGTGGTTTATTAGCGGCGGTTGTATGTCCGGGACGGCAGCGTGGCTCGCCGGCGGGATGGTCCGTCTCTCTCGCACTCCCGGGCCGGACCGTAGGTGTGCGAGGGGGACGGAGCGGACCACCAAACCCGTGTACGGAACCGCCCGCTGGTCGGGCTCAGTGGGGAGTGGGGCCGAGTGGGGAGTGGGGCCTAGTGGGGAGTGGGGCCGAGTGGGGAGTGGGGCCTCGAGAGGCTCGGGGGCGCTGATCCCGCGCGCAGCCCGGCGTCATGACAAGCCTGCATGGCGCCCATTGTCATGTAAACTGGCACGGCTAATTCTCGCTCCCCCGCCCCCCAGTGGGCCAGAAGACCGGTGCAGGCGGCCAAACCCCCGGACGCTCCGAGGTCGCTAAACAGAACTTGCATCGAACGGGTGGCCCCACCAATGGATTCCTCGTTTCGAGGAGCAATCCATCGGTGGGGTCACACGTTCGGTTCGAGCGGACTCTGGGGCTCCAAACGCGTCTAGAATTTCTGCTGCCTGCGAGGGTCCTCTGGCCCACTGTGCCCCCTCCGCCCCTTCTTTCCCCCGGGCGCCCCAGGCACCCGTCGTGGTGCGCGGGACACTGCAGCAGCGGCAGCGGCCCTTTGGACGACGCCGAGCCGCAGCTGCAGCGGCACGCAATGCCCAAATTTTTTTTTCGCGGAGCGAGTTCGCGAGCGGCAGCGAGCGGACTCGGCGGAGCGCTACTCATTGACCTGACGATTCCTTTGTCCGTTCGTCAGGTCCAAAAAATGAACTTAGTTCCTAAAAAAGGAACTCATTATAAATCGATATGTTGAACTTAATCTCTGGAAAAAGAGATCATCTGGAATTAGATTACGTTAGGTTAGGTTAGCTCTTTTCCGTTCGTCGGATCGAAAAGCTTAACTTAGTCTCTGGAAAGAGGGTCGTCTGGACTTAGAATATGGGCAATTTTAGCTCTTGTCCGTTCGTCAGATCAAAAAGCTTGACTGAGTCTCTGGAAAAGAAAGTCGTCTGGACTTAGAATATGGGCAATTTTAGCTCTTGTCCGTTCGTCAGATCCAAAAGCTGGACTTAGTCTCTGGAAAAGGAAGTCGTCTGGACTTAGAGTATGGCCGATTTTAGCTCTTTTTCGTTTTCGTTCGTCAGAACCAAAAGCTTGACTTAGTCTCTGGAAAAAGAAGTCGTCTGGACTTAGAATATGGCCAATTTTACCTCTTATCCGTTCGTCAGATCCAGAAGCTTGACTTAGTCTCTGGAAAGAGGGTCGTCTGGACTTAGGATATGGCCGATTTTAGCTCTTGTCCGTTCGTCAGATCCAAAAGCTGGGCTAAGTCTCTGGAAAGGGGGTCGTCTGGACTTAGAATATTGGCAATTTTTAGCTCTTGTCCGTTCGTCAGATCCGAAAGCTTGACTTAGTCTCTGGAAAGGGGCTCGTCTGGACTTAGGGATTTGGCCGATTTTAGCTCTTGTCCGTTCGTCAGATCCAAAAGCTGGACTTAGTCTCTGGAAAGAAGGTCGTCTGGACTTAGAATATGGGCAATTTTAGCTTTTGTCCGTTCGTCAGATCCAGAAGTTTGACTTAGTCTCCGGAAAGGGGGTCGTCTGGACTTAGAATATGGCCGATTTTAGCTCTTGTCCGTTCGTCAGATCCAAAAGCTGGACTTAGTCTCTGGAAAGGGGGTCGTCTGGACTTACAATATGGGCAATTTTAGCTCTTGTCCGTTCGTCAGATCCAAAAGCTGGACTTAGTCTCTGGAAAGGGGGTCGTCTGGACTTAGAATATGGCTGATTTCAGCTTTTGTCCGTTCGTCAGATCCAAAAGCTGGACTTAGTCTCTGGAAAAGGAAGTCGTCTGGACTTAGAGTATGGCCGATTTTAGCTCTTTTCCGTTCGTCAGATCGAAAAGCTTAACTTAGTCTCTCAAAAGGGGGTCGTCTGGACATATGGGCAATTTTAGCTTTTGTCCGTTCGTCAGTTAAAAAAGCTTGACTGAGTCTCTGGAAAAGGAAGTCGTCTGGACTTAGAATATGGGCAATTTTACCTCTTGTCTGTTCGTCAGATCCAAAAGCTGGACTTAGTCTCAGGAAAAGGAAGTCGTCTGGACTTAGAGTATGGCCAATTTTAGCTCTTTTTCGTTTTCGTTCGTCAGAACCAAAAGCTTGACTTAGTCTCTGGAAAAAGAAGTCGTCTGGACTTAGAATATGGCCAATTTTACCTCTTATCCGTTCGTCAGATCCAAAAGCTGGACTTAGTCTCTGGAAGACACCTCCCGGGAATTACCTCCCGGGAAGCTCCTCCAGGGAAGCTCCTCCCGGAAGACACCTCCCGGGAATTACCTCCCGAGAAGCTCCTCCCAAGAAGCTCCTCCCGGGAGACACCTCCCAGGAAGCTTCTCCCGGGAACCTCCTCTCGGGAGACACCTCCCAGGAAGTACCTCCCAGGAAGCTCCTCCCGGGAGACGCCTCCCGGGAAGCTCCTCCCGGGAAGGACCTCCCGGGAAGCTCCTCCCGAGATACACCTCCCGGGAAGTACCTCCCGGGAAGCTCTTTCCGGGAGACACCTCCCGGGAAGTACCTCCCGGGAAGCTACTCCCGGGAGGTGCCTGGGAAGGACCTCCCGGGAAGCTCCTCCCGGGAAGCTCCTCCCGGGAAGCTCCTCCCGGGAGACAGCTCCCGGGAAGCTCCTCCCGAGATACACCTCCCGGGAAGTACCTCCCGGGAAGCCCCTTTGGGAAGCTCCTCCCGGGAAGCTTCTCCCGGGATGCTCCTCCCAGGAGACACCTCACGGGAAGTACCTCCCGTGAAGCTACTCCCGGGAGACACCTCCCGGGAAGTTCCTCCCGGGAAGCTCCTCCCGGAAAGCTCCTCCCGGGAAGCTCCTCCCGGAAGCTCCTCCCGGGAAGTACCTCCCGGGAAGCTCCTCCCCCGAGATACACCTCCCGGGAAGTACCTCCCGGGAAGCTCCTTCCGGGAGACACCTCCCGGGAAGTACCTCCCGGAAGTACCTCCCGGGAAGCTCCTCCCGGGAAGCTCCTCTTGGAAGGCTTCCTCCCGAAATACACCTCCCGGGAAGTACCTCCCGGGAAGCCCCTTTGGGAAGCTCCTCCCGGGAAGCTTCTCCCGGGATGCTCCTCCCGGGAAACACCTCACGGGAAGTACCTCCCGGGAAGCTACTCCTGGGAGACACCTCCCGGGAAGTACCTCCCGGGAGACACCTCCCGGGAAGCTCTTCCCGAGATACACCTCCCGGGAAGTACCTCCCGGGAAGCTACTCCCAGGAGGTGCCTGGGAAGTACCTCCCGGGAAGCTCCTCCCGGGAAGCTCCTCCCGGGAGGCTCCTCCTGGGAAGCTCCTCCCGAGATACACCTCCCGGAAAGTACCTCCCGGGAAGCTCCTTCCGGGAGACACCTCCCGGGAAGTACCTCCCGGGAAGTACCTCCCGGGAAGCTACTCCCGGGAAGCTCCTCCTGGGAGACACCTCCCGGGAAGTACCTCCCGGGAAGCTCCTCCCGGGAAGCTCCTCCCGGGCAGCTCCTCCCGGGAAGCTCCTTCCGGGAGACACCTCCCGGGAAGTACCTCCCGGGAAGCTCCCCCCGGGAAGCTCCTCCGGGAAAACTCCGCCCGGGATACACCTCCCAAGAAGTACCTCCCGGGAAGCCCCTCCGGGAAGCTCCTCCCGGGAAGCTCCTCCCGGGAAGCTCCTCCCAGGAGACACCTCCCGGGAAGTACCTCCCGGGAAGCAACTCCCGGGAACCTCCTCCCGGAGAGCTCCTCCCGGGAGACACCTCCCGGGAAGTACCTCCCGGGAAGCCCCCTCCGGGAAGCTCCTCCCGGGAAGCTCCTCCCGGGAAGCTCCTCCCAGGAGACACCTCACGGGAAGTACCTCCCAAGAAGATACTCCTGGGAGACACCTCCGGAAGTACCTCCCGGGAGACACCTCCCGGGAAGCTCCTCCCGAGATTACACCTCCCCGGGAAGTACCTCCCGGAAGCTCCTCCCGGGAAGCTCCTCCGGGAAGCTCCTCCCGGGAAGCTCCTTCCGGGAGGTACCTTCCGGGAAGTACCTCCCGGGAAGCTACTCCCGGGAGACACCTCCCGGGAAGTAACCTCCCGGGAAGCTCCTCCCGGGAAGCGACTCCCGACCGAGAAGCTCCTCACGGGAAGCTACTCCCGGGAAGCTCCTCCCGGGGAGCTCCTCCCGGGAGACACCTCCCGGGAAGCTCCTCCCGGGATACACCTCCCGGGAAGTACCTCCCGGGAAGCCCCTCCGGGAAGCTCCTCCCGGGAAGCTCCTTCCGGAAGACGCCTCCCGGGAAGCTACTCCCGGGAAGTACCTCCCGGGAAGCTCCTCCCGGGAGACACCTTCCAGGAAGTACCTCCCGGGAAGCTCCTCCCGGGAAGCTCCTCCCGGGAAGCTCCTCCCGGGAAGCTCCTTCCGGGAGGTTCCTTCCGGGAAGTACCTCCCGGGAAGCTACTCCCGGGAGACACCTCCCGGGAAGTACCTCCCGGGAAGCTCCTCCCGGGAAGCTCCTCCCGGGAAGCTCCTCCCGGGAAGCAACTCTCGGGAACCTCCTCCCGGAGAGCTCCTTCCGGGAGACACCTCCCGGGAAGTACCTCCCGGGAAGCTCCTCCCGGGAGCCACCTCCCGGGAAGTACCTCTCGGGAAGCTTCTCCCGGGAAGCTCCTCTCGGGAGACACCTCCCGGGAAGCTTCTCCCGGGAACCTCCTCTCGGGAAACACCTCCCAGGAAGTACCTCCCGGGAAGCTCCTTCCGGGAAGTACCTCCCGGGAAGCTCCTCCCGGGAAACACCTCCCAGGAAGTACCTCCCGGGAAGCTCCTCCCGGGAAGCTCCTCCCGGGAAGCTCCTCCTGGGAAGCTCCTCCCGGGAGACACCTCCCGGGAAGCTTTTACCGGGAACCTCCTCTCGGGAGACACCTCCCGGGAAGCTCCGGGGGTCGTCTGGACATATGGGCAATTTTAGGTTTTGTCTGTTCGTCAGATCAAAAAGCTTGACTGAGTCTCTGGAAAAGGAAGTCGTCTGGACTTAGAATATGGGCAATTTTAGCTCTTGTCCGTTCGTCAGATCCAAAAGCAGGACTTAGTCTCTGGAAAAGGAAGTCGTCTGGACTTAGAGTATGGGCAATTTTACCTCTTGTCCGTTCGTCAGATCCAAAAGCTGGACCTAGTCTCTGGAAAGGGGGTCGTCTGGACTTAGAGTATGGCATATTTTAGCTCTTGTCCGTTCGTCAGATCGAAAAGCTTAACTTTGTCTCTGGAAAGGGGGTCGTCTGGACTTAGAATATGGGCAATTTTAGCTTTTGTCCGTTCGTCAGATCAAAAAGCTTGACTGAGTCTCTGGAAAAGGAAGTCGTCTGGACTTAGAATATGGGCAATTTTAGCTCTTGTCTGTTCGTCAGATCCAAAAGCTGGACTTAGTCTCTGGAAAAGGAAGTCGTCTGGACTTAGAATATGGCCAAGTTTAGTTTTATCCGTTCAAAAAAAAAAAAAAAAAAAAAAAAAAAAAAAAAGACATCATTCCTTTGCTTTTGTAATTTTTATTTAAAAAAATATAGCTGAACATAATTGTTTATTTCTACTAGAAATCATAAACATACTGTAAGAGTTTAATTTAAGATGTAACCATTTTTAAATTTTTTAATTTAGACTATATAAAACCTTTACAAAGGATAAGCGATTACTATGTTGTATGATGTATTCATCATGTATAATGCGCCAATCGGTCAATATCAATCCAGATGTTTTCATCATTCTAGCTTAAATTTTCCAAAACAAACACATGATATATGTCGTCAAAATTCCGCGAGCGAACGAGCGACGCGAAAGTACAGGTTGGGAAAGTGTCATACAACGATACATTTTAAAAAAATAAAATGATACAAAAGGACATTATGTACTTCGCGCCGCGTTCCGCTGCCCGGCAGCTATCTAGTAATTTTTTTTTGGTGCTGTGGCCTTTTTTGTTCCTGCGCCACTTGGACCACTGAGTCGGTTCCTCCCCCTGCGCGCTGCGCTGCGTGTGCAGGTGCGTCTGTAAGCGCGCCCCCTGCCCCCGTCCCTCTCCCCCTCCCATCCATGCCTTCCTTCCCCCGCGCCTTCAGAGGCTGCCCGTGTGCGCTGCGCCCCGCGCCTCACACCGCGCCGCCCTTCCAACAGGTTTTCAGCCCCCAGGGGGTGGCGGACCTTCCCTGTGGGGGGGGGGGTGCACGGGCTGCGCAGAGGGGGGGACGGGGAGGGGCAGCAAAGCATACACGTTGACGCGTCGCGGGGCCCGGGTGGACCGGTGGTGGTTGGACATGGCCCCGCAGGGGGTTGGAGGGGTGGGGGCGGTGCATTGCCCTGCAGGCTCAACCCGTACAGTGCTTCTCCGTCACTCCCCCTTCGCTCGCACTCCACTGTTATTCAACGAATGTGACGTCATATTCGTTATGAGAAAATGTTTACCGTTTTTTTTCGCGGCCAGCCTCTCACCGTCAGACATTTAGAATGCAATCTATGCATACTAGAGATACTAGCCTTATGGTTGGAAGTGTGCCGCAAATATTTAAAAAAAAATTGCAGGGGAAAATTTTCCAGAAAAAACTGCCTGCGATCTTCAGGAAACTACAAAAACTTTGTAAAAGTTTCCGGCAGGTGTAGTGCAAAATTGATCGCTTTGAAAACACAAAACCACTGGAAAGTCCCGTCGAAGCTTCGAAAGGAAGTTTCCGGGATTAATTTCACTTCTAGCTATTGCACTCGTCCCGAGGCGAGAGCAGCTCAGCGTCCAGTCGACTGTGCACAGCATGATGGCCTTCCCCCACTCGCCTAACCCCCTGGGACCCGGCTGGCTGGCCGGGTTGTTGGTTTGCGTTGTAAGTCAGGACCGATCCACTCTGTTTGAATGCCCGCTCGCCCGCTCCTTGTGTACTCTCTCTCTCTCTCTCTCTCTCTCTCTCTCTCTCTCTCTCTCTCTCTCTCTCTCTCTCTCTCTCTCTCTCTCTCCCTTCCTCTCCCCCTCTCGCAACCAAAGAATGCATGATTGGACGCACGAAACAAAACCACATCCTTTGTACACGCTGGAGCTAGGCGGTGGCCCCCAGCTGCGCTGGGGTAGGGCCGTTCAGCAAGGGCGACCGCACCAGCGGGGGGGGGGGAGGAATTCAAGCACACAGGACCACACAAGAGAGCACACCCACCCCTGAGAGGGAGAGAGACAGACACAGAGAGAGAGAGAGAGAGAGAGAGAGAGAGAGAGAGAGAGAGAGAGAGAGAGAGCGTACACGCACACAGACACGCGCCAAAAACTTTTTAACCCTCTCACAAAGTGTCACCTGTCATCCCCTTCGCGCAGCGTGCCAGCAGACCGGCGCAGGCCGCCAAAACTCCATACGCGTTTGGGGCTCCAGATTCGCTGAACAGGGTTCAAATCGAACGTGTGACCCCACCAATGGATTCCTCGTTCGGAGAGTAGTCCATTGGTGGGGTCACAAGTTCACTTCGAGTCCCATTTAGCGACTCTGAGGCTCAAAATCCGTCCGGAATTTTGACCGCCTCCACGGGTCGTCTGGCCCACTGTGCTTCGCCGCGCCGGCCAGAGAATATGAAAAGCGACATTCGCTAGAAAATTGTTGCCTTCAGGCGCTGGCCCTAGGTTTTGCGGCGCCTTAAGCACCTTAAGGCGCTTGCTGAAGGTTTTGTAGCGCCTTAAGCACCTTAAGGCGCTTGCAGACACCTTTGGTCCGGCCTAAGCGCCTTGAACGTGACACGGCCGTTGAATTAGGATATCACATTCGTTTGGGCGTGGATCAACATTCAAACGAACGTGACTAAACTAAACGCACGTTCAAAAGATGACGTCACATTCGAGGAATAACGGTGGCTGGAAGCACACAGGCTATATTGGATGATGAGATCGCGCTAAATGGGGTCTGAAATCAGCGTAATAAATTGGCGGCGGAACGAAGTTGTGTTTCTGGGAAACGGCTGGGCTCGGTGGTGGTGGAGTAGGGGGTGAAGAGGGTCGGGGCGACGAAACAAAAAACACGCGCCGCGTACACTGTTATTCGACAAATGTGACGTCATATTCGTCAGGATGTGAACTTTGTCACATTCGTTCGAATACGATGTCACATGGGTTTGAATGTGACACGGCCGTTTAATTAGGATGTCACATTTCTTTATAACGTGGGTTTACATTTAAACGAATATGACATCATACTCAAACGAACGTGACAAAACTCACATTCTTACGAGTATGACGTCACGTTCGTTGAATAACAGTGCCCTCTCCATGGCCACTCAGCGTCGCCCTGGCCGCGCACCGTCGCTCGGCAGTGCTACGCAGTGCCAGTGGAGAGCAAGCAATGTAACTGGCTTGCCTCGGGATGCTTGGTGACGCAGCGGGTCAACCAGCGACTGGGGCTCTGCCGCTGTGTCTGCTCTCCCGCTGCCCGATTCCGGAGGTTCGTCTCGTCTCTCTGTCTCTCTCGCACCCATGGGGCGCTCCATGAGGGTTAGGTAAGGTTAGGAGACGATTATGAGAGGGGGCGAAGGGGCGTGGATTCTCTCTCTCTCTCTCTCTCTCTCTCTCTCTCTCTCTCTCTCTCTCTCTCTCTCTCTCTCTCTCTCTCTCTCTCTCTCTCTCTCTCTCTCTCTCTCTCTCTCTCTCTCTCTCTCTCTCTCACACACACACACCTCTGCCGTCTGCCTAACGCCCCACTCGGAGAGCGCGAGGACCAGAGTGATGCTTTAATCCGCCGCCAAAGTGATTACGCTGCTGTCTCGCCGACGAGGGTCCCGAGCGAATACCTGGGGGGAGGGGGGGGGGCGTACCTCAACACTGGCGCCTATCTCCTGCGCCATTCCTGCGCCATTCGGACCAGCCAGTCAGCCAGCCAGCCAGCAAGCCAGCCCGAGGGGACAACCATTCGCAAAATCCTGTGTCCACTTGAACGCTCGAAATTTCTGGAAATCCAAAATCTTTCCCCCCTTAAAAAGGCAGAAAACAAGCAAATTTTGGGCGAAGCACCTATTGAAATCTTCTTGTTAAATTCAAAAATAAATATCTTCCCTTTAGAGAAATCTTGTGTACCGAAACTTCAAAAGTGGTTGCCCCCTCGAGCTAGTCAATCACGTTGAAAACTTTACTGTGTACTGAGTACACACAGAGCACTGAAAAACTAAACGTGGTCTAGACCACACCAACTGATGCGGTAAAACTGGCTCCTATTTGACCACATCATGGTGTGGTCTAGACCAAATCGTAGGAAAAAAGTACAACGATGATTGTGGAAAGTACAATCAGAATTGTTAAACCTGAACTGGTACCGTTTTGTCGCTTTGCACAAAAATCGTTGCACTTCGTTGAAAAATGGTTGTTTTTTGAAAGTACAACAAAAACTGACTAAAAAATTTGCTAGAATTTGTTGTACGTTTGTTGTGGTCCTTTCTTGCAGTGAGCCAGCGTCTCCAACGGATACGGAGGCCGACTGGAGCCAGGGCGCTTGTCAACAGCTATTATTCCCCCCCCCTTTCCCCCCGGGCCCTATTCCCCCTCCACACCGGACGGGTTAAACAAATCAGGGCCATCCGTCCGCCTGGCGCCATTACACAGCCCGGCCACGGCGGGACGCACAGTGGGACGGGAAGGGGAGGATGGGCCCCGCGTCACTTAAGCGCGGACGGCCGCTGCCGGGCGAACGTAGTACAGACAACGGTAACCAACGCGCCACCTACCTGCCGGGGCTGGGGGAAGGGGCGGGCCAGCGTAACTCATCGTGTGGGTCGCAGCGATATCGGCCTGGTGCTGCTTGGGAGGGGAGAGGGGTGAAGTCGGTGAAGGTGTGGGCAGGGCGCATAGTGGGCCAGAGGACCGCCGGCGGCGGCGCAGGCGGCCAAAAGATAGAGTCGCTAAATAGGACGAACCGAACGACGTGTGGGCCCCCAATAGATATTGCTCTCCGAACGAGAAATCCGTGGGTCGAGTCACACGTTCGGTACGAGTCCTGTTTAGCGACTCTGGAGATAAAAACGCGTCAAGAGTTTTGGCCGCCTGCGCTGGTCGTCTGGCCCACTGTGAGGCGTTGGAGCGGGGAGAGGAGTAAAGGTGTGTGGATGGGCTTGGCGTTGGGCCCCTAAAGGGGAGGGGCGGGTAAGGTCATATGGGGGCGGGAGGGGGCGCTAAGCCCCCCGCTAAGCCAAGCCGGCAGACGTGATCAGCTACATAAATTGGACGGCAGCGGAAGAAAACAAGGTGGAAATGAAGTTGAGTGAGCCGGCTGGACGCGGCTCGGGGGAGAGGGAGGGAGGGTGAGAGGGAGAGAGAAAGAGAGAGAGAGAGAGAGAGAGAGAGAGAGAGAGAGAGAGAGAGAGAGAGAGAGAGAGAGAGAGAGAGAGAGAGAGAGGAGTGAGGGGGAGAGAGGGGGGAATGGCTGTGGAAAAATAATGTAAGCAAAGGCGGCAGGCTCCCTCATTTCCAGCCCTGCAGCCCCCAGGGCCGCCTTATTACTCCACGACCTCGCCCAGCGTCCGAACCCCCGCCACACAGTGGGCCAGAGGACCGGTGAAGCCGGTCAAAATTCCGGACTCGTTTTGTGCTCCAGAGTCGCTAAATGGGACTCGAACCGAGCGTGTGACCCCACCAATGGATTTCCTGTTGGGAGAGCAATCCATTGGTGGGGTCACACGTTCGGTTCGAGTCCCCAGCGACTCTGGAGCTAAAAACGTGTCTAGAGTTTCGGCCGCCTGCGCCGGTCTTCTGGCCCCGCTGCGCTGCGCACCCCCTCCCTTCCCTGCCACGCCCGGACTTATTTTCAACCATTACACAACCATCATGGGAAAGTTTTGCTGGGATTCGTTTGGCTGCGTCCGCCGCGCCCAGCTGGCCGGTCCTAGCCGGTCCCGGCCGCTGGCAGCCGACATGACGAGCAACGTTTCCAATTACAGGGCGCCGGCTGAGTGCGGGGAGGGGAAGGGAGCACCGGCGGCACCGGCCCACTGCGCGCAACAAGGCCGCCCCGCCGCCGCCTCCGCCCTCTAGTTCCTTGGTGGTTCGTTCGGCCGGCCGAGGCTAGCCGAGGCGAGGGTGTGCCGGCGCGCCGAGGCTGCTGAGCGCTGCTGAGTGCTGGCTGAGCCGAGCGTCGATCCCCGCTGCCGCCTGCTGCCTTGCCCGTCGACAACATCGCGGAACACACACGCGGGAGGGAGAGCGACTTCCTTGGCAGGTCTGCTGCTGTAAGTCTGATGTGGGTGGTGCGCAGTGGGCAAGAAGACCGATGGAGGACATGTGGGCAAAATCCCGGAAGGCTTTTGAGCTCCAGTGTCGCTAAGTGGGACTCGAACCGAACGCGTGACCCCACCAATGGATTGCTCTCCGAACGTGGAATCCATCGGTGGGGTCACACGTTCGGTTCGAGTAATACTTAGTAGGGACCTTGCAAGAAATTGTGTACAGGCTACTCGGTATTACGCTGTATTGCGGTGGTATTATCCGTGTATTACGGCATTGCAATGCTAAAATTTGTCACATTTGACCCCAAAACGGTATTATTAGGTTTATCACGCGTAATACCTAGCTTTCGTGTCCAGGGCATCACGCGAGTGTTTACCACCTCGGCCTTAAAAGGCGATACATTTCGTATCACCGAAAATTGCTTAAGACGTCTGGTCCCTCGAATTTCAATGCCGCGTGTATCCGCGTCAGCGAGTGATTCCGAGCGCCGCATCCGTCGCTCTGTCTCTCTCGCTCTCATGCTGCCTTCCGTGCGGGTGCGAGAGAGACAGAGCGACGCTGGCCGCGCTGGCGAGGAGGAAGTATTTGGTATTGAATCAGTGTGCAGATGTAGGATGTTTAGTTTTTCCCGCAGATAAACAAAAACTTTCCCTTTTTCGTCGGTTTTTCCCCTTTCAACCCGCTTTTCAGAGAAAGACCCTAGCAAATGAAGGGAAAAAATTGCCTCGATTTCCCCCTTTTGCCAATTTTTTTCCCCTTTGAGCTTCCTATTTCCCCGATTCGTGGGACATTTCTGGACATTTCCCTCGATGTCGTCACACGACTGTATTGTATGGGAATGTGAAGGCGGCGCGGTGGCGTTGCCTGGCGTTGCCACGGCACCGCGCTGCCATTGTCAGCCAGCGGGGCAGCCCCGGCAACCCACTCGACGCAGTCCACAGCCAGCAGCCCTCGCAGACGGCAGCAGCGACCTCGAGGTGGGACCGAAGGGGCAGAGCGGCCGAGGCAGACGGCGCGCAGTGGGCCAGAAGACCGGCGGCGCAGGCGGCTAAAACTCTCGAGGAGTTTTTTGAGCTCCATAGTCGCTGAATGGGATTCGAACGTGTGACCCCACCAATGGATACCTCTTATGGAGGGCAATCCATTGGTGGGGTCCTACGTTCGACTCGAGTCCTATTCTGCGACTCTGGAGCTCAAAACGCGTCCGGCATTTTGACCGCGTCCACCGGTCTTCCGGCCCACTGTGCTGGGGTGCGCGCGCAGGAAGAGGGCCGCGGTTTCTCTCAGCGCAGTGCTGGCTATCTCCGCTGCCGGGGCGCTCCAAGCCTTTGACGCCGTACCGCTAACGGCCGGTTCATTGTCTTGAGTGGTCGGCCCGGGGCTGCAATGGACGGGCCGCTTGCACAGTGGGCCGGAAGACCGGTGGAGGCGGTCACAATCACGGGGACTCGTTCTGAGCTCCCGAGTCGCTGGGACCCAAAACCGAACTTGTGACCCCACCAATGGATTCGTCTCTGAACGAGGAATCCATTCGGTGGGGTCACACGTTTGATTCGAGTCCCGTTAAGCGTCACTGGAGCTCAAGAAACACCTCGGGAGTTTTGACCGCCTGCGCCGGTCTTCAGGCCCACTGTGCAAGCGGATTCCGAACAGTGCTTTGACGCTCTGTCCCCCTCCCCGGGGGGACGCCCCGGAGAGACGGAGCGTCGAGCACACTGGTCGGATTCAGGCTTCAGGATTCAGGTTGCTGGCGGGGCCGCAGCCCTCGTCAGCCGAGTGATTCCAAGAGGGCGTTCCGTCGCTCTGTCTCTCTCGCGCCCCTATCCGGCGCACGCCTGCGAGTGCGAGAGAGACAGAGTGACGAGATCCGGCTTGGAAATCAGTCTGGAGTGAAAGCCTATTGCACAGGGGGCGAAGAAGACCGGCGCAGGCCGGCAACAACTCTACACGCGTTTTGAGCTCCGGAGTCGCCTAACGGGAATCCGACCGAACGTGTGACCGCTCCGGACGAGGAATCCATGGGTGGGGTCACACGCTCTGTTCGAGTCCCATTTAGCAACTCTAAAGGTCCAAACCCGTCCGGGATTTTGACCACCAGCGCCGCGGACTTCTGGCCCACTGTGTCTTGTCGGCCGGCCTCGGAATGAACGCCGGAAAGCAGCCGACGGAGCCCGGAAGACAACCACCACCTCTGTCTTTTCACCCGGAGCAGACTCCGCAGAGGATGATAGGGAAAGGGGGGGGGAGAATCCTGTCGCGTGACGCTGTCAGCCGTGAGAATGCGGTCCCTGTTGGCGCAGGTCAACATGGCGTGGCTGAGCGTGGCATTGCTGGCGGTGCTGGCCGCCCAGACGGCCCAGGCGGCGGACAGTGCCTTCACGCTGTCCTCCTGGATGGAGAGGGTCACCAACAACTGGACCACCCTGAACCCCGCCACGACGCCGGGCGCCGCCCAGTCCTTGCCGCCCAGGCCGGCCGCCAACGGCACAGTGGGGGCGCTGCTGGTTCGCGCCAAGGGCCCCAAGATCATCGGCGGCCAGCCGGCCACCCTGGGCCAGTTCCCCTACATCGTGAGTCGGCGTCGCACAGGAAGACCGGTGGCGGCGGTCAAAATCACGGACGGGTTTTGAGGTGCAGAGTCGCCAAATGGGACTCGAACCAAACGTGTGACCCCACCGATGGATTGCTCGGTCGGAGAGGAATCTATCGGTGGGGTCGCGGGTTTGGTTCGTGTCCTATTTAGCGACTCTGGAGCTCGATACCCGTCCAGGATTTGGGCGTAGGGCTCATGGCCGTCGTGCCGCAGGTCTCCATCCGCAAGCAAGGGTACACGCACTTCTGCGGCGGCTCCATCGTCAGCAAGACCTTCGTCCTCACGGCGGCCCACTGCTTCGACGACAAGCCAGGGTGAGCGCCGCCGTGCTGGAGTAACTGCTTCTAGACGTCGCTCTCCTCCACAGTGGGCCAGACGACCGACGCAGGCGGACAAAACTCTGGACGCATTTTTTCGGCTCTAGAGTCGCTAAAAAGGACTCGAGCAGAACGTGTGACCCCACCAATGGATTCCTCGTTCGGAGATTAATCCCTTGGTGGGATCACACGATCGATTCGAGTCCTATTTAGCGGCTCTGGCGCTCGAAAGCGTCTAAGAGTTTTGGCCGCCTGCGCCGGTCTTCCGGCCCACTGTGCCCCGTGGGTGTGCCTGCTAGCGCCCTCGTGGTCCTTGCCGTCCCCCAGGCAGTACAGCAGCCTGTTGGTGACGGCCGGCTCCCTCACCTGGTCGCCCGAAGGCCTCAGCAGCGGCGGCGTCACCCGGGACGTCAAGGACGGCCTGATCCACGAGAAATACGTCCCGAACGTGAGGGCATCCATTTATCGATATAGCCACACTAAATTCCTTTGTACAATTTGTGTACGTGGTGTCGCATAATTTTGCTTCGTTTCACGAAGCAAAATCCTTTGTTTTATGGAGCAAAACCCTTAGTTTTGTGAAGCAAAATTGTTCGTCAAACGAAGCATTTCTTCAAAAAACAAAGCCATTCTACAGTACCTTTATTTTCTTCGTAGGCCTGCTCATGAAGCATGATGCTTCGTATACTCTCAGACTCGTACTGATTTTTTGTTTAATAACGTATTGACGTTTCTGCAAATTAATGAGCTTATTAACATTTTTATTTGTAACAGTAACATTATTATCAATTTTGTCTTGACAAATCTGTTAAGCTTCTTAACGAAATCCTATCAATGTGCACAAACGTCAATGATTATAAATAAAATGTCTATTGAAGGATGAGAGTGTAGACATTTGAGAGTGCGGGTGGAACATTTTGTCGAGTGAGACGTCTGGCCTCTCGCAGGACAACAACAAGGGCTACGACATCGCCATGCTGGAGCTCAAGGACCCCTTCGACGACTGGAACGACCAGATCAAGGCCATCCTCATCAACACCAAGGACCTGCCCGCCGGCATGGACTGCATCGTCAGCGGCTGGGGCAGGACTGTCGACGTGAGTGCCACCACCCCTGCACAGTGGGCCAGACGACCGGCGCAGGCGGCCAAAACTCTAGACGCGTTTTGGGCTCCAGATCGCTCAACAGGACTCGAACCGCAAAAAACACATGATGATTTAGTGTGAGTGGCCCGAAGTGCGGGCAACACACGACATCATAATCGCTGCCCACTCTGCAAATTGACTTATGCGTACGTGATTGTTTAGCTTTTGAGTGGTGATGGGATGGGGCGGTGCTCATGATGGCGCCGAACGAACTTCGACCCAGAGCGCGCTCCGCACAGTGGGCCAGAAGACCGAGCAGGCAGCCAAAAACTCAGGACGCGTTTTGAGCTCCAGAGTCACTAAGTGGGTCTCGAAACGGAACGTGTGACCCCACCAATGGATTGCTCTCCGACCAAGGAATCCATTGGTCACCCGTTCGGTTCGAGTCCCCGTCAGCGACTCCAGAGAGCTGAAAGCGCGGTCTTCAGGCCCACTGTGCCCCGGCCGCCGGGCGCCTCGGTTCCACCCCCTAGTCTAATACATCCCCTCCCCCTCCCCCAGTCTGACTCGGCCAAGCCGTCGCCGGACCTGCTGTGGGTCACAGTGCAGGTCAAGGACCTGAGCGCCTGCACCTCCAAGTACCAGAACAGCATGGGCCCGGGCAGCCTGTGCGCCGGCGTGGACGAGGGGGGCAAGGACTCCTGCCAGGTGGGTGCCGCACTATAACCTTAAAGGTCCTTTCCAGCTGTGGCAAAGCTTTAGTCACACTCTAATCTTACGCATTTACTATTAATAAATTAGCGAGACTAAATTTGCACGCACTGTTATTCGACGAATGTAACGTCATATTCGTTCGAATGTGAATTTTGTCACGTTCGTTTGAATACGATGTCACATTTGTTGACACGGCCGCTAAATTAGGGTGTCACATTCCTTTGAACGTGGGTCAACATTCAAACGAACGTGACAAAATTCACATTCGAACGAATATGACGTGACACTCGTTGAATAACAGTGATGTTTCTTGCATTCCGACAACATTTTAACGACGTATGGCGTGACAGGGCGACTCCGGCGGCCCGCTGGAGTGCGACGGCCGCCTGGCGGGGGTGGTGTCCTTCGGGCACGGCTGCGCGGTGGCTGGCTTCCCCGGCGTGTACACCGCCACGGCAGGCCACCTGGACTGGATCCACGCGCACACGGACGCCCAGAGCGCGCAGCCGCCCACCGCCGCACCCATCCGTGAGTTGCCGCTCCCTCTGTTTACTTTTCCCGGCACAACGAATGTCATTCCGCGCATGTGACGTCAATGTTCGTTGGAGTGTGAATAATTTTGTCCGATTCGTTTGAATGTGCACTGTTAATACAACGAATGTGACGTCATATTCGTGGAGTAATGTGGATTCTGTCACGTTCGTTTGAACATGATGTTACATTTCGTATGAATGTTGGTCCACGTTCAAACGAATGTGACATCCTGATTAACCGGCCGTGTCATGTTTCAACGAATGTGACATCTTATTGAAGTACAGGGTAAGAAAATTGCGCCCCCTGACGTCTACTACACACATCTTGGCGTCTAACAGGGGTTCAACGCTCTGATTTTCATTTTTGGTGAAAATGACTGGTCGAGGGATGACTCAGCTCCACAAAGGGTGTACTTTCCTTACCCCGTACTTTTCTTCCCCGACTTGCCCCTACTTTTGTTTGCAAAGTCCAAAGTAGTTCGTGAGGTTTTCAGAGTGCAGGCCTTCGTTGTTCCATTGCGCCACAGCGGCGAATCGCTCATCTTCTCTCCATTCACTGTTATTCAACGAATGTGACGTCATATTCGTTCGAACGTAAATTTTGTCACGTTCATTTGAATACGATGTCACATTCGAACGTGACACGGCCGTTACTTAAAGGTGTCACATTCGAACGAATATGACGTCACATTTGTCTTCCTAACAGTGATTGTCTTCCTGCTTGCAGTGGCCCAGACCGTCCTCATGGCCATCCTGGCCGGAGCGCTGTCCTGCTGAGGCAGACGACACCGTTCTGCGGCTCCAATTTCCTCCACTTTCACTGCGAAAGCGAAGCAAATGACAAATTTCCTGTGCTCTCCGACCGACATTAAACGGAACCATACTCCCTTCTCGCCCTGTCGAGACGTCTCTGAGATCAAAGCTCGTGTCGTGTGCGGTCCGTCCAGCGTGCGCACAGTGGGCCAGGAGACCGGCGCCGCCGGCCAAAACTCTACACGCGTTTTGAGCTCCGGAGTCGCTAAATGGGACGCGAACCGAACGTGCGCCCCACCAATGGATTGCTCTTTGAACGAAGAATCCATTAATAGCGATTAATAGGGTCACACGTTCGGTTCGAGTCCTGTTAGCGACACTGGAGCTAAAAACACACCGACAAATTTGGCCGCTTGCGCCGGTCTTCTGGCCCACTGTGTGCCTGAGACGTCTGAGATGAAAGCCCTTGCAGCCTGCAGTGCCGACTCGCCCCGCTGTTGGGCAGTGCGGCCGACTTCCTTGGACAACTCAATCAATATCAAGCGCCTTCAAGAGCGGTCGGGCGGCCCCAAGACCCTGGCGGGTTGCTTCCGCACACCACTGTCGTCGCTCTGTCTCCCTCTTCCACTCCAGACTCATCTCGTACGCGGCACAGTGGGCCAGAAGAACGGCGCAGGCGGACGAAACTCAAGACGCGTTTTAAGCGCCAGTCGCTCAACGGGACTCGAACCGAACGTGTGACCCCACCAATGGATTCCTCGTTCGGAGAGCAATCCATTCGTGGGGTCACACGTCGTTCGGTTCGAGTCCCGTTTAGCGACTCGGTATCTCAAACCGCGTCTAGAGTTTTGGCCGCCTGCGACGGTCTGCGTTCCGAGTCTGTTGTAGTTGCTTACTCGAACGCTAAGGGTCCGTTGAGACCTAAAAGCGCTGATGATGATGATGCCGGTCTTCTGGCCCACTGTGTGGCGTAAACAGAAGAAGGGAGTGCCTCCTAGTCGCGGCCCCGGCGCACAGGTCCTCCGGCCACTCGGGTCATGCCTTCGCGGAGCCGCTTGCTTTGGCCATACACGCGGCGAGGCCTGCCGCCGTCAGCTTCGCCCTCCATAATGCAAACTTTCGAGAGCACCCCGCTAAAGTCCTGTCGAAACTCGGCGAAGACGCCCTCAGCTCGGAGGTCGCCGGGGGGACGCCGCCGCCGCCGCCGCCGCCGCCGCCGTCTGAAAAGTGGATGGGGCTTGTCGAGCAGGGACGTAGGGCAAGTCGCTGAGTGGGACTCGAACTGAACGTGTGACCCCACCAATGGATTGCTCTCCGAACGAGGAATAGTCACACGTTCGGTTCGACTCTCACTAAGCGACTCTGGAGCTCAAAACGCGCCTGGAGTTTGGCCCGCCTGCGTGGTCTTCTGGCCCACTGTGTGCCGGCTCATGCCGGCCTGTGTCGCTCAGCCTCTGTTGCACTCATGGTGTGTGTGCGGTTCGTGCCGCGAGGGTTATGAGAGAGGCACCGTGTTTGCATTCGCCGCCCTCCCGAATGCCGCGAATTCCGTATTTTCGACAGCGGGGATTTTGAGCCACACCGCGCAATTCCCACGCAAAATACGGGGAAAAGGGTTCGGATCCGGATAAATCATATCGGAGACGCAGCGACCGTCCCGGCCGTGCGGGGCGAGGCGCCCGCAGCGCGGTGGGTCAGAAGACCGTTGCGGACAAAATTCTAGACGCGTTTTGAGCTCCAGAGTCGCTTACTGGGACTCGAATCGAACTGCTATCTCCGAACGAGGAATTCATTGGTGGGGTCACACGTTCGATTCGTGTCCCATTTAGCAACTCTAGAGCTCACAAAGGGTCCAGGACTTTGGCCGCCTGCGCCGGTCGTCTGACCCACTGTGCGCAGCTGCCAATCCTCTGACGATGCCGATATCACTTGGCGCGCACGCTCGCGGCAGCGTGTTCGTTTTCTGCTTCATCCCTCTTTTTTTTCACTTCATTCTTTTTGTCGCGCTGAATCTGGCGGGCCTTACTGCGGAGAGGCGCATCACTGCTGTGAAACCGAGTGTGGGGAACTCCGTACTCTTGCGGAGGTGTGGAATTTCAAATCTCCGCATTGGGAATTGTTGAGTTTGCAGTTTCCACTCTTCAACTTTGGACTCCTCCGTCTTTGTACCATCATGCCAAGGGAGGGGCTCTCTGTAAGCTACTCCACACTTGAAGTGTGGAGACTGCATTCTCAACATGTCCACTGTTATTCGACGAATGTGACGTCATATTCGTTCGAATGTGACTCTTGTCACGTTCAAACGAATGTGAAACCGAATTTACGGGCTTGTTACGAAAACGAATGTGACACCGTATTCAAACGAACGTAACAAAATTTACATTATAACGAATATGACGTCACATTCGTTGAATAACAGAGTCTCCATCCACACTGGGTCTTATGTACAGAGCTTGGCCGCTCAAACTTACTGATCCCGCGTTCTGGAAGTTTTGTGCCCGTTTGCCCGATTTGCATGTCTTTTCCTCGGTCAACTCGACAGTTTGAACACGGCCGTTAAATCAGGGGCAACGCGCTCAAATTTGGTGGAGGGTCGTTTCGAAACATGATCTTTCAGAAAAAGGTCAATTCGCTACCAAAAAAAATCGATTTGATGCGGCTTAACGGCCGCGTGCCATGCAGATGTCGCATTGATTTAATTGTGAACCAAACATTATCATCTTCAGTCGAACGTGACAAATTTCATACATTCTGACGAATATGGCGTCACAATGTCAAACGACGGTACGCGGGACCGAGCAGTATCAGTAAATTTTGACAGGCTCCACCACAAGTCAGCAGGCACCACCAGGCAAAGGCACTAGGATCGAGGCACCGCATAAAACTCGATCCGACTCGCGGGCGGGTCCAGGCCTGGCCCTGCCCTGCCCTGCCCGCGATCCGCCGGAACTTTGTCAAAAAGATAAATCCAGGCGTCCTTGAGGCTCCTTCTCCAGGACCTAGGATTTGGGGCGGAGGCGGGGTGCCGCACAGTGGGCCAGAGGACCGGCGGCGCAGGCGGCCATGACTCGAGACGGGTCCAGTGTCGCTAAATGGGACTGGAACCGAACGTGTGACCCCACCAATGGATTGCTCTCCGAACGAGGAATCCCTTGATGGGGTCACCCGTTCGGTTCGAGTCCTGCTCAAAACGCGACGAGAGTTTCAGCCGCCTGCGCCGGTCTTCTGGCTCACTGTACGCCGGGGGTCGGCCGCGGAGCGGCGGCAGTGGGGAAGGGAGAGGAGGGAGGGGGCTGAGCTCTTGCGTGCACTCCTCAAGTGAATGAAGCAGCAACGACAGCGCGGTCCGGGCGGCAAGCCCAGCGAAGCCTGAACGCGGGGCGCATGGCAGTGGAGTGGACACACTCAGGGATGGGCAGGCGACCCTACGTCAAGGCGACCGGCAGGGGGTGGCGGGGGATGGTGGAGGGGGAGGGGCGGTGGCGGCGCGCTGGTGGGGGCTGGAGGAGATGTGACCCACATAGCGATCCTGGCGCCGAAAGGGCTGGGCGGGGGCGTGTCCGCCCAGGGTGCGGTCCTGCGCCGGGGGTGGGGGTAGGGGGTGGCGGAAGGGGGTGGGGGCAGGGCTGCAGCAGCTGTAACGTTTACTCGCGGGCGGCGGCGCGCCTGGCGCCCCGCCGCCGGTCCACCAGTCGAAGCCAGCAGGGCCCCACGGCTCAGTTTGTGTTGGGCTGGGTTAGGCATGGCGGCGGCCTGCAACGAGCCGGCAACAGCGAGATAGCGGCGTGCTTCACTGCAAACACGCGGCTGAGCCACTGGGAAAAAAACAAACAAACTAGGAACTGGTTCCATGATTTCCTGCGCTGGCTCGCTGTAGAAGTGAGTTCGATGAGCCAACCTTAGCCATAAGGCGGGTGGGACGGTGACTGGGGTGCACGCTACGACCGCTTCGCTGCACCGTACATGGATCGGTCGTCCTGAGACGGCGGTTTAAATTATTCGCGCTGCATGTGAATGGATCCTTTTCGTGGCTTCTGTTTGTTCTGAAACCACCTCAAAACGCCTCGCAACTCGCCTCGCTAATTGAATGTAACACACCAAACGGGTCACTGTTTCTTGTGAGCCATAAGGGCAACCACTTGTAAACCTTGCTGCATACAGGATTCTTCAGGAGGGAGGGAGGAATTTCGCGGGGCTTGGCCATATTCTGGAAGTTTTCACAGACAACGGGGCTGGCCGACGGACTTGCCAATGCACAGTGGGCCAGAGGACCGGTGCGGGCGACCAAAACTTTAGACGCGTTTTGAGCTCGAGAGTCGCCAAATGGGACTCGAACCGAACGGAAGACCACACCCAATGGTCTGCTTTCCGACCGAGGAATCTATTGGTGGGGCGACACGTTCGGTCCGAGTCCCATTTAGCGACTCTGGAGCTCAAAACGCGTCTAGAGTTTTGGCCGCCTGCGCCTGTTGTTGAGGCCTAACAGCGCTGATGATTATGATGATGATGGTCATCTGGCTCACTGTGTACACCACGCTGGCCGACGAGGCTGGCTGACGGGCTGGCAAAGCCAATCTTGCAGCGCGGGGAGCGCTCCGTCTATACACACACGTCGAGATTCACTTTAAAAGCTCCGTGGCGTGTGCACTAAAAATAGGGGCGGCGGCTGCGCGGACCATGCCATCGTGCGTGCTGAGCACGCCAGCAGTGTGCAGTGTAGTGTAGTGTGTAGTGTACACACGAAATGTCATAGGCCTTTTTTTGTCCCATGGATTTATGCAATTTTGTGCACATTCGCGATAGAGATGGAATGGTCAACAATTTGCCTGGACCGTCCGTACTTGCCAAGTACGGAACTATCTGTACTTTTTTCCGTACCCGTTTACATGAGCTTACCTTTCGTCCGTACTTCCGCACTGTAATCTTCTGTACTTTTTCCGTACAAAAGTACAGAATTTTATACAGTGTGGACTGCTTTTCGAACGGGGAATATTAGTTTTCTGGTCCACTCTGCCACGGATGTCCCTCGACACTTGGTGTGTTTGTAAAATAGTACAGTGGGCCTCTCAGAGCTGCCGTCATTGCAGCTCGTGTCAAAAACTTGGTTGGGCAGAGTGCTCCGCCAAAAGACTCTGGTGCAGCTGCAGGCTGTCGCTCTGTCTCTCTCACACCCATACGGGGCGCCCAATGAGTGCGAGAGAGACAGAGCGACAGTGCTGGGAATCAGTCGGCAGGATAGATCCCCCGCTCAATGGCGCAGCGCAGGGCGAAGCGAAAGGAATCGACAGGAGCAACGCAGACACTTTCGCCAAAAAAAAAAAAAAAAAAAAAAAAAAAAAAAAAAAGGATTTAAAGAAAGAATGGCACATAGGAGGCACACGTTCTTCCCCTCAGCTCTGGCGCGAAATTGCATTGGGAGAAGATTCTTTTTCATCGCGTAGCGACACAACGTGGAGTCAAAGGACGCGACACAGTGGGTCAGAAGACCAGCGCAGGAGGCCCAAATTCTAGACGCGTTTTGAGCTACAGAGTCGCCTAACAGGACTCAAACCGACTGTCTGACCCCACCAATAGATTCCTCGTTCGAAGAGCAGTCGATTGGTGGGGTCACACGTTCCGTTCGAGTCCCTTTTAGGGACTCTGGAGCTAGAATTTTGGCCGCTGCGCCGATCTTCTGGCCCACTGTGCGCGACGCGACATCACAGTCAGATGATAATGAAAAGCCTGTCACGATGTTTGCATGGACTGCTCGTGTCGCGCTCTATCCGGAGTGACATCATTTCCAGAGAGATGTTTCAGGCGAATCCATTATTGAGCGAGCAATCCCGGGAAGCATGCATTGTGGGACAGAAGACCGGCGCAGGCAGCCAAAACTCTTGACGCGTATGGAGCTCCAGAGTCGCTAAACAGGACTGGAACCGAACGTGTGACCCCACCAATGGATTGCTCTCCGAACGAGGAATCTTATGGAGTCTCACGTTTCCGTTCGAGTCCCATTTATCGATTCTGGAGCTCAAAACGTGTCTGGAGTTATAGCCGCCTGCGTGATGATGATGCCGGTCCTCTGGCCCGCACCCACTGTGGCGCGCTTGTCTCTGGTGAGCTTCAAGCCGAGAGCAGGACAAGTCCCACGCTAGGATTAGCAGTGTGTTCAGTGGAGCTGCGCTGCGTGCCCATTAAAATGCGCGGCTGATCACCTGTTCGCTTGGTAGACGCCGTATGGACGTTTCCATCGCACCATTTGGCGCAATGCTTTCGTATCACTCGTGAAAAGTGCAATGCTAATGCCTTCCCATATCGATCCCATACACTTCGCATAGGCATTTTCAAGCTTTTCCGGAGAAACAAAAAAAACTTTTTCGAGAAACCGATACCAGGGCGTTAATGTACTCAGTAAACGAAGGCATTGTAAAGTCTACGAAGAAATGCTTCGTATTATGAAGCAATTCTACAATGCCTTCGTTTTCTTCGTAGTTACAAAGCAGATTCTTCGTAGACTTTTTAGAGTGCAAGCAAACGTGACACGATACACGTTCAAGCGAATACGTGACAGGATACACGTTCAACCGAATATACGTGACACGATACACGCTTAAGCGAACGTCACGCCGAACTCTTTCATTTCCAGTGAGCGTTCCCTGTAAGGACACCCCCTTGGGAGTGGGAGTCCCAGCGTGTTGGCCGCGTTGCGCCTGTCGCGCACTTCCTTCCACCACCCCCATCCCAGAGGAAGCCCCGAGTGGATGAAAAATCGTGCTGGCGGCGCAAGCCAAGTTGGCACCGAGGCGCTGCCAATAATTCCAGTACGCGCGCACACGCACGCGCGCACACACACACACGCAATCATTCTCTCTCTCTCTCTCTCTCTCTCTCTCTCTCTCTCTCTCTCTCTCTCTCTCTCTCTCTCTCTCTCTCTCTCTCTCCCCCCCCCTCAGAGTAACGCCGGGTAGGAAACGGGAGCAACTTCAAAGACGCGTCGTTTTTTTTGGGTGTTTTTTTAACCTCTTTTTGCTCCGCATGAATGAAACGCGGCCGCCATTGCAGGGCATTGCAGGTCGCCGCACGGCGGGAGGGAAGTCCCGTGCAGGCTGGCGCTGCCTTGCCTGGCGGCGCCACTGCGCGCCGCGGCCGGCTTGTCGGCACTATCATCGGCGGAGCGGAGCGCGCGCCTCCGCGTCACCGCGCGTCACACGACCAGCGTCTCGCGACAGAGTGCGAGCTGCGAGCCTCGCGCCAAGGGCCACACGACCGGCGCAGGCGACACCGAAACTCTAGACGCGTTTTGAGCTCCAGTCCAGAGTCGGCAAATGGGACTCGACCCACAAGTGGAATTGCTCGTTCGGAGAGCAAACCATTGGTAGGGTCACACCGTTCGGTTCGAGTTCCGTTTAACGACTCTGGAGCTCAAAACGCGTTGTGGACGCCCTGCGCCGGGCTTCTGGCCCACTGTGCGCCGCGCCAGGTGACTTGACGGCGAGGCTGGATTCCGCAGATTGTGGTTTCCTTGCAATGTCTCTCTCGCAATCCTCAGGCGTGCCGTGGGTGTGCGAGGGAGACGCAAAGCGACGGAACGCGCGGTTCGGAATCGCCGTGCAGCCGCGAAGGCGCGGGAAGGGCTTCCCGAGGGACGCGGCCTGCCGGTCGCCCCGCGAATCAGTCCACCCCGCCTCGCCCCGCCTCGCCCCGCCTCGCCCCGCCCCGCCACCCACTGGGCCACCCCTAGCCCTAGCGGCCCTACTCCCGCTGCGCCGGAGGGCGTCGCGGCGTGTTCCATGGGCGGCGGCGCAGCGCGGTGCCAACATGGCGTGGCAACGCTGCGACCGGCCGCCGCGGTCCCCGCGGTCCTTGACGGTGTCGCCGCGCTCGCGGATTGCGGCGCGAGCAGGCCGGCCGGCGTCAGTAAAACCGGCCTATGCCTTAAGCTCGACCGGGCCGGCGTGGCGCGGCGCGGCGGCGCACGCCCCACAGTGGGCCAGCAGCGCAGGCGGTCTAAGCTCTCGACGTGTTTTGAGCTCCAGAGTCGCTCCACAGGACTCGAACCGAACGTGTGACCCCCCACCAATGGATTGCTTGTTTAAAGAGCAATCCATTGGTGGGGTCACACGTTCGGTTCGAGTCCTATTTAGCGACTCTGGAGCTCAAAACGCGTCGAGAGCTTTCGCCGCCTGCGCTGTCTTCTGACCCACTGTGCGCCCGGCGGCGGTGGCGGCCCGCTGCATTCATACGGCTGCCAGCACGGCCGACGGCCCCTCCGCCACGCACCGCCACCCCGCCGAGGAGAGGGGCCCGCCGCGCTACGCCGCGCTACGCCGCGCTAGGCATGCGAGGTGCTCAGGCCGCGCTATGCCCGGCCCGTGGGCCCGCCACCGCGGAGACTTGCTTTGACAGCGGAACATCTGGGCAGGCCGTCATGACGCGAGCGAGTCTTCCGCCACGCCGAGCCGCGCCCGGCCGCCGCGTCGTCTGCTAGGAGCCGGTGCGGTGCCGCGCCCCCCTCCACTGTAAACACGATGGGCGGAGGCACGGCTCCAGTCCTGCTGGGCTGGCAGGCCGAGGCCGCCGCCGCAGCTCGCTGTACTCACTTGCCAATAACCTCGCACAGCTCGTACACGTCGTCGAACAGGACCTCGTCCTCCGTCATGGTGGCGGCCGTGCGGTGGCGCTGGCGCACTCGCAGACACGCTCCGCTCCGCACTCTCCGCCGTACGCTTGGCGGCTGCGGCTCGCTGCCCTTCGTGGGCGTGTCACTGGGTCCTGCCCTAGTCCTGCCCCGCGCCCTGCCCTGCGCCCTGCGGCGCGGCCCTGCGGCGGCTGGGCCCGGCTATCACTACCAACACTGCCCGCGACGGGCCGGCCCCGCGAAGGGCCTCCGCGCGCAGCACTCTGGTCCGCGCCGCGTGTCGCCGCGCGCCGTCGCCGCACGCCGCCGCCTCGTCGCCGACGCCTTGCTTGGCGTGCTCGCGGATGACTCGTCGCACAGAGTGGCGGTGCCGCGGTCGGTGGCGCTGCCGCGAGGTGCCGCAAGCTGCCGCGCGAGCAGACAACTGAACTCGTTGCGTCGGCCGTCGCGCCGCTGAGGCCGCACTCGGCCGCACTCTGCTGGGGGCGGCACCTCTCTCCACTCCCCCGCGGCCCCCGCCCCGCCCCGTGGCCCCCGCCCCGCGGGCCCCGCCCCTCCCCTTGCCTCGCGGGGCGTAGTGGGCTAGCGGGACGGCGGCGGCGGCGGTGGTCGCGGTAGCAGCCTGGCGGTCCGCCGGCACCGGCGTCGTCGGGGAGGGGTAGGCGACGCGCCGAGCGGCCCCGATTGATCCGCTGGGTTCGGCTCGGGCTCGGCTCGGCCCGCGTGCCAGCACCGCCGCCGGCACGCCGCCGCGCCGGCTTGGGCTGCTCTTTTGGCGTTTGGGTTCGGGTCCTGCGTGGAACACTGTTATTCAACGAGTGTGACGTCGCATTCGTTAGAGTGTGAATTTTGTCACGTTCGTTTGAATACGTTGTCACATTCGTTTGAACGTGACACGGCCGTTAAATTAGGGTGTCACATTCGTTGGAACGTGAATCAACGTGAATCGTTTGAAGTTTGAACGTGACGTCGTATTCAAACGAACGTGACAAGATTCATATTCAAACGAATATGACGTCACATTCGTTGAATAACAGTGAAGACCGGATGCAAGATTTCGACGACATACCATTGAAATTAAAAGGATTTTCAATAAAATTTTGAAAAACTTAAGAAAGATTCCTAGGTTGAGTGTAACTTACACATGATTCCCGGAGTGGGTAACCCCTCGCCCATATGGCAGCGCCGGCCGGCAACCCGCACAGCCCCCGGCGGGGCCTCAGGCCCGTGGCAGGGCAGTGCCTCGGCAGCGCGGCGGCAGGACTCACGGTCTAGTCCAGTCGCTCCGCTCGGACCTCGCGCAGCGGGCTGTGCGGTGCGTAGAGCAGTGCGGAGCCGCCGACATCACAGTGGGTCAGAGAACCAATGAGGCGAACAAAATTCTAGACGCGTTTTGAGCTCCAGAGTCGATGAATGGGACTCGAATCGAACGTGCGACCCCACGAATGAATTGCTCTCCGAACGAGGAATCCATTGGTGGGGTCACACGTTCGATTCGAGTCCCATTTAGCGATTCTGGAGCTCGAAACGTGTCTGGACTTTTGGCCACCGCAACGGTCTTCTGACCCACTGTGCGCTGCCCCCCGGACCCGCCCCCTGCGCCTTGAAAAGAAAAAATTAGTTCTTAATCTGAGAACATTTGCATCACTCTGATGGAATGTTCTCCGATAATCCGAGAGCAATCCCACATAGTGATGCAAATGTTCTCAGAATAAGAACTCGTTTTTTCCAGTGTGCGTCTTGGTGTCCCCAAGTCGGCGCACGGAAGGTGTGCCAGTGTTCCGATATAAGTAGGCAAAAATTCCCACGATGCACAGGTGTTGAAAGGGTTGTCTACCTCAGCCTGCCTATTAGACAATTTCTCGGCTCAGCTGACGAGATGTTGCCAAGTAGGCAGGCTGAGGTAGACAACCCTTCCGACACCTGTGCATCGTGGGAATTTTTGCCTACTTATATCGCAACACTGAGGTGTGCCAGGAACCCCAAAGAGGAGGTATGCAACCCGCATGCAGCCGCGCGGACGGGCTTGCCTACGCGGCTCTCCGCGGGCGGAGAACTTGAACTAGGCGCTCTCTAGGGTCGCCTGCCATTCCTCGCGCCGCACAGTGTGACATGTGACAGCGCTCACTCACTGGCGCACAGTGGGCCAGAAGACCGGTGGAGGCGTCAGGATCCTGGACGTGTTTTGAGCTCCAGAGTCGCTAAATGGGACTCGAACCGAACTTGTGACTCCTCCAATGGATTGCTCTCCGAACGAGGAATCCATTGGAGGGGTCACACGTTCGATTCGAATTCTGTGTGGCGAGTCTGGAGCGTCAAGAGTTTCAGCCGCCTGCACCGGTCCTCTGGCCCAATGTGTGGCGCTCCCCGGCGCAAGTGTCACGTAAACAAAGCGGCGCTAGCGCTGTCTGTGTCAAGCGAGCGAGAGGTTCGAAAACACCCTCGTCCATAACAACTTGTCGCACTCACTCGCACTGAGGCACTGACCTACGACAACTGCTGGCCACCCTACCCCACGCCGCCGGCCGGCCGCTGCCAGTGCATCGTGCATAGCGGCGTTGTTCAAAAGGGGTATTCGTGGCGGGCTGTCGTACCAACCTCGCCACCCCTTTAGTTTTGGTTTTGATTAGTTGGCAGCAGTTTTCAGCGCGTAAACTCACTTGTGCATGCAGTTTGTTTGTTTAGTTGTTTTGAATCATCTTGTAGTTTGCTTTGGATCACTGATTTGATTTTTCCTGGTGCAGATCAATGAGACTTGTTGGTTTCGAATAATTTAGCCATTCTTGTAGCCATCCGGCTGATTTGCTGTCGATTAAGCTTCAAAAACGGTTGCCTAGGTCGAAGTGCAGAAGCTGCCTGCACCCATTGTGTACACTGCAAGAGCCAACACTGCTTTATTCCCCTTATTTTTGAGTTTTGTTTTTCTTGGGTTCCAAAAATCACTTAGGGGAAAAAAAAATCTTTCAAGTCATCAAGCAAACAATTTATTTTAAATACCAACCGCAACTTTTAACATCAAGGCATTTATAGGTTATGTGATTAGTTTTCCAAATGTCCCCAACATCAGCACCTGTAAAAAGATCTTCAAAAATTAATCATTCAAATGGAACAATCCACAGTGACGAATCTGATGATGGCGTAAGAAATTAGTTTCTACAATTATCGTGTCCTCCTCCCTGACCTGAGATCTATTTGAAACACATTCGTTTGGGTAACTCAATCCTTATGTTTTTTTTATTGGTTTGTAGGACGATACGTCCAGTGTTGGAAGTAATTCAACCACTGATAATAATTCAAGGTGTACCACACCTACTGACCGTTTAAGGAGGAAAAGCCTTAAGGGACGCAAGAAAGTTGTCCAGCAGAAAGTTCCAATGAAGAATCAATTCAAATACACGTGAGACTGTGGGTTTTGTGCATCAATGCTTTGTCATTAATTGTAATTTAATTTCATTTCGTGAATTTCACAGGTGTAGCGTGAAAGAAAACCATGGTCAGCCGCTTTTTGGGGCTCAGTTCAACCACCTCTTGAAAGATGGACAACCTTTAATATTTGCCTCTGTCGGCAGTAATCGAGTCTCTGTGTATGAGTGTCCAAAAGAAGGAGGCATCAAACTTCTTCAATGCTATGCTGACCCTGATGTATCCTTTGTTGCAGAATTTATTTTCAGAAGATATTTATGTATAGGTAGCTCTTGCTTTGTCTTATCTTAATGATTTTTCTTAACAAAGTAACAGTCTGATGAAAACTTCTACACGTGTGCTTGGTCTTATGATGTAGATTCTGGAAAACCATTGTTAGCAGTTTCAGGTGCCAGAGGTATTATTCGATTGTTCAATCCCTCAACAATGTCCTGTATACGACACTATGTGGGTAAGTCAATCATTTCGACATATGAAAATATTCTCAGATGAGGTTGAATTTAAATATTATCTCCCTTCACATTAAAGGCCATGGACATGCAATCAATGAATTAAAATTTCATCCAAGAGATCCCAATTTACTCATGTCTGTATCTAAAGACCATGCTTTACGACTTTGGAATATTAAGACTGATGTTTGTATTGCTATTTTTGGAGGAGTAGAAGGTCACCGAGATGAAGTTCTAAGTGGGGTGAGTTTCCACAGCACAGTTATTATTATTATTATGTAGTATTTAGCATTCAATTTCATTCACATGAATTGTAATCAACCTTAAAAAAACTGCCTGTTCTATTTCAAGGACTTCAACATGCGAGGTGACAAAATTCTCTCTTGTGGAATGGATCATTCATTAAAACTGTGGCGCTTGGATAAAGAAGAAATGCAAGAAGCCATTCGCAACTCTTACACTTTCAACCCTGCTCGCAGCACCCGTCCATTTGAGTCTCTTAATGAACATTTTCCTGATTTTTCAACCAGAGACATTCACCGAAATTATGTTGACTGTGTTCGCTGGCTTGGAGACTTTGTCTTATCAAAGGTGAAGTAAAAAGACTTGTTTGGTGTTTCTCAAGTTTCCATTCTCTAATTATATCTTATCTTTTTTCCAGTCCTGTGAAAACAGCATTGTCTGCTGGAAACCAGGACGTCTAGAAGACAAGGAGTATCGACCAAATGATTCTAATGTAACAATCATTCATCGCTTTGATTACAAAGAATGCGAAATTTGGTTTGTAAGATTTGCAATGGACTTCTGGCAAAAAGTGAGTGAAGACCTTTTGGAACTACTCTCTTCTTATTCAGTGTTGTTTCTCCAGTGTTCCAATATTGCATTTCTTTGCAGACTCTTGCCCTGGGTAACATGGTGGGACGAACTTTTGTCTGGGATCTAGATGTGCCAGATCCCTCTCAGGCCAAGTGTCTCACTTTATCTCACCCACAATGCACTACAGCCATACGTCAAACAAGTTTAAGTCGAGATGGATCAGTTTTACTGTGTGTCTGTGATGATGGAACTATTTGGAGATGGGACAGACTGAAATCAGAGTGAATAAGAGGTCACTATTCTAGAGCTTTATTTGAAACAAAGTCAGTTTCTTCCTCCATCTCCCCTGAAAAACCAAATTTAAGCTTAATTTTATAAGTAACAATAGACCATTGATAATCATGTTTTAAACCAAAGTGACCTTTGGGATTTCTTTTTTACCGTTCTCAATTTTCTTGCACCAATAATTTGTCATGTCTCCCTCTCCTCTTCTAAAGAAATAAAAAGACATTTTGTGCAGACAAAGACTATTGTTGCTAATTTACTGCTGCTTCCCCATCACAGTTTCCACTTTCTGGGTTACTTTCAGAAATTACAAATTCAACTGGTAAGAGAGATGCAGATAAAGTCTGACTAGCTACCAATGAGGGAGAAACCTGCAATAAATGTCCTTCTTGCATAGTTAATTCGTGTTGAGAAGGCTCTTGATAAACAACAAACACCTGAACATCGTCAGATGATTGCTGAGCAGGCACAATAGATCCGCACCAGTCAATCGTGTTTGCACCTATCTCTTGAGGAGTGCTATTTGCTTGGATTACGGTGGCCTTATCTTGATGTTTGAGTGAGTGCACTTTCATATGTCTCTTTAATAAATACTTAGTTGTGAAGGTCTTGGAGCAAGTAGAACATGAATGCACTTTTGTATGAACATGAGTCTCAATGAAATGCTTTCTTTGAACAGCTCGTGTCTTGAAAGAGGAACCACAAATTTCACAGAGGTAACGTCTTTCTTCTTCATGAGTCAATCTATGCTCTTCCAAAGCATTTACAGAGCGATAATTTTTTTCACACTTCTCACACTGGAATGCACTTTTACCTGACTCTTCACTCTTTACATGGGTTGTTTGATGCTGGGTCAATGTGTCAGAGCGTTTAAAGCATAGCCCACAAGTAGGGCACATGAAGGGTCTTTCATCACCATGAACACCACCTAAATGGCGATAGAAATTTGATCTGCTTGGAGTCTGGTAAGAGCACAGCTTACATTTGAAGCACGGTTGTTTTATTTTTCCATGCTTTTTCTTTATATGAACAGCCAAGTGCCTATTAAATATTTTTTCACTGGTGGTCATATAATCACATTGCAAACATTGATAAGTATCTGCAGTCTTTGGCTTAATTTGCTGTTTGGCTCTATGCTTCAATCTCTGATGCCTTTTGAAAAAAGTTTCTGAATGAGTACTGTAAGTACAATCGGAACATGTCAATACTTCTGGTTTGTGAGTTCCGACATGCCTCTGTAAATGACTAGCCCTTATAGTGCTAAAGTCACATTGATCACATGAATATATGGTGCATATTCGTTCATGAAAACGGGAATGGTTTCTCATGTGACTATACCGTTTTGTTTTGAAAGAACACTGATTACAGAAGTACTTAAAAGGGGCTTTCTCTTCATATTTTTTTCTGCGTAGTTTTAAATCCTCTGACTGATTTAAAGGAACTGTCCCTTCTCCTAAATATTCTTTGCTGGGTGAGATCTCCCTATTTGGCTTATTTACATTAAGCTGAAGAACTTCAACACCAGGTTCATCTTCTTTGGCGACAACAAGCATAACCGGTAGATCTGGATTGGTAAAACCCTCATTGTTTGTCTTTGACAGCTTAATATCCATGTATATTTCATTTTCCACCATGGTTTCTCCACTGTTAGACATTGAATCATTATTCTCATCTGTCTTAAAATGGTTGTAGTTGTGCTCCAACTGAATATCCATGTACACCTCATTCTCTGCAGATGGGTCATCTAAATAAGAAATGTCTGTTTCCTCCAATGAATGTATCGGCTGAGTGAGCAGTAGGTTCGCTCTATTTATCTCAATAATCTCAACATTCTGTTGCTTAGTTGACATCCACTCTTCAAGTTTCCCTTTGAGCACCTGTTCCATCCTGACAACAGCCTCCCATGAGCCTTCTAAACAGTGGTTACCATCCTCTCTCATGGTATATATCAGATCGTTCAAGGACTCTTGAAAGAATTTTTCTTCGCTGAGAGAGTCTGGCATGTTTTTTACTAAACATTCTGATAACGTCACTTTTGTAAGTCCAAATACTGTGTTCATGGTGGTGGGCAAGATGGTCTCTGGCAAGGAGAAAAGATTTTGAAAATATTATTCTTCATGGGAGGTCAAGCTGTGTAGAGTCATGAAGACATTCTGTGGAGTGTTGGTCTCACCTAAAGTTCCCACAGTCGCAGAAAGTTCAGTCATGTTTGAACAGAGATGGCGAAATCAGTCATTTCCATTTCCTTGCATTGCAGATAAAATGAGTGAGAGTCAGCCCAAGCCCCAACTCACAAAATGTTTGTTGTTGTTCACAACAGATGCTTGCTTATTTGCAGCATCTTGTCACGTCCATCACTCTTCACAGGGAAAGAACTATACGCAGTCATGGTTTCCACAGCCACCAGCGGACAGCCGAGTCGACACGTTGTTTCTTGGTTAAGTTTGTACAATGTCCCCGTGAAATAGGGTCTTTCTTTCATGATGGCACCCAAAAACGATCAAGGAAACTCAAAATCGTCAAAAGTCAAGTTTAGGAACAATAAATACAATCACAAGAGCAAAGGTAACTGAAATTTACTCATTATGAAGACTATCAGTCCTGCACTTTGAATTGTCAAAGTATAAAATTATATCAGTTTTGATTTATGTAACTGATGCAAATCTTTTTAATCAGTTTTTGCAGTAATTTTTACTGTTGCTGATTAAAACTATCCAGTTGCACGTTAACTTTCAACATGGTATTATGGAATAAACTTTTCTGCATCATTTTAAAAATGCCTCACTTGGGGAATCAGCCTATTTAGAAGTTGGAAACCCAGATAACAATCTGTTTCATAGAATTTCAATTCTTAGCTTGTAGATATTGAGATGTGAACGCATGCAGCCAGAGCGGAGTAGAGAGTTTTATTTTACGGGAATGTTTTGGTTCCAATGACCTGTTTTTCTCTCCTGCAGCAGCATATGCGATTTTGGTATGTTCCTAATTAAAAACATTCCCTTCCAGTTAAGCAGTTTGAAGAGAAACGACAAAAATCAGCCCTTCACAAATATTATAAAGAGCTAAAGAAATCTGGACAGAATGTTGAAGGGCCGGTGGGAAAGTCAGATTCAAAAGAATCGGGCAACAAGAGGCACGGGTATGAATTTTTTTGTTGCTTGCAGCATTACTATTTGAATTTATTTGTTGGTTGCATATAGTGGAATAACACCTCAACGTTTTGTTAATTAGCAATTGGAATCCATATGAAAAGGCTAAAGAAGACTTAGAAAAACGCAAAAAGGAGAAGGCTGAAGCCAGAGCTCAAAAGGAAACTCAGAAAAAGGAAAGAGATGAAGCTTTGGCGAAATATAAGAAAGAAAAAACCAGGAAATTCGTCCAGCTCAGCAAGAAGACCAAAAGGGGTCAGCCAGTCATGGCAGGTCGTATGGAACTCCTCCTTGAAAAAATTCAGAAAAGAACAGGAACATAATTTTCATCATTAACTTTTTTATGGTGCAGAGTTAGTGCTATGAATTAGTTACAAATGGCTTATCAGAATATGTCAATGACATTCTGTGAAACAAGCGTATAACATTTTTGTGTTTTGTCTGTGTGAAAGAATGTCTCAATTTGATAATTAAGTGCATTTGGAGGCCAGGAATTGAAAGATCCTGTGGCTGACAGCATTGTGATTAGATCTCCATAATTTAAATGAATGCACTATGCTGTATTGATTGACGTGGTTGGAATGTGAAGACAGGTAGAGGAGCTGAATAATAAGGCACGTAGAGGTGCTTTGAGCTGAATAAACAAGTTTTATTGTTACTCCAGCGAACCTGCAGAGTTTGTACTTACCTGACTATCACCATTCCACACTGCAACAGAAATAAAAACAAACAAATTTAATTTATTAAATCAATCAACTTTGCTCCAGGTCATGTCCTGCAATAAGTATGTAACCTGAAAGGAAATGGGTTAACACAGCTTAGATGAACTGAAAGAGTTACAAGATGGGGTAAATAGGTGTAGACCCAAACAAAACTTACATCAACATGGAAAAATGAAATGCTACACTAAGTTGTTCAATTAATTGGAAAAGGATAGCCTTTCCCTACAACAATGCAGGATGACTCATGCAACAGGGAAATGAGAGGCAACAGAACAACAGAAAGATGTTGCCTTACAGAAGCAAGGCCACAACAAAATCTTATTGAATTGGTCTGACGTTACTGTAATAGTCTGAATTAAGGCCTGTCCTGTATGGACTGTTGTTGTGTAACACAAGAAACACTAACTAGCACAACAACACATAGTGTATTTAAGTAAATTCTCACTATTATGTCACAGCTGAAGGTTTGTATTTGGCCGTGCTCATCTAAGAGATTATTCCCACCTAGGCATGCCATTGTTAACACAAGTGCATGTTATGCACAACATGCATAAGTGCACGTTTGCCAGCTCTTATGGTAAGTACACTCAATTAAAAGTGTCAAAAAAAACATAATCACATTATTTTCAGGATTTGGTCATGATTAGGTGACGCATCATTCCACAGTTAGAATCAATTCTGTACAAAAGGAGAATTTTTTTTTCCCACAGACAAACTACATAGCAGGTTTCAAAGCAACAAAAAGAAAAAAAAGGCATGCAATTACAATGTTTTCAGAGTTTTAACTGCTGAGCAACTACTAGCACAAAAAAGTTGGAGGGAAAGGATGGAAGACAATAAATGGTAACAGAAATCTGAAAATTAAGACTGAAAAAAAATATTAGCAGCTGACAGAATACCGAATGCAACATTTAACATGCAATCGTTTGACTAATACACAAGACTGCAAATAAAGGCTGTCTTGAGAAAACTGAAAAGTGAGTTTAAGATTTGTCAGCTGATCTGATTCTCCATTTCGAATTAGAGTGCACAATGACCATTACACTAGAGACCAAACTAAAAATATGATCAAAAACAAGTCCAAATGCAAAGAATTGCAGTAGGCTTCTGAGAAATAGAAAAGCAAGGTTCCTCTGCAAAGTTGTACCTTAAATTTTTTAAAAAATGTTAAATGCCTCAGAGCATTTACATGAAATACAGAATTTCCATTAGAAGGGGGCATGAGAAGGTAAGCTGTACAAAATGAAGTTGCTCATGGCAGCCAGAATACCACCATTTCACACCACATTCAGAATGGAGATAACTGGAGTAAAGAATGACGTAATTTTACAATAAAGGATGTGACACTGTACAGATAAATAAAAAGAGGTGATAAATGTAAAAAGAATAAATTGGAAAATGGCATAGGCAAGAACGAAACAAAAAATGACATTATCAACAAGATGCACAGGAAAAAAGTTCATGTGGAGACCTTTCAAAGCTGGCATGTTCTCAGAATTACGAGAGAATACCTCCATTATGAAAGAAGCTGGATAAAGTCATTTGCTACACTTGTTTGGTCCTTGCTTGCACAACAATCTTTCACTCCCAAACGGGCATATTATGGCCTCTAAAGAAAACTGGTGAAATTTGAATTGTCTTGGTTTAAGAAGTTATTGACCCAGTATGATAATATTAACGTTTAAAACAAGTATTTATGGTTAACTAGTAAAACATAAGGATAAAAGTTATTCGTTTTTACTTTAACTTTCCCCCAAACTTAAATCTGATACTCTAAGAACTAAAAACTTCTCAGCTATTAGAGAAGAGAAATGACTGATACAATGTCAGAAATCGATGAAACATAAAACTCTTGCCTACAAGTCTTTAAATCGTGACTCTCTCCTCTAATGGTTCCTATGTATGCCACAAAATTTACACCAGACCAGAACCCTAGTGTTCCACCTGACAACAGATAATAGAAAAAAGAAAAGACTCCTAGGCCAACAAATGAGCAACGCAGTTGACAAAACAAGGGAAAGTGAAAGTAAAGCAAATACCCATTTCTAACATTGAATCAGTCATAAATTGTAAATATGGAATTGTTGCTAACCTTTCAACTATGGAATAAGATAGTTTAAGAAAAAGAAAATGCAGCACAGACTGTGCGATGAACTCCAGGAGGTCTCAAATGAAACAATTGTTTTGTTTGTTTTACAATAGACAGAGATGTGAGCTACTGGTACAGCTACTGAGGAAGACACACACAGAAGAGACACAATAAAATATGTAAAATCAAGAAAAATGACCTGCACAAACACAGTGTTTTTTTTTGTCTGTTTAAATTAGCACCGAAATTTTTAAGGCTGAGGAAAAACTAGCACACTTGAAAATACTGCGGGTTGCTTAACAAGCTCTTGACCAAAGTTACAGGGTGTTGTCTACTTCATGGGCACTCACAAATGCAAGATTTTGCGCTTCACAATGGCAGGGACCAACAAAAAAAAAAAGGTAAAATGGAATTTTAACTCCCACTATTTCCAAAACAACAAAAACTTTCAAAACCGACCACCCGATCATTTTAAAATAAAGAAAACCATGGTAAAAGGTTCTGTTGAAGGAAATCAACAAATGTAGGCAAATCTCACCGTGAAGAATAAATCTGACTATAACCCAGGAGGGGAAAAAGTATGAAAGAACCAAAGCAAGAGACCAGGGGAAGCTAACTTACATGAACATTTTACATTAGCACAAGATTTACTACATGAATTTTAATTCACTATTGTTCATAGGGCAGGGCTCATGGAGAGCCTTGGCCGTTCTTTACATTTGGACGCAATGGAACTGTTATGGGTAAACTTTTACCTTAGGGCAAAGTCAGATTGAGTTCAAGGTACAACATTAACATTTCTTAACTCTGTAATGCAACGTTATGTTAGCAAACCCTGCAAGGAATCCTGAAGAAAACAATAGATAAATTATGGATTTATACCTCCTTGCATTTGAATCAGACTTAAAGAATAACGGACCATTCCATCAACTTATAAAGAAATATACATACCTGCTTTCATTCAAACACTTTTGAAGAAGGCATCGCATCAATCCATTCACCTCAACCCATGTTTGTTATAAAGTCTTGGTAATGCCTGCAAGTAGGACCTCACTAATCACCACCACACCCCTGACACCACAAAGCACTGGAATAAATACCATTAGGATAGGCAGTTACACAAGATAATTTGTGATAAGTGGCGTTTTTCCATAACAGTCAGAGTAAATCAGTACAGTTTCCATTTCTCTTGTTGGTCAGCTGCATCATCAGGCACTGCAAGGCCATCAACACTTATTCCAATTCCATAGGATACTTAAAGTCCCAGCCAAGTTCTGACAATGCCAGACCATTCTGTAGTAAGACAAACTCCATTTTAAAATGACAATGCCTCGTAAAGTCACCGTAGAAACCTGAATATAAGCCTCCCCAGCGAACAAGACCTCCCACCCTTTCTTTACGACACCCATATAAGGTAAAAATACCTTGAAAATAAGCCCCTTGCCCCCTTTTTGAGATTGACTTAAAAAAACCAAAAAAAAACAAACCAGGGGCTTATATTCGGGCCATAACGGTAAGAGCCTCGTATGACTTAAAACGAATCTGAATGTCAATACCACTTTTAAGTTCACAAACATCACTGCTTGCACAAAGGTGGAAAGTGCATCCATTGCAAATGTAAGAAAACTGATGGTACAAAACAAGGGACATAGTACAAGTTGGTAACTCCTTGAAATTAAATTAAACAAAAATGAACACTGTCACCCTGTCATCTATGATCATGATGCTTGAAAACTTGTATCTCCCACAAACATTTTGTTGTATACGTTGATTGTGACAGGTGCATTAGGTCACCTTCGGTAAAACGTGTCAAAACTGATGTGAGTAGGACTGAACAGATAATTACCAGATACAAGTTGCACTTTGGATAGTCAAATGTGCCAAATTGCTTTTGGGCAGAGCACATACAGAAGAGAGCAATAACATTTACTTCTTGTTATTGATTATAAAGTGAAGTTACTTTACAATTAATTAAGAGTTTCATTTTGATACTGACTGACATATGTGATCATTTCATGCAAGCCCACATATTCAGCAAAAACTCATGAACTGCATTAAAAAAATAAAACAAATTTACATCAACGGTATTTGTTTAGAAATTGATCAACCCACTACTTCATAATCATAAATTTATCATGGGTAATAGACCTCATTAAACGAAATAAGGTCTTCTTGGTTCTACATTGTTGGTTTGTCAGGAACATGACCCGACGATTTAATGAGTTGAGCATGTTGAACATGAGTGGAACGGGCAGCTACTGAGTGATAAGACAACTGCCAATTTTGGTGCCAAAATGACTTATCAACAAAGTTTCAAGAGTAATTATTCATGGCAAAGCCAAGATAGAACTGCATTATCAGGGTCCAAAGGTTCAGAGGAACCCAGCATAAGATTTGTGGAATCTTAGCTTCACACTAAAAGTTCTGAAAGAAACAATAAATATTTTCGTTTACCAATAACATCAATTTAACACACTAATTGTGTGCATGTGTGTGAGTTCTGATTGAGATGACTCCTACTCAGACCATAGACCAGAACAGTCACAAACCATAAGTGAAAAAAAAAAAATACATGCGTAAAATGAAAAAATATAAAAAAATAAAGGTGGCTATTGCTTGAGTGTTAAAAACTGGTATGCTCTGACATGAGTAATGAAAATCATAAAAGAATTGAGGAAGTTAATCTAGTCACAAACAACTTCAACAAATAACTGCACTTGAAAAAATATTTAAAGATTAAAAGCATTTTGAAAACAATGGACGAGTAACACCATTAACTGAGCCAGCAAAGTAAACGCATCACAGTTTATACTCAGCTCAAAAGTTCACTTTTTGTTTTTAAAATACGAAACACACAAGGCATTTGAAGAACAACGTAAAATGGACTTGAGAAGGTAAGACTCATAATCGGAATTCAACAATATGACTGCCTCAGAAGACAACACAATGATATTTGAAACACCAAACAGTCACAATCAGTCAAATCAACATTAAGCTAAATTTTTTAAGAAGCTAATGATCAACCTTATGCAAAGCTTTACATGTTAAATCCTCAATCGACACTAGGTTTCTTTTATGAATAAAATGAAGAGGTAGTTGCCAGCAATAAAATAGCAAGCACCATACATAAGGGCACGTGTCTACACTGAAGTTCACAAATGCACCAAAGAACTCACAAAATAAAATTAAAACATTTGTAGCAGGAAATGGCAGGGATTCTACAGTAATGAAACAAACCCTGTTTTTCAAACTTTAATTGTTACACCATACAAATACAGTATACAGAACATCTGGCTTATTCAAAGAAGCAACTCATAAAAATGTGAATCGTTCTACATAAGAGTTAGCAGTCATAAAATTAAAAGGCATCATCAGTCAAGGAACTGAAAAGCCACACTACAGAACACCTGATCAGATAAATGTGCAAATTCATTGAAAATAATTACATATCCCTATAAACAATAGCAAGGATTCTACCCTAAGCCAGAGTTCTGTTAAAAATTACATTCTTCCTTCTTCTGTTGTAAGCAACTTCATGAACTTCACCTTAGGCTGATGATATCCAGAAAGTAGATATTCCTCTTGTTCTGGTGACATTTCAGTAGAGTTGATATTCATGCGTCGAAGTCCTTGACAACACAATTAATGACAAAAAGAGGGGAGGAAAAAACAGCTTACAACAAATGCAGTTATCATCTAGCACATTATTGGTTTCCGATTTGAACATAGTCAATATAGGAGAAAAAGAAGGAAAGTCTACAACAGTTTTGCTTGAGCAAAAGCAGGCAACGGGCATGGGGGGGGGGGGGAACATGTAGAACAAAAGTAAATTTGTTTCAAGAGCCACACTAGTGTGTTGTGTCTGGAATGCGCCACTAATGGCGTGTGGAACTCCTATGAGAGGACTCTCTCTCCTCCCGCCTCTCCCTGTCCCTCTCCCTTTCTCTCTCAGGCTCTCTGCGTGCTGCGGGGTCTCTTTCCCTTTCACGCTCTCGTTCGCGATCCCTCTCTCTGTAGCGTTCGTCATAGTATCTGCAAACAGAAGGCCTGAGCGTTAGCATCAATAGTACCATAAGTTTCTTGATCAGATTAAAAAATGAAAGAGCCTTTTAATCCAATCATGTATGTTCATAAGATAAAGATTATTATTTATTTATTTATTTATTTATTTATTTATTTGGGGGGGGGGGGGGCTGCTTCTGAAGGACACCACACACCTTGACTTGGAGCTGACAATGGGTCCAGCATCAGGGACCTCTGGAGACTTGGCGCGGGTTCGAACAGTCTGCCGCGTCGTACTGCATACACACACACACACACAACCAAAGTAGAAACACTGGTCCTCCCCCACACCGAGTTATTGCAATGCCAACAGTGATGAGATGGGACTTGTAAGCTTCATTAGAGAACCCAAACCTAATTTAACTGATTCTCACTTGCATTGTGAAATTTGGCAAGTTCTGGTAATACTTCATATGAAGGAAGCTTGTCACAAGTACCAACTCAGAGCCACACCAGAGACAGGAACAATTTCCTCACCTGTCTTCACGGCTACGTTCTCTGTACTCTCTTTCGCGCTCTCTGTCACGGCTTCTGGACCTCTCAGTTGCTCTGTCTCTGGAGTACGTCTCAGCATAGTACCTGAAAAACAAAAAAAAAAATTAAAAATGAATCAAAAACAGTTGAACTGTGAGCATTGTTTAGAAGCCGAGGAAAGAATAGGGGAACCAAACACAGTATCTTTCAGGAGTACCAGGTGAATGACGCAGTGGCTGCTCTGAGGCAGTTTGAATAATTACAGCTGTGTTGACACACGTTGTGTTGAGGTAACAGTAATCATAAAGAAACCTGCTACTTGACCAGGACTTCTGAATGAATTTGTACCAATTGGCACGCATTTAAAAGAATTATGCCCTCAACATAGTAAATCAAATGAGAAAAATCTAGTTCAAATAAAGAAGCGAACAATACTATTTGTCATTGCTGACATTGGGAAGACTTCTCAGCATGAAACAGAGCCGCATGAACAAAGAAAACAGGAGGGGGCGAAAAATCCACTCCCCCCCCCCTTTGGAAAAAAAAACCCATAAAAACCTTGCAAGCAATGATATGTAGAAAAGATCGAGGCAGTAAGAGACATACGCCAAACAAACATGGCCAACTGATCAAATAAAGCCGGTGAACAGGTATATAGGGAACCACTGAGCTCAGACTGATTGCATTGGCAGCAACACGATGGCCAAGCCTGCGGTTGCTCTGTTCGGATTTTTCCTCGCACTCAGTGCAGCTCAAGTAAGTCACACGAGAAATTAGAATCAACATTAAAAGGTCCAAGATGCAATGGATAAAGTTACTGTTCTGTTGTAGATTCTCCCCACACATGCGGGTGACGGAGTTAAACTGGTCCTAGTCGACCACGACCAGAAACCGGCCGCAAATGCTACACTTGGAGGCGTTCTTGGAGAAATAGCCAGCCGAATTGGAATCAAGACTATCGTATTTGCAGCAGCAGAAGATGAAGTCGAAACAGCCGCCGATGAAACGACAGTTCAAATTTCCAACGGTGATAACGGCCTAAATATAGAGGTATTTAAAAAAAAAATTAAAAAAGGGAAAAGAGAAGGAAACAACGTTGAGACCCAGCAACTTTCATCAGGTCACAGGTGACGAAAATGCAGTCCAAGGCGTCATCGAAGCGGTGTCAGCAGCGGTGGAGGACACTGGCAACACCATCACCGTGAACACCGACGAAGCTACGGCCGATGACGCTGCCAACATCGCAGTCGGCATCACCGTGGAGGAAGCAAAGGTGAGTGCAAGAACTACAACTGCCCCAGAAGCAGCCGACATAGAAGTCCCAAGTACCTTACATGTGACTGTCTCCTCCCAGGATGCACCAACTACCGCCGAGGTCGACTCCGATATCGTCATCAACTTGACCGTCCCCAAGGAGTCCGCAAACGACGATGCCACCCTCCAGGCCGCCCTCGAGGCCGCCTTCGAGGCCTCCCCCGAGGCCGCCGCCGCCGCCAAAGCCGGCAACGGTCTCGTCGTCAACATGAAGGTCGCCGAGGAGGCCACCACCACCGAGGCCCCCGCCGAGGTCGACTCCGACATCGTCATCAACTTGACCGTCCCCAAGGAGTCCGCCAACGACGATGCCACCCTCCAGGCCGCCCTCGAGGCCGCCTTCGAGGCCTCCCCCGAGGCCGCCGCCGCCGCCAAAGCCGGCAACGGTCTCGTCGTCAACATGAAGGTCGCCGAGGAGGCCACCACCACCGAGGCCGCCGTCGAGGTTGCCCCCGAAGAAATCAAGATCGAGATTGCCCCCGAGGTCGACTCTAGCGTCGGCATTGACGTGACCATCTCGGAGGCCACCACCACCGAGGCCGCCGCCGAGGTCGACTCCGAAATTGTCATCAACTTGACCGTCCCCAAGGAGTCCGCCAACGACGATGCCACCCTCCAGGCCGCCCTCGAGGCCGCCTTCGAGGCCTCCCCCGAGGCCGCCGCCGCCGCCAAAGCCGGCAACGGTCTCGTCGTCAACATGAAGGTCGCCGAGGAGGCCACCACCACCGAGGCCGCCGTCGAGGTTGCCCCCGAAGTGATCGAGATCGAGATTGCCCCCGAGGTCGACTCTAGCGTCGGCATTGACGTGACCATCTCTGAGGCCACCACCGAGGCCGCCGTCGAGGTTGCCCCCGAAGAAATCAAGATCGAGATTGCCCCCGAGGTCGACTCTAGCGTCGGCATTGACGTGACCATCTCTGAGGCCACCACCGAGGCCGCCGTCGAGGTTGCCCCCGAAGAAATCAAGATCGAGATTGCCCCCGAGGTCGACTCTAGCGTTGGCATTGACGTGACCATCTCTGAGGCCACCACCGAGGCCGCCGTCGAGGTTGCCCCCGAAGAAATCAAGATCGAGATTGCCCCCGAGGTCGACTCTAGCGTCGGCATTGACGTGACCATCTCTGAGGTCACCACCGAGGCCGCCGTCGAGGTTGCCCCCGAAGAAATCAAGATCGAGATTGCCCCCGAGGTCGACTCTAGCGTCGGCATTGACGTGACCATCTCTGAGGCCACCACCGAGGCCGCCGTCGAGGTTGCCCCCGAAGAAATCAAGATCGAGATTGCCCCCGAGGTCGACTCTAGCGTCGGCATTGACGTGACCATCTCTGAGGCCACCACCGAGGCCGCCGTCGAGGTTGCCCCCGAAGAAATCAAGATCGAGATTGCCCCCGAGGTCGACTCTAGCGTCGGCATTGACGTGACCATCTCTGAGGCCACCACCGAGGCTGCCGTCGAGGTTGCCCCTAAGGTCGTCATTGACGTGACCATCCCCAAGGCCGAAGACACCACCACCGAGGCCGCCGTCGAGGTCGCCCCCGAAGTGATCAAGATCGAGATCGCCCCCGAGGTGATCGAGATTGCCCCCGAGGTCGACTCTAGCGTCGGCATTGACGTGACCATCTCTGAGGCCACCACCGAGGCCGCCGTCGAGGTTGCCCCCGAAGAAATCAAGATCGAGATTGCCCCCGAGGTCGACTCTAGCGTCGGCATTGACGTGACCATCTCTGAGGCCACCACCGAGGCTGCCGTCGAGGTTGCCCCTAAGGTCGTCATTGACGTGACCATCCCCAAGGCCGAAGACACCACCACCGAGGCCGCCGTCGAGGTCGCCCCCGAAGTGATCAAGATCGAGATCGCCCCCGAGGTGGTCGAGATTGCCCCCGAGGTCGACTCTAGCGTCGGCATTGACGTGACCATCTCTGAGGCCACCACCGAGGCCGCCGTCGAGGTTGCCCCCGAAGAAATCAAGATCGAGATTGCCCCCGAGGTCGACTCCAGCGTCGGCATTGACGTGACCATCTCTGAGGCCACAACCGAGGCTGCCGTCGAGGTTGCCCCTAAGGTCGTCATCGACGTGACCATCCCCGAGGCCGAAGACACCACCACCGAGGCCGCCGTCGAGGTCGCCCCCGAAGTGATCAAGATCGAGATCGCCCCCGAGGTGGTCGAGATTGCCCCCGAGGTCGACTCAAGCGTCGGCATTGACGTGACCATCTCCGAGGCCACAACCGAGGCCGCCGTCGAGGTTGCCCCCGAAGTGATCAAGATCGAGATTGCCCCCGAGGTGGTCGAGGACACCGTCGCCGTTGAGGTCGACGTTGCCCCAGAGGATGAGGTCGAGATTGCCCTTGACGATGACATCGACGTCAACCCTAAGGTCGTTGTCGAGATTGACCCTGAGGTCGAATTCCCCGTCGTCATCAACGTGGATGCCACCGAGCCCACCGTCGACGTTGCCTCTGAGGTCGAGGAAGAGGTCGAGGAAGAGGTCGAGGGAGAGGTCGACGAGGTGGTCGAGGAGGAGTTCGAGGAGGAGGTCGAGGAGGAGGTCGAGGAGGAGGTCGAGGAGGAGGTCGAGGAGGAGGCCGAGGAGGAGGCCGAGGAGGAGGTCGAGGAGGAGGTCGAGGAGGAGGTCGAGGAGGAGGCCGAGGAGGAGGTCGAGGAGGAGGTCGAGGAGGAGGTCGTGGAGGAGGCCGAGGATAAGGTCGAGGAGGCGGAAGAGGTTGAGGAAGAAGAGGTAGCTTCCTCTGAGGAAGACGCGAACGTCTGGAACCGCGACAACTGGTTCTGGAGGCCCCAGCCTCCCCGTCCCCACCCCGTGGCTCCTCGCCACCCCGGCTGGTGGAAGGCGCTCCTGCCCGCTCCCGTTGTGCAGCAGCACGTGTACCACCACCACCACCACTACACCCCCGTCAGCCACCCCGTGCCCGTCGCCCACCCGAGCCCCGTCAGCTACGCGAGCCACCCCGTGCACGTCGCCCACCCGAGCCCCGTCAGCTACGCGAGCCACCCCGTGCACGTTGCCCACCCGAGCCCCGTCAGCTACGCGAGCCACCCCGTGCACGTCGCCCACCCGAGCCCCGTCAGCTACGCGAGCCACCCCGTGCACGTTGCCCACCCGAGCCCCGTCAGCCACGTCAGCTACGCGAGCCACCCCGTGCACGTCGCCCACCCGAGCCACCCCGTGCACGTCGCCCACCCGAGCCACGTTGGCTACGCGAGCCACCCCGTGCACGTCGCCCACCCGCGCCCCGTCAGCCACGTCAGCTACGCGAGTCACCCCGTGTCCGTCGCCCACCCGCGCCCCGTCAGCCACGTCACCCCCTTCAGCTACGCGAGCCACGCCGTGCCCGTCAGCCACGGCGCCGTCCACCCGCAGGTGCCCTACGCCCTCGCCCACCCCAGCGTCGCGCCCCAGTACAACCCGTTCCTCGCCGCGGCCGGCCACCGCTCCCTGTCGTACTACCCCATCTCGCACCAGCGCCATGAGGGAGCAGCCGCCCTGCCTTGGGGCCCCCGCGTCGCCGCCAACCCCGACTTGCGGATGCCCGTCGTCGTCAGCCCCAGGCGCGCACTATACGACGCTCGCCGCGAGGAATCGCTCATTGATGGCGCCGACCCGGCCACCTGGTCCCCGTACCCGCTTGAAAACGCTCGGCCCGGAGTCAGGGTGTCCCACCCCGACTTGCGGATGCCTGCCGTCGTCAGCCCCAGGCGCGCACTATACGACGCACGCCGCGAGGAATTGCTCATTGATGGCGCCGACCCGGCCACCTGGTCCCCGTACCCGCTTGAAAACGCTCGCCCGGCCGTCAGGGTGTCCCGCCCCGACGCTCGCCGCGAGGAATTGCCCATTGATGTCGCCGACCCGGCCACCTGGTCCCCGTACCCGCTTGAAAACGCTCGCCCGGCCGTCAGGGTGTCCCGCCCCGACGTTCGCCTGCTGGGCGCCGACCCGGCCACCTGGTCCCCTTCGGTGCTCGCCTACTGAGCACCGCCGAGCTGCATGAGCAGGCGTCGCGACCAGCCACTATGACGCAAGAGCAATAAACGATATTCAATCTCTCAGTTTTGCTTGCAACCTTGACTACTCCCAAAGGATAAGACCCACAAAACTCCGCATTCAATCGGGGAATAAACACACAGGGAGGTTGAGCTTGCTTATGAATACTGCTCCCACAAAGTGTGAAATCAATTTATTTTTCGATATCATTCCTTCACTTGGTCAGTGCCAGCTCCAGCTCAGTTCAGATACAAGGAAAATGGACGACAGAATGACAAAGTGCTGCTTCGTCAATCCTTCCCAGGGCTGTCGAGTAGTCCTGCTCTGCTATACACTAAACACAGTGAGCTCAACTCTATCAAGTCTTTAAAGTAAATGAATAAATCAAAATAAATTTAAAACACCAATATTTTATCACCCAAATCTGGTGAGTTACTCGCAGATACAACACCTCTGTAACCATGACATTCGATCACAGCAGAGCAGAGCTACAGGACATCCCCCACTCATAAAACTAAGGCGTAACATTACGCCTCAAGAAGAAGCATACAAGAGAAACTTTCCCATACATTCAGAGGGGAGGGTTAGGGTGGTTATGCTCCTATGCTCTTCAAGAAGGGCATGAGCGCCAATATGCTTGAAGAAAGGTGTAACATTACGCTGTAGGTCTACCTGAGCCCTTTCCCCTTCATGTTTTGCATAAAACTGTACACAAATAAGCATAAATTTGCGCATTTTAAAGCAATTCCACGTATGCTCAAAATCGTGCCAGTTACACGATCAAAATTCTACATAGTAAACATTTAGTGTGAAAGCAGCAGCAGCAACTCACCTTTCTCTGTCGCGCTCCCGTTCCCGGTCTCGCTCCCGATCCCTGTCACGCTCCCGGCTCCTCTCCCGGTACTCGCGCTCGCGACTCCTGGACCTTTCACGACGGCGGCGGTGTGGCCGATCCCTGTCACGAGACCTGGAGCGTTCTGCGGGCCAGGGAAAAACAGCAGTGTCAGACAGATTTCGTCTCAAGATGAAGACTTAAACTTAAAAACGGCCAAGGCCAACGAACCTCTACGGCCAGAACCATAGCTCTTGGCCTCCACACCATGAAGCGTATCTTGCAGGGAGCTAATCAGGATTTTACACCTATCATCGTTGGCCACCTTGGACTGCTTGATGAGGGAGATTGCGGTCACTAGTGTTTCAATAGCACTTGCATATTCACCTAAGAAATAAGGCACACATACAAACAGGGTCCAATCAAATAACAAAATACAGCAACTAAAGGCCAAATTCTTACCCGCAGCAGCATCTGAAACAGCTCGAGCAATAGCTGAGCTAGAAACTGTTCTGTTGCGACCCATGATTTCTTCAAACTCAGCTTCACTAATAGGGGGAGGCCCATCAGGTCTGTGGTCTGGTGGAGGAGCTCCATACGGAGGCTAAAAACAATTTTAAAAAATGATGTGACCACATCTAACATCTAAGCTCATGGAGAAAACCAGCAACGGGTAAGGCTTTGGTGATGAGACAAAATGTGGAACAAACAGCACAGGCCATCCATGTGACAGACTAAAATTCCTCATTGGTTAAACAAGATGTTACAAAATTTATTTTACTAATTACTATTGCATTTTATTTTTTCGTCAGAGTGATGAAAGATTCATACAAATGGAAATAGATACATTAAAAAAGGAAGCCATCTCCGAAACCATAAGAGGACCAAGACCAAAAATTAGAAAGTCGGCATAGGCACACAAAGCAGATTTACACCTGCTGAAGTTAAGCTACACTTATCCGATCACACAAAGCCATCAAAATCAAAACACATGATTTTTTTTTAATTTTTTCAAAAACAAACAAAAGGCAAGAAGAAAAACTCAAACTTACGCGATCGCTGTTGGGCCAACCGCGTACCTGGGTAGCTGGAGGCGGTGGTCCGTACGCGTGGGGGGGTCCGTGGGGGGGCATCTGAGGGGGGCCGTGGGGAGGGCCATGCGGGGGTCCCTGTTGAGGGGGCACGGCATGGGCGGGGTGGTTGGGATGTCCGGGGTGGGGCGGGTGGTTGGGGTGTCCGGGGTGGGAGTGCGGGGGCGGCCCCTGGGGTTGGTGACCCCCGAAGAAGGCCGGGTTTACGTGAGGAGCCGGGCCTTGGGGAGGGGGGCCTCCGTGAGGGGGCGGGGGCCCGCCAGGGCCTGCACAGAAACACATAGAATGAGCCGCATGTACTCTCTAGCAGAATCCCACAAAAAGAAAAATATTAAAGAAAAGTATATTCAAATTCATGGATGTAATAATTTTAAACAAATCATGAAGGTAAATCTTTAACAATAGTTATAATGCAGAGTTATTCAAAGAACAAAAAAGACTGATGCAAGGAAAATTTATTTATCAAAAGAATTAGTTGGTCATGCTAGGGTAGAGCCCTTTTATCTGTGTGGGCATGAAAGATATGCATCAAATAAGAGTTACAGGTCAAAACATGCATGACACAGCAGTTACAGCAAAATGAAGGAATGAAGGACAAGCAAATGAGGAGATGGTTTGTGTATCAATGTTGTGAGGTTCAGAAGCTAAGCCATAAATTAAATATAACAAATAATCTACCCTTCTTGATACAGTATCAAACTGTATTATCTACATCAGACAGTAACAAGGAAAACATGCATTTAAAAAATATTAATAATAATAATAATAATAATAATAATACTTATAAGAAATAATGGGGAGGATAAATTGAAAATATTGAGGTGCAAATACAGGCACAGCAGGGATGCACAAAATCAGGTGCTGAAAAACAGTTGACTACTCTGCTTGCAACAGGAAGCGTACATACTAACAAGTGTATGCACACACGCAACAAAACTCATTTTATTATGTATAGGCGATTATAAATAATTAATTAATGACTGGGAAGGGGAGATGCATCAGGATCACGATCACTCACCAGCCATCTGGCCGGGTGGTGGGCCCCTGGGGGGCGGACCCTGCCCAGGGGGTGGACCTTGCATTGGTGGGGGCTGGTGTTGTGGGAATCCCTGTGGCTGCCCATGATGGGGCATGCCTGTCAACAGACACAAAATGCACCGAGGTTGGCTAGTACATAAATCAGGCTATCAAACTACCGCTGTAAACTGCGTGGCCAGTTGTGCGTGTTTCAAGTGTTCAGTGTGGAAGTATTGCCCAATCCCAACTACACCAGAGTTAATGTGATGTTAGAGATGATAACACAAACGAGTTACTTCTTGCCTACTTTTTGACACCCATGCAGGTCAGACGAGCATGCTCTGTTGTAGAGAAAGCCAGCATCATTGAGATAGGTAGATTGCAAGTGTGAAATGCAACATTTTCACAAGTAAATTACAAGACTAAGTATCAGATGGAATGAGATCGTAGACCAAAAACTGTTGGTGGGTTTGGAGTGGTAAGTGCTAAATGAAAACAAAATGCATTTGATCCTTTCCATGTCTGCTACCCTCAACCACATCACAAAATATGTCCTGCAGAGGATGAGTCCGTAATGATGATGTGACAAGAGTGAAGACGCCTGGAAACGTGAAAAGTGCTTACCTGGTGGCCTACTCCAATCAGGGCGTGGTGGTGGTCCCCTCTGGTCAGGTCCAGGCCCACCTGGTCCACCAGGTCCAGGGGGAGGACCTCTAGGTGGTCCTTGTCCAGGAGGAGGAACCTGGAACGGCTGAAATTAAAACACCACTTAGTCAAAGAACTTTTACAAAATGGCATTTACTGAAAAACAATTGAAGATGTAGAGCATACTTACTGGGTAGTCATATTGGCCCACCATGCCTGGAGGTGGTCTCTGCTGCTGTGGAGGGGGACCTTGTTGGGGCGGCCCCATTGGTGGAGGTCCTAAAGTGAGACTCAATAGTTATTGGATAAGGGGTGGTTGCTTCAACATAAATGGAGAAACACACTGTACCTGACATGCCGTTGGCTCTGGGGCCGTTCCAGTTGTTGTGCTGGAAACCAGGGGGTGGCCCCTGGTTAGGGGGCCCTTGGTGAGGCCCTTGGTGTCCCATGGGGCCCGGCATGCGGGGACCCCCTGGCCCACCCGGCGGGGGCATGCCGGGGGGCGGCATGCGTCCCCGAATCCCTTGTGGAGGTCCCATCATCATGCGAGGACCACCAGGCCCATGGGGGCCATGGGGGCCGTGCGGGCCGCGGGGTCCATGAGGGCCTTGTTGGTGATGACCAGAGTTTGGAGTGGGCGCAGGACGAGTCTTGGACTGAGACTCAAACTGCAAGGGAACCCAAGTGTCAAAAGACGCCAAACAAGACACCGACATGTATTAAGATAAACACACAGAGAGAGCAGTTGGAACAAACCTGATTCAAAGCCTGCTTAGTTGGAAAGGTCACTACGGGACATTGTCCATGTAGTTCCTTCTTGCACAACCGATCCATGCACATACGCATGCTCTGCTCCGATCCAAGAGAAATGGCACAGAAACCTTTTGATTGGCCATTAGCTCGATTCTCAAAAAATTTAACCTCCAGAAAGTCATTAACACCAATTCCAAGAACAGCTTCAGTAATGTCTTGATCAGTGGTCCACTGTACAGAGACAATCAAAAATGACAAATCAGAAACACTTAATGATCAATTGCTTTCATTCCGCCGGCCCTCCCCCCAAAAACAGAAAACTGCTTACCCAAGTAAGATTACCAACATAAAGTTGGTAGCGTCTTCCACCATGATTCGCTTGGACATTATTTGATCCATGATGGTAGGGTGGGCCTCCGTTGTTTGGAGACCTATCGTTAGTTTGGGCAGGAGTGCCCGAACTGGTACTGCTTGTGTTTAGCTGCTGACTAGCAGGAGCTTCACCCTCTCCACCGCTAGAAGGTGCTCCAATCACATCATCGTAGAGATCAACACCATCATTGCCAAACTCATCTTGCTGAAATAAAAAAGGGGGAACAAGAGATATAACAACAACAGTAGCAATGCCTCAAAAGCTTCCGATAACAAAAGTTAACACAGCGACCACAGAGACCAGGTACTGAGAGCCCAGAGCACAGAAATACAGTCAATTAGTCTGGGAATAGAGTTAAGATGAGCACAACGCTTCAACCATGGAACAAAACTGGACTAACTGGACCCCATAACCTAGTTGATGGTGCCAAAGTAAACAAGGGCTTAACAGCACCTGACTATTCACCAAAATAGAAACTACACATGAAGAATTGGCACAGGAAAAAAAAAAGAATGTAAGAAAAGGTTTGAGGGAAATTAGCGGGAAATATGTACCCCGGTCTAGACGCCAAATGGTTTTTGTCTCTATTGTGTGCAAGACTTGGCCCTCACAGAAATGCACAACCAGAGATAAGGAAAACAAATACAGAGAGAAGAGTAAAAAGTAAGATGGGTACCGGCAGAAAAGTAGAATTTCTGGAATTTATTTATTAATTGTAGCTACTGCGAAGAAAATTTACTATGCCGGCAAGGCCAACCTCATACGAAAGTGTACATCACCTTGCCTCAAAAAAAGAAACAGTTTCAAGGGGTCAATAAGATGTAAATTTAGGCAGCTGGTGAAAAGAGCTCAAAGAGGTGGACTTCGGCTACAACTACAAGTGCTTACCTGGCCAAATCCTTCTTCTAAATCGTCGGCGTACAAATCAATATCCACGCCATCCGCCATTTTCTCCCGTGATGATGCCGAGGCCGAGCCGTCGCAAAACGCGTGAGAAGAGAAGCCCAACCGAGTTCGACCGGAAGCCGCATGTCGCGTCGCATCCACCTGATTGACTTATTTCCAAACTGGAGGAGCATTCACACCAACATGTCATATGTTGGAAAAATAATTCAAACTAAAAAGCAAATTTTCTCTTGTGCATAGGTGTATGCACAACAAACTGGCGGCCACTTGGCAATCGTTGCCTAACTGTCACTGTTTGTCATGTTGCAGAAAACGAGTTTAATGCATGCTTTTTAGTTGGTAGCTTTGAAGCACCTACCTCTATCCCCACTCCTTGGAGTTACCACGACGAACTAGTCACAATAACGGACGGAAAAGCTGCTTGTAGCCAACCGAAGTCAAACGGTAGAAACGAAAGTCATCATAAAAACATGTTTTGTGTTGTTGATAAAAAGAGACGCCCTATGGGATATCTTTTTAGACTATGTTTTCGCCTAAAATGCATCGCTTCAAGGAATTCTTTCGCGTTTGAATTAAAACGAGGTGAGAGATTTCCTTACGTGTCCCAACGGTTGGTGAAAGTGTGTAAATAATACAGCTGGCGGGATCCCCGAGACCTTACTTTTTAAGCAGCCAAACTCAAATTTTAATCTGGAACTAGGTACTTTTCTGTTCGCTTTTATGCTTCAACCGCAACACTCATACTACGTCTGTTCTCCTTTGGCCCTTGCGTTCCTTGATTACAGGTCTAAAGAAATATAAATATTTCTCTAACCTCTAGTTGTCTCAACCTTTCCTGAGAATTGCAAAGGAAGTATCTCTCTTTTTATCATCATAGACATGGGTGTGTTGGATAGCTCGTTGGACATTCTTTGTAGGAATGGTGAAGTGAAGCAGCTAGTTTCGCTACTGGGACAAGTGAGTAACAAAGTACTTGTTTGATTCAAATAGTTACAACACTTTACGCGCTCTAAAAGAATTATCTTCAGTGCTTTTCAAACAAGAATACTGCTGCATTTAATTCTGCTGTTGTCTTCTGATCTAATCAAGTTGTTCTTTCTGCTACCATTCTATTATCAGCCACAAGATAGCATCCCTCAATGCATTTTCATATCTGGTCACAAATCTAGTGGCAAATCGTACACAATCAATAAAGTACTAAACGGTTTGAAGGTTCATTATGTTTCTGTCAACTGTGTTGAAGGCTATTCACCACGCCTAATTTTTGAATCTATTTTATCTCAACTAAAGGGTAAGTGAAAGCTTGGAATTTAGCCCTTATATGTTTTTGACCATGTATCTATTTAAGTTTTTCATAAGATAACTATGTCATTGAAATTTATTAACTGTTTGATGCTTGTTTTAGGTGAAATTTTACCTGCAACTTCCAAATGTGATGATATTATGGAGTTTTTAACTTTGCTGAAGGCCATGGCTGATGAAATGAATCTTCATGATAAAGTCGTTGTTATTGTAAGTGAATATTTGAGGCAGTTCTACAGAGCCACTGGAGAGCTCTCTTCGGAGAAACTCCCCCGGAGAGAAAGTCACCACCCGAAGTATGGCCTAGCATGGTTGCAGAGGCTGCAAGTTTCTCCCTAGGAGAGTTTCCCGCCAGAGAGCTTTCCGATGACCCGGCTTTGGGTTTGTGTATGTGTGTGAGAGAGAATGGATGAACATAATAACAAGCCCATTCTTATCCCTGAAGGTCTTGGAAGGTAGTGAAAAATTACGAGATATGAGTCCTAATTTATTACCAGCCCTGATGCAGCTTCAAGAACTGAGCTGCTTGAAAAAAGCCTGTGTTGTTCTTGTAAGTGATGTTCTTTGGGATAAATTTATTCCACCTGGTGGCTTACCTCCTCCAATCCAAATATTTTTCCAACAGTATTCCCAAAGTAAGCATGTACGGGTATTATTAAATTTGTTGATTTTACATAAAAAAGACCTCTTCTATTGCATTTTTATCAATTTCAGGTGACATTTTAAAAATACTGGCTCTGGATAAACCAAAGGACTACCCGGCTGATTTTTATTCAAATTATCTGCAGCTTTTTGTGGCTGTCTTTTTGCGGTCTTGTCGTGACATCACTGAACTGCGTTATAAGGTTTAGTTCCACTGTCATGTCTTAGGTAACACATTCACTCTGAGAACAAAAAGTGGGTCCTGCATGTATATTAGTTCATCCCCACATGAATATGTTAATACATCCCTTTTGCTATTGCTTTTAAGATACAAATTTTTGTGGTTCTGATTTCAGAGTGAATTTGTTAAGAGGTATCATTAAAACTAGCATTTTTGAAACAGGCACAGTCTTATGAAATATTATTTTCAACTTACAGGCAGCTGAAAATTTTATTAAGTACTGTGAACCAATTCTAAAGGGAGAAATAGATATGAATGATTCTGGAAGATTGTGGAAACACATATCTCCTCATCTCAAGACCTCCTTACAGTCTATCTACATGAGATTTGAAACAGAGTAAGTACTTTCCTTCTACAACCTGCTTGAATTTAATGTGTTCGCTTCACCTGTTGGTTAATATAACCTGCATTTTAGGAATCTCTCATCTGATATGGATCTTATGAAGCCTATGGACAAGCATAGCACTTTGTCCTCTGCAGCAAAGTTTGCTCTTAGTTTTGAATTGCCATACTATGCCAAATATCTTATTATTGCTGCATTTCTGGCATCTTACAACTCTCCTAAAGAGGACAAGAAACTTTTTGTGAAGCTAAGTGGGCGAACAAAAAAGAAAGTTCAGAAAAGCACAAAAAATATGCAAACTAAACTAAGTTCATTAGTAGTTGGTCCACGTCAGTTTGATCTGGAAAGACTTCTGGCCATATTCTATTCCATTATTGAGGAAAAACCACACATATCTGTGAACTTGTTGACCCAGGTTTGGAGAGTCTTCTTTTCTCTAATAGTTTACTTTGTCATGGCCAAGCATTTTAATGTGCATTAATCTGTTTTCCATTGAATGACACTGTCTTATTTTCAGATTACAAGTTTAGTGGAGCTCCAACTTCTCTTGAAAGTGGGGAATGACCCATTAGAAACACCCAAATACAAATGTGCCGTTGGATTTGATTTTATCATCATTATTGCTAAGTATGTTATGTCACTTACTGTCCATTTTTCTTAGTTGTGCAGTTAAACTTGTGTCCCAAAATCTGCTTTCCTAACATGTTGGTTATTGTAAAAACTTTTTTTTCTTTTTGCCTTTTTGCAGGACTTTAAGCTTTAATGTCACAAAGTATCTAGTGGATTATAAATAAATAAGTATGATTTCTGAAGGAAGCTTGGTTGAGGAGCGGGTGAACAAGCAGACTTCAAACTGTATTTTTGTAATTAGAACATTTAATCAATTTTGTCCATACATAATATTTTCTTAATATGAAATCTTACATTGTAGTAAAGTCAAATTACCAACTAAAATTAAATTTCCAATCATTGCCTAAGAAATGTATAGAACAAACTGATGACAAATTAAAAATAACATGACCATCTGACATTCACATCAAACGAAGAGAATGTGAAAAGCACAGTAGGAAGTAAAGAGCTAAATAAATATTGATTTGGTTTACAATCCAGGCAAATACTTAGTAGAGATCATCATACTACTACATAGTGGTACTTTTTATCAGCTCTGGAAATAAATAGTGCCTTGCTTGAAAACAGGACATACACTTGGAGTGGTATCAGAAACATTATTTTCGCAGAGAACATTGATCCCCTCGAATGCAAATCAGCTGATCAAAGTTAGCATTCTTAAGGTGCTTATTAGCCTTTGGTTCTAACACCACCAAACACATGTATTTGTCTGCACTATATTAACTCCGATCGTGATGGTTTAAAAACTACCAGTCTTTTATAGATATTACACCACACCTTTGTACATGACACAAAATCGACCAAGTACTCATACATTGCACACATGAAAACAAAACAGATCTTAACAAGATCTGGGTGAAACTTTTTAAACGTCTCTCAAGAAATTAACACAAAACAAAGAGAACAACAACATAAATATTCAAATAGATTATACTAAGCCCATAACACGAAAAAACACAGTGCTACAGGTTGCTCAAATGCCTCTAAACACACTTCAGTGTGAAAGACCTTACAACTACAGTATCTTCTGTACTCAAAATTGGCTTTAAACTATGTACTTGGTGTTACTATCTTATTTCTGACCACTCCATTTTCTTTACTAGTGTACAAAATATGGCTTTCAAATGGTCCATATCTCTAGCCACATGAACGTCTGTTGCCATCAAAGAATACTGTGATGGCTCTGAACTTGGCACAGTAAAGTGTATCTGTAACTCACACTTCAGCCATCCATTTTTACATTTCAGATCTTCAGTAAAGGTTCTACACTAGCATGTTACATAATTTGAACAAATTGATCATTGAGGACAAAGCACTAATTTAAGCCCTTGTCAACAAGCAATTATCAAAACTAAATGTAAAGAAAGTTTTAAGAACTGGTAGCATGTAAATCTTCAAAGTATGATTTGGCCTTAATGTAAAAGTACAAGTAACAAATAACAAAACATCTCTATATTTATGTTTTTTTTTTGTTTTTTTTGTTGTACAGTACACAAAGCAAGTTTAAAAGAACAATTAAAACAGTTATGGATTCATAAGTAGTCAGCTCTTTGGGGAGCGTCCATTTAATACATAAGAGCCCAGAAGACCTGTACATGATAAAGTTATTAGGAGAAAGAAGGGAGGGGCAAAGTCCCAAAACTATCCGAACACATTTAATGGACAGCCCCTCACATAAATTCAGTTTAAGTTTGTTTTTGGTTATATGCAGACACACCATTCTCTGGCAGCTAGAAATATACACAATATATTTAACCTTTTTTTTTTGGGGGGGGGGGGGGGGGCATCAACTATATTGAAGTTTCAATTAAAGTTGAGGGACAAAATAACAAAGACATAGTCACCAAGATTCAAATTTGAAATGAACACTTATTTGCACTACACATTTTCATATTTCCTAGTTGTACAAGTAAAATAATCACATTTTACAATAAAAACAGTTCTTATCCTAAAATTTTTATGAATAATAATAGAAACTTAAATCACAGCATAAAATGTGATACAGTTGTAGCATGAATTAGGAGCCATTTAATTTCAATGGAATTGGGACGGGAAGTGAGAAAGAACAAAATTGTAAATATGCTCAATTTAAGACATGCCTTCACAACAAACATGGGGAATCAACCAAAAAGGAATTTAATGTATTACCCTGTGGCAACAACAAGTGATACACAAACTGAGACAGACCTGACAAGGGAAACATATTTAGGCCATACACCAGGATTTTGTTCCAAATTCATCTTTAAGTAGCCCGATATGGTAGATTAACAATGCACACCAAATTTGGTTCTGAGGTATATTACCACACCATATATAAACTTTCTTTATCGGCGAAAAAGGGGTAAAAAGGCCCCCATTTTTTAGTACAAGCCATCTTCAGAAAGGTGTTAGGAGTTCTCCTGATCTCCTCCTCATACACGAAATGGCATTTTGGTTACAGACTACGTTTATGCATTTAAAAAAAATTAAATTATGGCATTACAAAGGTCATTTTACCCTGTTTTCAGATTTCAAAAATTTGGGAAAGGGTGAGGCTAAGCACCAACTTTGGTGTGGCTACTCACAGAAAAGTTTGGCACAAAATCTGAGTGTATGAGCTGACAACGTTCCCTTGTGAGATGAGCCAAAAAAGTTGAGTTCCAAATAGAAAAACAGTCCAAACCAACAAAGTTTCCAGTACAAAAGTACTAATGTTAGTTCTTAAAGAATGTAACTTAATCCAAACAAATCACACACTGTGTAGGATGCCTTTTCGAAACCATTTAAATAGGCAATGGAGAAATAAATGCCTATAACGAAGGTCCACTACTGTAAGCTACAGTAAGTAAAACTAGCCGTCAAAAGTTCAAGCCTGTAAAGATTCATTTAGGAAAAAAGACATATTTCCTAGCAATATTTTGAAAACTTAATTAGGTGGAGCAATGAGCTAAATCTTTTAGTGGTATTGCATCAAGCTTTGGCATTACAGCTGCCACAATCAAAAAGTCATATCACAACAAAAATATATTTAAAAAAAGAAAGATAAAAGAATTTTTTAAATAAGGCAAGTTTCAGGGCAATTGTCTACTTTTAAAACATTGAATACAAATAAGTTTAAGTTAAATTTCCGTATTCTGCGGTTCTCTGGCATGGTGTATTTGAAGATGTCGGTTATGATTGGACTTGCAGGTACTAGCTTTACCACATATATGACAGGTAAATGGCCGTGTATTGCTGTGTGTCCTCATATGATCAGTGAGATAATAGTTACGATGGAAGGTTTTGTTGCAAATAGTACATGCAAAGTTTTTGGTTTCTTCATGTTCTCTCATGTGACGAATACAGTTATATTTACGAATAAATTGGCAACCGCAGTGGTTGCATGTATATGGTCGAACACTTCTATGAGAGTTCATATGTGAAGTGTGATCTTGTTTCCTAACAAAGGCCGCCTTGCAGAGGGTACATTTAAAAGGTCTAGAAGAGCGGCTCGCATGAATCCAACGATGGAGCTGTAAGTTCCACTTGGTGGTGAAATCTTTACCACAGATGTGGCAAGGAAACCGTTGTGAAGAAGAATGCATCTGAGGGTAAGAAATTAAAGAAAATAATTATAATAAGTGTACTTCAAGTGCAACCAGACAAAAAAAAATTGAGAGGAGGTCCAACCTTTAAATGGGTATTAAGAGACGATTTCAGAAACACCTGGTTGCAAACTGGACACTCAACATTTTCCCCCTCTCTTTCTTTCTTTGGAACATAACGAGTATCATGAACTCTTCTCACATGGCGAGTTAAACTCATTGTGTGAACAAACTTATCACTACAATAAGGGCAAGACTTCGGTTTCTCATCATGTATTTCTTTGTGCCATTCAAACTTTTTCTTTGATGGAAGAACCTAGAGCAAACACAAACACAGTTAACTCCAAGCCAACACGCTGAGGTAGAATATTTCTTTCATGGCAATCTGATAAATGTCATACCTGTCCGCAATGACACACATAATCTCTCTTTTTGGGCTTCAAGTTGAGGTGGTGCCGGTTTCGATGTTGTATGAGATTTGAATACCTTTTGAATACCATACCACAAGTAGTGCATGTTATTGGTGCATTTCCTGTGTGAGTATTCATGTGCTCATCTAATTTCTGTCTTGTTACAAATGATTTATCACAAGATTGACATTTGTGAGGCTTTATTTCCATGTGCCATTTCATATGCAGAGATAAGTATTTTCGTCTGAAAATGAAAAGAGCAAGTAAGTGACGCAATGAATGAGCAAATGAGCCAAAACCCCAAAAGCTTTGCAGCAGAAATAACTCACCTCAAAAAGGTTTTACCACACAACTGGCATTCCAAAGGGTGAACAACAAGATGTTCCAAGTAACCTTGTTCCTTTGGAAACGATTCACTACAGGTGGCACACTGGTACCTTGATACCTTGTGCTTGTTTGTCAAATGCTGAGACAGCGCTTTTGCAGTTTGGAAAACCTTTAAATAAGACATGAATTAATTAAGAAATGTAGATAAGGTAAGTAAAGAATATGATTAGGATAACATAGATCTTGTGTAGTTCAATACACAAGGAATCACTCACTTCACCACATTTTTGGCACTGGTACGGGAGAGTACCATGTGTTAATTCATGTAAAGGCGTTTCTGATGAAGTTGATTCAAATGTAGTACTTTGATAAGAAGTAGTTGCCGGCAAATCTATCAAGGATTCTGGATTTGTTCGTGATTCAGCTGTGTCTTCAGGTTCAGTCTTACTGATTCGGAACTGAACATCAAAGCTTGATGATCCTTGGTCCTTCACAATTACTTCATTCTTGATTGTTGTCGCTTTTGGTTTGCGAGTGTACTTCTTTTTTGGTTTTAATGGGATTAAAGTTTCACCTTCCTTGAAGGATGATGTGGAAGGTATGACGCTCCCTTCAATAGCTCCTTTGATCTCAGAGTCCATTCTCATAACAGTTGTTGCACTCTTCAGCTGATCACATGGATGCAGCCGTCTAAGTTTCAGGGAACTAAATATTTCCGGGCACTCTTTGCACCTGAACTGACGCGGCTTGGGTGGAGCCTTCTTGACTTTGTCTACTGAAGAAGCAGGGTCCACTGACTTGTTGCTAGGACTTTTTACGATGCCAGAAACTGAGCTAGCATTCTTGTTGCTTTCCAGGATATCTCTATGATTTTGTGGTTGAAGATGGGAGGAGAAAAGAGCTGTAAAACAAAAAAATTCAAGATGATGGTAATTTGTTGACCATATTTAAGCAATCAAGCAATTTTCTGAGAACTTACTTTCAGTTTCCGAGGGTGTTTTCTGAATAAACGGATGGAGTGTATTTGAAAATGAAGGTGTTGTTGAGAACTTTGCAATTTCTACAACAGTGCTAGTGTCTTCACTATCAGACAAGTCTGATCCAGGCCAGCTCTCTCTTGCTGTCAAATCAAACGAGACAACTGGAGAAGGCCATTCTCGGTAAGGACGGTAAGGCTGAAAAGGGGAAAATGAAAAAATGAATTAGAGGGAAAGCAGCAAACACTACACACTAGCATTTACAAAAAATCAAAGAAAAGAACCATACCGGCATAGACCACATAGAGCTACTATTTCCTCCAATACTTTCTTGTTCTGATAACTCGCCCCTTGGTGGCATTGTTTCATCAGTTTGAATATTAAGGGGTGATGAAGGGCCAGAATCTAATCATTTCGAATGCAGACAATTATAATGTTGAAGTATTGAAAAGTACAAGTAAATATTTTAAGATAATTACCGGGCCGTCCAAGAGAACACTCGTCTCGAAAATCAGCGTCGACATTCCCAGACAGGTTTCTTGGAACTCCTGACACATCTCCAACAATAACACTTGGAGGATCTTCACTGTCAGTCACGTGTTTGCCTCTCTCTGAATTATAACTGAAAAATTAACAAATAAACACATCAATCAATGAATGTCATTTCATGTCCAATAAGTTAAGCAAATCAAACACACAAATCTTACAGATGCAGCTTGGTTTTATTTTCTACATTAGCTTCATGCAGCTCCATTTTGATTTTCACTGAAGAGGAGTCCCTAAAAGTCACAAAATAAATTAAATTTTGTTCAAAAACATTAATAGAAAAATGTTGCACTAATGTATTTATCAACACATGCTATCTGAAAAGTCCATGGCAGTCAATGCTAAACTCACAACTGCATTACTTTCTGCAGTCCATAGTAGGGCTTTGACTTTTGAACTTCTATGAATTACTACTACCTACTGAGAAGCAGAAAATAGCTTCAATGACAAAATACGTACGTTTCTTCCGAATTTTCTTCAACATCTGAAATATAATGGTGAGGTGAAGGAGAAATGCTGAGGTCCGATCTGACTCTTAGAACACCTTCTATACTGCTTGTTGAATGAGCTCCTGGGGAGCCCAAGTCGTTCCACTCTGGACATCTTCGCTTCTTGGGAGGGGTAAGCATTTCCTTTTCCAGAGGTGTTTGGAGTCCAGTGAAGGAGCTAGACGGACGGTCTGTAATGACTTGCAGCTCTTGAGTTGGGTTGGAACTGCTACAACAGGAGTCCATCTCATCCTCCCTCATTAAGAGATGAACATCATTTTTCTCTCCTTCTGGATTTTCATCCCTTGTTGTCTCACAAAAGCTTTTAGCAGTCTCCTCTCTTTGAACATACTGTTCTGGATCTAAGGCTCTTACAGTTTCAGTCGCATCTTCATGAGAAACAGTGTCCTCTTGGTGTTGCAATGTTTGAGTTGAGGGTAGGAATACTATGCGAGATGAAGGCAGGCATTGAGGGCTTGGTTCAGGTGGGGTCTGAGGTCGAGTTTGAATGATGCTGAATCGTGGTCTGGAGCCATTGTTTGCAACCTGCAACGGACGAATTGCCTCCAGGAGATTTAATGATGTTGTATTTTCATCAGTAGGACACATGAAATGGTTGAAGAGCATCAATGGTGCCTTAAATCAAGGAAACGTGATGATAAAAAGAGCAAAATAAAAAATAAACTCACAAGACTAAACTACAGCATACACAATAGACACATACTTGAGAAGGAGGTGCTGGTGTTACAGCGTGAGGAGCACCTGCACTTGTCACCACAGGTACATGAATGAAGTTAGCGGCTGGTGCAGTTGCAGGTACACTTTGATGATGAACAAGTCGATTTGAACAAGTTGCTGCAGGTGCCAAACTTTCAACAGCTCCTGCCGAATCTCCTTCACTAGATTCATCTGTTACCAAAGAGACTTGGTCCACCTCTCTTGGGCTATCCACTGTAGTGCCTCCACAACTCTCATTTGACGCAATGACACTTCGTTCCTCAGATGAACTAGAGGGACTGGGATCCTTGAAAGCATCTTTCAGTTGTATCAATGCTTCAATGACTTGTTCCTTTGGGTGCGTGTTGAGATGGTCATGAAGGGATTCATCTTTCTGCAAGAGCTCAGTGCAAACAGGGCAGCGAATTCCTTTCACACACATTTTATTTTGCATTTCTCCCTGACCATCAGATTTCAGATGCATTTCAATTACTGTAAAACAAAGCATCACAGTTAGAATGGAAATAGCTAGATAAGCACATCTTGATTCAATAATACCATTTTAGCACATGCCTCCTTACTGTTGGGTAAGAAAAGAAAGAAACAGAATACAAAAGCAACCACAATGTTTTTTCTTACAAGATACAGACAGATCATTTCAAGTAAACTTCAAATGAAATGTGGGCTAAGACAATTTTTAATCTATACGTGTTGGGATAATAGAACTAATACAGAAGGCAATATGGCTGGAATTACACTTAAAAGCATATTTCACAATGCACTTAGTCATAGGTTTAAGGAAATAAGTCAAGAGGGTTAGCAAAAGAGTGAATAAAGAATAAAAAGGAGAGAGAAAATGTGTCATCACGAGTGACATCTGTTCACCTCCTTTTGTTTTTTGTTTTTGTTCCTTAGGCATTTGGTACTTATGGTTCAAGCCACAGCGGTTCTTTCACTCACATTGCTTATTGAACCAGCTCATCAACAAATTTAATGCACTGTACGCAATTGCCGAGCGCTACAGAATTTGATGATTATTGAAAGAACAGTGAAGTAGAACGAAATGAGAACCATTGGCAGGAATTCGGTCATGGTAACTATGAAGAGATTGAGAGCTTGATGGCTCGGGACGAAGAAGAAACAACAGCCGGATCGAAACGATGAAGGTCGCAAATAAATACCTTCGTCTGCAAAGTCATATTTATAACACAACAGTCGAATGAATTGTCGAAGATAGATAACTTGTCCAAGAGGAGGGGTGGGGAGAGTCCCAAATGTTGAGTCCAAAATTCACCCTTTCTAGTTCCAGGAGTCGAGCGAGTACCTTTAAAACCACCCGGACACGGAGTGTGCTCCTGGTGGTTTTCCTTTCCATGATCTTTACGCGTCCATGGTGACAGTGTTGTGTTATTAAACTGAAAATGCAGAGGACGACGACGAGCACAATTCTTACATGGTCGCCATGTTTTTCCTTCCTCCTCATTTCCTTCTTCTCCGAGTTTTCGGAGAGATGCAACCGGAAAATGTGAACGCGGCCACCGCGGCGTCGGGAGCAGGCGCGGCTCACGTAGTTGGCCTTCAAGCCTCTTCTAAGACGCGATCCTCAAGTATTTTTCACGCATTTATCACGAATTATTTCAAGTCCTGCAGCCTGTACGATGGCCAAATAGGGCACGACGCAGCAGAGAAGGGACCGGAAAAGCGGCAAGTGTATGAGAGATTCACAGCTCTGAAGTTACAATGCCAGGTCAACGACCCTCAGTGGGCCAGCAGACCGGTGAAGCTCCAGCTCCAGAGTCTCTTAATGGGACTCGAACCGAACGTGTGACCCCACCAATGGATTGCTCTCCAAACGAGGAATCTATTGGTGGAGTCACACGTTCTGTTCGAGTCCCATATAGCGACTCTGGAGCTCAAAACGCGTCAATAATATTGGCCGCCTGCGCCGGTCTTCGGGCCCACTGTGCGGCGACCCCTCCTTCTGCAGGTTCCCTTTTCCAATTTCCCTGCGCGGTTGTACAAAACGTGTACTCAAGGAAATGCAAGGCCGGCTCCTCGTCTGGTAAAGCTGAAGGCGTCAAACCCATCGAGGTGATTCCGCGGAGTCTAGTAACGACAAGTGCTTCCAGGCACGAGCAGAGCACTGTTATTATTCAAGGAATGTCGAGGGGGTTTTTACTCAAGATTTTGGCCTACGGAGTAATACTATTACGCTTATTACGCGTTATTACGCTTATTACGCGTTATTACGCTTATTACGCGTTATTACGCATTATTACGCGTTATTACGCATTACTACGCGCCAGCGCCATTGTGAATACTCCCTAGTACAGGTCAGTAATGAGCGTTATTACGCGTTATTACGCGTTATTACGCGGTATTACGCGTTATTACGCATTATTACCGCCTGCCGCCATTGTGAATACTCCCTAGTACAGGTCAGTAATGAGCGTTATTACGCGGTATTACGCATTATTACGCGTTATTACGCATTATTACGCGTTATTACGCATTATTACCGCCTGCCGCCATTGTGAATACTCCCTAGTACAGGTCAGTAATGAGCGTTATTACGCGTTATTACGCGGTATTACGCGTTATTACGCTTATTACGCGTTATTACGCTCAGGACCTACGGAGTATTACGCGAGTGAAAACCCCCTCGGTTATCTGTATATTGTGTTGTGATGATTTTAGTTGTCCAATTCGCGAGCAAGTGAAGTGACGACTTACTATTAAATGATTCCGTGGCGCCGATTGCGTCTCTTGTATACCGCGTAGTGAGGTAATGCTCCCGTGTTTGTTTACTTTTCTGTTTAATGTGTGTGCATTGTGCATTGCAATAAATTTCAAAATACGAAACATTTTAATCCCTTGCTAACCTTAATAAGAACCCCTTTTTACACTTTAAATACATTGGAAAACATGAATATTTGATAAATCAGCCAAAAACTCGAATTTTACTGAAAATTACCAATTTTACGGTAAATTACGGTAAATTACCGTTTTTTTACGTAACGTTGAACTTTACCGGTAATTTAGCGTCTCTATAGGGGTGTCAGAGACAGACGGACGCGGCGTGGCCGTAGATCCGTCACCGATACAGAGAGAGAGAGAGAGAGAGAGAGAGAGAGAGAGAGAGAGAGAGAGAGAGAGAGAAAAGGGGGGGGGGATGTGATATGGCGCGAGTGCGAGCGAGACATACAAGACTGGTCCGAGCCGTCCGGCCCACGCGTCGTCTGCTTTCTGAGACCCCGGAGCGAGGGGTCCTTCACTCTGAATTTGCCTGTGCACAAATTATTTCATTGCGGATTGCTTAGGATTCTATATGATTTTGTCGCGCTTTTTGCCCACTTACAGGCGTTTTTGACGTAAGATTGTGGGATTGTCTCCTCCTAGCGTACTCAGATTGTTTGAGTGGGGGACCCCTTGCCCCGGGGAGACCTTGGGGGACCTAGAGTCCTGTCGAGGGTCTAGGACACTCACCGCTCTAAACCCTGAAGGTCATCACCCGTAGTGGTCCTCGGGGGTCCATCCCCTCCCCTGCCATCGCGGCGGACGGTCCTTCCCCGCCCGCCGCGGCGCTATCCTATGCCTCCTGGGCATAACATGACTCGAACCAAACGTGTAACCCACCTATGGATTCCTTGGAGAGCAATCCGATGTTGGTGGGTTGACACGTTCGGTTCGAGTCCCATCTAGCGACTCTGGAGCTCAAAATCCGTCCGGGATTTTGACCGCAAACAAGACACTGCCTGCACTGAGGTTTGCAGTCTGAGTCCCATGTTTGTTTTTGTTGTTGTTGTTGTAGTTGTAGTAGTTGTAGTAGTTGTAGTAGTTGTAGTTGTTGCAGTTGCTGACTCGAACGCTGAGGGTCTGTGTCGAGACCTAACTGATGATGACCGCGGTCCTCTAGCCCACTGTGCGCCGCCACGCCGGCGTCGCGATTCTCACCCTGACTCCCGCCGAGTCGCGGATTGCCCGTCGTCGCTCCGCACGATGTTGCGGCAGTGAGAGCCGCAGAGCGGCAGAGCGCGCCGACCGGCCGACCGAGCAACGCGTTCAGCAGACGGGCTGTTCGTAAGGTGGTCCTCTTGTCCTGCTGGAGCATGGTCATGGCCACCACCGCGAGTGGACCGAGTGGGCCGTGTGGGCCTAGTGGGCTTCGTGGGCCGTGTGGGCCTAGTGGGCCGTGTGGGCCGTGTGGGCCTCGTGGGCCCAGTGGGCTTAGTGGGCCGTGTGGGCCGTGTGGGCTTAGTGGGCCGTGTGGGCCTAGTGGGCTTAGTGGGCCGTGTGGGCCGAGTGCTCGGCCACGCTGCGCGGCGACGGGGATGGTCCCGGCCGCCGTCGTCGTCCTGGCCATCGCCGTCCTGGCCGCGCTGCTGCCGGCAGCGAGCGCGTGCCGGAACGTGACCAAGGACCTGAAGGACCCGAAGGACGACCCCACCGCCGCGGCCGCGCACGACGCCCTGCTCCAGCGGGCGGCGGCGCCCCTTCACTGTCACCACAAGTAAGCTAGCGGCCTACTTTTCACTACCGTAAGTTTGAAAAAGTCGCCGTAATGAGGGACCACACTCATGTACACTCCCAATTTCCTACTAAGAAATACTGTGCTGTCATAATACTAAGCTAAATCTCAGTACTTATTACGACACATAAATTCGTTTATAATACGAAGAAACTGGTCATAAGTAACTGAGAACCCTTTACCATAGATTACCAGTACCTTCGCATAATGCTAAGCTTTTTGTTCGTATTACGAAGAAAAGGCTCAGTAGGATCTTGAGAGAGTATGGGATGGGTGTAGATGTCGTAACTACTGATCTGGTGAAAATGACGAGAATTCTAGTATTATCAACTAGTTTAACAAGAATCAGTTTAACTGTATCTACGTAGTTAAGGGTTCCATACCCAATCTGACTGTCTGACCGGGACTCCACGGTACTGGTCGATACGGCCGTAGTCAGAGTGACTACCGGTGACTACGGCCTGCCAGCTGCCTAAGGCGGCGCTCTGAATCGCTATGTCCTTTCAAAACAAAAAAGGGGGTAATTTTTTTTGCGGTCTTTTTGTTTGCTGCCAGCTCTCTTGCGCATGCGAAAAAGACACGTCAGTTTGAGGATGGACGGACACTTAAGTTGATCGGTTGGAATCGTGAGGTTCTTTTTATGATCACTGCACGACGCGCAGAAACAAACTCGCAATACACCCGCGACGCCACACTGTAAGTAAACAGATGTTGTGAAATGATGACTGTAAGGCAGGCAGGGGTGGGGGGAGCGCGGAGGTGAAGCAGTGCCGAGCAGTGCCGCGAAGGTGAAGGCGAGCGCCGGCCTACTCTTGACCCAATCCCAGCCAGCCAGCACGCTGACTCCGCGCAGCGCCCCGCACTGTCTCTCTCGCACCCCTCCACGCCCCCACGGACCGTGCCATGAGTGCGAGAGAGACAGAGCGACGAAAGCACAATGTGTGGAGTCTGAGCGGCAGCTTGTGCGCTTCCATGGCGGCGGACACCGACACTTATTGCCGCGGATGCTTACGCGCCGCGCCGCTGCACAGTGGGCCAGAGGACCGGTGGAGGCGATCCCAGACGGGTTTCGAGCTCCAGAGTCGCTAAATGGGACTCGAACCGAACGCGTGAGCCCACCAATGGACTGCTCTCCGAACGAGGAATCCATTGGTGGGGTCACACGTTCGGTTCGAGTCCAATTTAGTGATTTTCAAAACGCGTCTAGACTTTTGGCCGCCTGCTCCGGTCTTCCGGCCCACTGTGCGCCCTGCGCTGTGGCCGGCTGCTACGAGACTGATTCCGAACCTTTCTGGTTTCGTCGCTCTGTCTCTCTCGCACTCATAGGGCGTCCCGTACAGGAGCGAGAGAGACAGAGCGTGACGTGCGCGGAATCGGTCTATAGGTCCGAGCCGCGAGGTTCCACTCGCCGTGACTCACACCGCGGTCGTGGCCGCGCCGTGCACCTGTCTCTTGCTCTCGGCCGCCGGAGCAAACACTCGCCAAATCGTGTCCACTAGAGCGCCTAAAATCCCTTGTAACCCAAATGCTTTCCCCAAAGAGGCAAAAAACAACAAAAAAACAAAACAACAACAACAACAAAAACCGACCGTAATGTGGGCGTTAAAACGGCTAAAGCCTACGAAATCTGACGACATCTCTTGCTTTCATAAGTCCTAATGCCAAAACACCAAAAAAAGTTATGCCCCCTCGCTTTCGGCAGTATGCAGTTATGCAGTTGCATCGACAAGCCTGAACGCAGGTCGTGCGCGTAAGGCTAAGACAAACCCGGGGGCAATAGTTTACTTGGCAAGCCGTTTTGAAAGACGAAAAATTTGCAAGCCTTGGCCTGAAATCTTTATTAGCTGGCCAATATTTGGCGCTTCGGCCTCCTGCAATGCCAAATTTTGGCAAGCTGCCACTGTTATTCAACGAATGTGACGTCATATTCGTTCGAATGTGAACTTTGTCACGTTCGTTTGAATATGACGTCACACAAAATAACAAAATAACGCCTTGTCAATTACATGGCATGCAAACTTTGCCAACGGCTTTACAGCGAGCATGGAGACAAGCTAACGTAGGGAGACGCAAGGTTTGGGACACCCTCTAGTATTTCAACACTTTCAGACTATTTTATTACGATAATCGTCCAATTTGATGTGGTCTGTGGAATCAGGAAGGATACTCGATGATGTTAATACCTTTAATTTGTCAAATTGAATATTTCCCTGAAATAAACCACGAGAACTGCGTGTCACTAGGTCATGTCAGATCTTGGATCTTGCGAGAGAGAGGGCCGGTTTTCTAACCTACAAAACTGAAGACTTTATTATTGTCGATGATATTTTGTGTGACAAATATCATCTTCGTCGTCCTACATGACATAAACTATCATAGGAGTAGTCAGATGTCACGAAAGTATCGCCAATTCAATGTAAACTGTTAAAAAGAAACTTCGAAGTATGCCTGTCTCACTCCCTCCAAACTACATGAGCTGGTGACAGGAAGCGGGACCTTGCGTCTCCCTACGTTAGCTTGTCTCCATGCAGCGAGCAGGCAGGTCGAACGCTGGGACCATTTTTTTTCCGCGGGCGAGTGCATGAAGCGGGTTGCGTCACTGTGTCGCACGGCCCCACCGTCGACGCCCAATCAAGTCACAAAGTCTTCCTTCCACGGTGAGAAAAAGCACCTGTCCTGTCACCAGGACCGTCTAGAGGCCAGGGACTCCGCGACGTCCACGTCGGTACGTCCGCGTCCGCATGCGCACCGCGCACCGCCGATGGGATGCGCCACACAGTGGGCCAGGAGGCGGTGATCGTAATCCCGGACGGCGTTTTGAGCTCTAGAGTCGCTAAATGGGACTCGAACCGAACGTGGGAACCCCCTATGGATTGCTCTCCGAACGAGGGATCCTTTGATTGGGTCACGCGTTCGGTTCGAGTCTCGATCAGCGACTCTGGAGCTCAAAACGCGTCTAGAGTTTTGACCGCCTGCGCCGGTCATCTGGCCCACTGATCACCGCAGGAAAAGTCCAATGAATGTTGAGCAAGAAAATCATCGAGGCATAAAGCTCGGGCCATCAACACTAATCGCACAGCCACACTGTACAACGTATGCGTCGCGTCGAAAAGAAAATAGAGGCATTGCAATAGACCATTGTCAGTCGTCACCGAGTGGAGAACAACAGTAACTAAAAACGCCAGGAGCGAGGGGTCCCTCTTGAATTTGCCTGTACACAATTTGTTTGATTGTGTCGGATTGCTTAGGATTCTGTATGATTTTGTCGCGCTTTTTGCCTACTTACAGGCGTTTTGACGCAAGATTGTGGGATTGTCTCCTCCTGGCGTACACAGATTTTTTGAGTGAGGGACCCCTTGGCCAGGAGCCAGTAGAGCGTGCCACCTAGCGGCCGTTACTGTGAACTGCCAAAACGTAAACACTGTAACCTGTAGTACCCTCTACTCTATGGAACCTGCACCTGGTCACCACGAGGTCCAGAGCAGGGACCGCCAGGTGGCATAGTGCTAGATTTTTTATTTCTTTTGTCCTTCACTCGGCGACGTGTGAAAGTGTCTATCTACAGGGCATTTCTTTTTCTCCAATTATCCCCCAAAAAATCATATTGAACAACGCTAGATTCAAGACGCAGACCATTGACCGCCATTGACTGGATTCTAAGAACAAGAACCCACCTTTTTGGTTTCAGATTTTTTTTTATTGCAGTATACTGTTGTTAATTGATGACTCACTTTTGTCAGATCCCCCACTGAGAATTCATTGGTAAAACTACAGCGTTTTTAAGCGTAATCAGTTTACGCTTGAAATCGAGAGTAGCAGGCCCATCCGCCAAGATTTCCCCTACCTAAATGCATGGGGGAATTTCTAGTGCATGCTTCAAATCAAGCGTAACATTATGCTTGACTCAAGCATAGAGTAACGCTTTAGTTTCACCAGTGTTCATCTGTACAGATAGGAAAAACACAAGCCCGGCCAACCGGCCATGCACTTCCGGGACGGGAACAATCATCCTGCACAGTCAAAAACAATCGGCGTGGCTACGCGAGGTTCCCCTCGGTTTCTGTGCGTGCGCGCCGCGCCGCGTAGACAGGGAGGCACTGAGGGACCCCGCCGCGGCCCGGAAGCGGATGGAAGCACGACATGACGCGACATGACCGCCGTGGCGTCACTTCAGCGGCACGAAGCCACTTTGTCTCGCCCTATGTCGTGGCTTGGGTTCGAATCCCACGGGAGCCCCGCCGCCGCCGCCGGGCACGGCCTGAGGGCCCGGGACCCGCGGGACACAGTGGGCCAGAAGACCGGTGGAGGCGGTCAAAATCCCGGACGCGTTGTTTTGAGCTCCAGGGTCGCTAAATTGGACTCGAACAGAAGGTGTGATACCTTCAATGGATTCCTCGTTCGGAGATTAATCCATTGGTGGGGTCGCACGTTCGTTTCGAGTCCCACTTTCGAGTCCCGCGATTTGATCGCCTCCACCGGTCCTCCGGCCCTCTGTGCGATAAGCACCGTGAGTCCAGCCAATGGGGACGGCAGGGGAACCCTCGTCTGAGGAAATCCAGTTCAAAGGTGCAGATTTCGTGGAACGGATCCGGTTGCCTATTGGCTTTCTGCTCCGCCCATAGATTTACGGTGCAGTGCCGCACAGTGAGCCAACACCGGCGCAGGCGGCCATGACTCTAGACGCGTTTTGAGCTCCAGAGTCGGTAAATGGGCCTCACCGCGAATGTGTGACCCCACCAATGGATTCCTCGTTTGCAAAGCAATCCATTGGGTGGAGCTCAAAACGCCGCGTCTAGAACTTTGGCCGCGCCTGCGCTGGTCCTCAGGCCCACTGTGTTGTGCCGATCAGGACCTGCACGCCGTCTGTCTGCAGGCCGTGTGGTGCGGACGACGCGGACGTGTGGCGCAGATCAGCCGACGACCACCAACAGCCTCTCCACGACCTCCACGACCTCCACGACCACGAGGAGGACGCCTCGCTGTGGCCCTTCTTCCGCGACCTGGACCTGCTCCGGCTCCTGGAGGCCGCGGCGTCGGGCCCCGGCAGCGGCGTGCTGCACCGCGACGAGTGTCGCCGCGACCTGGCCGCCTACCTGCACGGCCTCAGGAACTTCTCGTCGTGGGCGGTGCAGAGTGAGTAAGGTACAGGCCGCGCACAGTGGGCCAGAAGACCGGTGGAGGCGGCCAAAACTCTACACGCGTTTTGAGCTCCAGAGCCGCTGAACAGGACTCGCACCGAACGTTTGACTGACCCAACCAATGGATTGCTCTCCGAACGAGGAATCCATTGGTGAGGTCACACTTTCGGTTCGAGTCACATTTAGCGACTCGGGAGCTCAAAATGCGTCTAGAGTTTTGGCCGCCTGGCCCACTGTGACTGTGCCGGTGCGGAAGTAGGGGTAGGTGTCTCGAGCACCGCGGCGCGCACACTAGCCACGCTGAGACTCTGAGACCCCCGCGCTGCCTCCTTGCGCAGGTCAGTGGCGTGACGTCACAGCCCCCCTACCCCCCCCTTTCCCCCAAAGCCTCGTGGGCGCTGGAGTCCGCGTGCGTACTCAGGCTATGTTTTTTTGAAGTCTGATTCGCAGTGCTCTGTCTCTCTCGCACTCCTTCGGGAAAGCCCCAGGAGTGCAAGAGAGGCAGAGCGACGACCGACATACACCCAGAAAAATGATTTGTTGAATCAAGTAAAATATGTTTCTTGATACGTGATTCAAGCGAAACTGAGTGTCAGATCAATACTGATAGGCTTTGCATTCATTCAACTCTAGCCATATTTCTACAATATTTCTACTTCACTCAAAGCACACCTTTTACTTAGGCACATTAATGCAAAAAATTATACTTGCATCGAATAAATTTTACTTGATTCAAGAAATAATTTTTGTGGGTGTGCCCTTCAGTGTGGGACTCGTCGGTGCGCTCGCCGCGCGGCGCGCTGTGGGGCGAACTCTGGCAGATGGGCAACTTCGACGAGTGCCTCGGCGCCAACGACGTGCCCACCCTGCGCCTGCACCTGCCCGGCAGCGCCTTCTGCCTGGCCACGCTGCGCCTGGAGGCCGCGGCGGCGGCGGCGGCAGCGCCAGCGGCCAGCGCGCGGCACGTCTACAAGGTGAGCCCTCCGCGCCTAGCCGCGCCTAGCCGCGCCGCCCTGCGCCTTTTCTCTTTCTCTGAGGTCCTAGCACGGGAAAAAAGTTGTTCGGCCGGTGGAGATTGAGTGGTGGGTCGTGGGGCTCAACTTTTGGTCGATGACGAACTTTCGGTCGTCACGATCGACCTTCGATGTACCACGATTAGGTTAGTTGATTACCACACTCAGAGAAATGGTCACCACGGCTGGATTTCATCCATCAACCAACCCATTCCGATCGGTGTGACCAACTTTCTATTTTCCGTGGGCGGGACTTCACTAGACATCGTATTCAAACGAACGTGACAAAATTCACATTTCAACAAATACGACGTCACATTCGTTGAGTAACAGTAACCTCATTGCAATGCCCATCACTCGAAGCCTGTCTCGATCGAACTGAAAAGGTTTTGAAGGGGCTGGCGATCGATCTAATCTGAATCTGACCTCCGCGCGCTTGCAAGGCTACTGAATGAAATGAATGGAATCGTCTGGCTGCTACTCTAAGGCGGACTGGAGGCCTAGGAGGTAGAGAAAAAGTCGCGGTCTCACACAAAACCTAGCAAGTTAAGATAGTCTCCCCGGCGAGTTAGAATGGTTTCCATAGGAGCGGTCGACGACGTAGCCGCAGCAGGCGCGTATCCAGGCGTCCCTCCCCTTTTGGCATTAATAATACGCCTAAACGTAGGCAATTTGCCGTACAATCCGCCTGTAAGTAGGCAAAACGTGCGGCATGACTCCTTGTTTTTTTTAGTCTACAGTGTTATTCAACGAACGTGACGTCATATTCGTTGGAATGTGAATTTTGTCACGTTCGTTTGAATACGATGTCACATTCGTTTGAACGTGACACGGCCGTTAAATTAGGGTGTCACATTCGTTTGAACGTGGGTCAACATTCAAACGAATGTGACGTCATATTCGAACGAACGTGGCAAAATTCACATTCGAACGAATATGACGTCACATTCGTTGAATTACAGTGCAGATGCGAGCCGTAGCCACTCTGTCTGCAGCCGGCGGCGCACCGCATGCAGGTGCCGCGGCACGTGCTCCACTGGGGCGTGTGCGTGCCGCAGAGCTGCGCGCCCCGCGACCTCGCCGCGCTGCTGGGCCCGCCCCTGCGCGCCCTGGCGCAGCCCCTGGCGCTGCAGGCGCACCTCAGCTTCGACCCGGCGCTCTGCCACGGCCAGCGCGACCACCACGACCACGGCCACCACGACCACGGCCAGCACAGCGCCTCCCTCTGGTGAGCACGGCGCACAGTGGGGGCGATCAAAACTGTGGACGTGTTTTGAGCTGCAGTGTCGCTAAATCGGACTCGAACTGAATGTGTGACCCCACTAATGGACTGCTCTCCGAACGAAGAATCCTATGGCAGGGTCTCACGCTCGGTTCGAGTCCTGTTTAGCGACTCTGGAGCTCAAAACGGGTCTATAGACTCTATAGAGTTTTGGCCGCCTGTCACTGTGCGGTGTCTTGGAAACTTCTGCTCGCTCGGGAGGAATTCCGAGCCGTGATTTTGTCGCTGCCACACTCGTATCCCGACGGGACGCCTTATGAGCGTGTGAGAGGGACGCTCGCTCATCTTCGTGTGGAAGAAGAGACTCGCACTCTCGGGGCGTTCTCCGAGAGTGCAACAAAATAATCGTGATTCTCTGCAGCATGTTTTGCGATGTGTGTGAGTTGCAGGACGGCTCTGCTGTGGCTGCTGGCCTGGGTTGTGTTCTGCACCGTCGCCGATTGCACCGGCAAGCCAGGTCAGTGGCATGACGGGGTCGGTATGGTTGATTGACAACCACCAGAGCAGTCAGCACGTGGTGACCCATATGGATGAACGAACATACAGCACGTGGTTGAAACTGAAAATCCCACACGGGTTTTGAGCTCCAGAGTCGCTAAATGGGACACGAACTGAACGTGTGACCCCACCAATGGATTCCTCTCCGAACGTGGAATACATTGGTTGGGTCGCACGTTCAGTTCGAGTCCTGTTCAGCGACTATGAGCTCCCCCAAGAACACGAAACGCTCACCTTGATGTCGATATCAATATGACCTATTGTAGTCAAAATTGCGACAAAAAAAAAGCATAATTATGACGTCTTTTTGACGTCCTTTGACTATGCTTCGTTATTGTCTCGTGTTCTTTGGTCCAAACGCGTCTGGAGTTTTGGCTGCCTGCTAGTTGCTCACTCGAACGCTAAGGGACTGTTGAGACCTAACAGCGCTGATGATGATGCTGGCCTTCTGGCTGGCTGGCTGACTTTGCTGCTTCGGTGTCCATCAGGCCGCGGCGTGCAGGCGTTCTCTCTGCGGCGGAACTGGTGGGCGCTGGTGGGCCGGGACCCGGCCGCCCTGAGGCAGGCCGACGACATCGCCCTCATCCATGCAGCCAAGACCGTCGGCGTGGTGCTCGTCATCCTGGGGCACCGCGGCGAGGCGCTCATGGCGGGGCCCGTCCTCAACGGCGTGGACGTGGAGAAGGTACGCACGCACTACTGTCATTCAACGACTGTGACGTCATATTCGTTCGAATGTGGAGGCGCTTGTCTGTCTCATCTAGTCTCATCTTAGTTTGCCGCGTCAAAGGGGATGCCTACCACCGAGGCGCTTCCAGGATCGCCGCGTCAAACGGGTTGCCCACAACGGCGGCGCCTTCACAGCCGCTGTTCGCCACCTTAACTCACACAAGCTTTTCAATTTGCCCCAGATGTACGCTAACGTGTTGGACGTGCTGGTGATCAACGGGTCCGTCATCGTGGACGTCTTCTTCGTGGTGGGCGGCTGCTTGTTGAGCTGGACCCTGCTTGGCCACCTGCAGGGAGGGAAGCCGCTGAGTCTGTTCAGCCTGTACCTCTACCGCTACCTCAGGTGAATGAGTGAGTTGGGGGGGGAGGGAGGGAGGGAGAGAGAGAGAGAGAGAGAGAGAGAGAGAGAGAGAGAGAGAGAGAGAGAGAGAGAGAGAGAGAGAGAGAGAGAGAGAGAGAGAGAGAGAGAGAGAGAGAGAGAGAGAGAGAGAACAAACGAACGAACAGAGCGCGCTGCCAAGTTATTAATTCGGTATGCTGCCGCGCTGCACGCGGGGTAACGCCAGCGGGCAGGGTACGGTCCTGGACGCGCGGAGTATGTCCGCCCACGCCGCCGCAGCGTGGGGTAAGTCCAATCTAGATGACGGCGCGCAGCGGCAAGTGGATGCGCCGAGGGACGCTGCCGGCCGCCGCGTGCTCGTAGTCGTTGTCGTAGTCGACCGGGTAGTCGATGGCGCCGCGACGCAGTGCAGGCGAGCGCCGCGCCGTGTCCGAGGCCGTGCGGTGGTGCGAAGGCGGCGAGCTGGACACCGGTGCCGGCCCCGGCGAGGCCGAGGCCGCGAGTTGGCGCCGCGAGGGGGCCGAGCTGGACTCTGGTTCCGGCCCCGGCGTGTGCCCCCGAGGAGGCCGGGAGGCTGGCTGGACGCAGCCGCCGGGCGGCGGGGCGGACGAGTCCTGCTGCATGTGCCTCTCGTACGCCTCCATGAGGGCCTTCATGGCCTTCCGCATGACTGCACTTTGGGCCGGCCGCACCTGCGTTGAGAGCATCTTCAACCACCAGTGTCCGGGCGTGGCCTCGGCGTGCTCGACTAACTGAACAGTGTGCATGGCGCACTCCGACTGGAGCGTGCCTGCCGGCCCACTGCACGAGCAGCGGGAAGATCGGCATAGGCGGAAAGCTCTCGACGCGTTTTGAGCTCCAGAGTCGCTGAATGGGACAACCGAACAGGTGACTTCATCAATGGAGTGCTCTCCGAGCGGGGACTCCATTGGTGGGGTCACACGTTCGGTTCGAGTCCTGTTTAGCAACTCAAGAGCTCAAAACGTGGCCAGAGTTTTGGCCGTCTACGCCGGTCTTCTGGCTCCATGTGCATTCTACAAACTGAGCAGTACTGTCCGTACTTACCTGTCGCACGGAGTCCTCGATCAGGACCGCGGTGTCCTCCTCGCGCACGAACAGCGGCGAGCCCCCCGACGCGACGCACTGGTCCACGGCCATGGGAAGGCCGCCGGGCTCGCCGCCGGGCGTAGGCGGCGGCGAGGGCCTTGATGGCGGAGGGGAAGGGCGTGCAAATGACCATTCCGAGGACGATCTTGCGGTGGCGGCCGCAGCAGCAGCCGCGGGCGCGGTGCTCGTGGAGGCGGTGGCGGAGCGCCGCGGCGCGGTGGAGGTGCGGCGGTCAGACACCTCCCCGGAGTGCATGCGCCGGTCACCTCTCAGGATCTTGTGCCCCTCGCCGGCAGTGTCTGCCGGAGGTCCTGCCCGAGGTCCTCCGGGGACATCCATCACGGCATGCCGGAGTCCGGCGGCTTCCTGGCGGCTGAGGAGGCGGTCCTCGGGGCCGAGGGGAAGCAGTTCGGGGGAGGAGCCGCCCAGCCTGTCCACCGGGAACACCGCCGCCGCCAAGCTGGCCAGCCAAGACGGCGCCAAGAGGGTGGAGTTGGTGGAGTTGGCCGTCGTCGGCGGCGCCCCGGCCGGCGGGGTGCCGGCGGTCCAGGCGGGGTCCTGGCTGTCCTGGCTGTCCTGGCTGTCCTGGCTGTCCTGGCTGTCCTGGCGGGGCGGCCGCACCAGCAGGACGGCCAGCCGAGGGCCCTTCAGGGGGTCGCTGCCGGCACTGTGCATGACAAGGCTTAGCGCGTGTCGCGGTGGTCCTTGCAGCTGAACCGTTTCGAAGAGTGCTCGCTCGTCGCTCCACAGTGGGCCAGCAGACCGGTGCACGCGGCCAAAACTCTTGGCGCGTTTTGAGCTCCAGTGTCGCTTGATTGGGACTCGAGCCGAACGTGTGACCACCAATAGATTCCTCGTTCGGAGAGCAATCCATTGGTGGGTTCACACGTTCGGATCGAGTCCCATTTAGCGACTCGGGGGCTAGAAACCCGAGTCGAAACCTGTCCGGGATTTTGACCGCCTCCACCGTTTCTCTGGCCTACTGTGTGCCCTGGCTCATCTCACGCCCCTCCCGAGACCGCTCCATGGGTGCGACAGAGAACCACAAGAGCGCTGTTCGGAATCAGTTCGCCGCTCGACTGGATCGCCCTGTTCTGGAGGCCTACCTGCTCTTTGCGGACGGACTTACGGCGAGGGGGCCGCCGAGTAGATGGCCATGAACACGACGACGATGACGGCGGCCAGCCCCAGGAACACGACCAGGGTGATAGGCACCCACCTCTCCATGCCGTCCATGCACCTGCCATGCGCCGGCCGTGCGCCGCTACTGGCCGCTACTGGGGCAACACTGACAATGGCGGTGCCGGCGCCGCACAGTGGGCCAGAAGACCAGCGCGACCAGCGCAGGCGGCCAAAAACTCTAGACGCGTTTTAAGCTTCGGAGTCGCTGAATGTGACTCAACTGACTCAACCCACTCCAAACAAGGAATCCATTGGTGGGGGTCACACGTGTTCGGTTCGAATCCCATTTAGCGACTCTGTAAAGGCCGACGGCCGACCGGCCGCGGCGATGTCACCTTTGTTTACATCGTGTTCAAACCAACACAGTTCACATTCTCATGAATGTGACGTCACATTCGTTGAATAACATTGTGTCATGTCTGACACAGGCTCATCCCCGCGTACGGCGTCACCGTGGCCGTCCTGGCCGCGGGGCTGCCGTCCCTGGGCTCCGGGCCGCTGTGGAAGGTGACGGTGGTGGAGGAGGCGCGGCGGTGCCGTCGCCGCTGGTGGGCCAACATGCTGTTCGTCAACAACCTGGTGCGGCCGGACGAGCCGGTGAGTACTGCACAGTGGGCCAGAAGGCCGGCGCAGGCGGCCGAAACTGAAGACGCGTTTTGAGCTCCAGGCTTTCTAAATGGGATTTGAATCGAACGATTGGTCCGCCAATAGACTCCTCATTCGGAGAGCAACGGTTAGAGTCCCATTTAGCGAATCTGGGGCTCAACACGCGTCTAGAAGACTAGGAGAAAAAATGAAGGTTGTGACTGTTAATCTTAATGCCACTCTTCACTGTACATCGAAAGAAGGTGTTTAGCGTACCCAGGGATACAGCAGACACTGTACCTCAAGGAACGGAATTCACTGTACCCTGGGAACATGCATTTACTGTACCTCGGAAACTGTTCAGACACCGAATTCATCATAAATGTAAAATAAAGGCAAAATTTAAAATTTGCGATAGAAACAATTCGATGATGGAAATGAATACATCTCAACAAAACGAAAAAAATATGACAAAAAATGATGAAAATATGATATGATTAGCATGTTATGGCCTCAGACTCGGAGTTCCACAGCAATCGGCGTCAGAAGTTTCTAAAAGTACGATTTTGGACCACTTATAATAATAAATAATAATATGATAAAATATAATTAATTGATAAACAACCATACATTAAAATAAACATCCTCATTAGTATCATCTGCTTTCACGTTAGCGTTTGCGTTAACATTTTTTTTTCCATTCCAGTGCCTGGACCCCAGCTGGTACTTGGCGTGCGACTCCCAGCTGTTCGTCCTCGCCGCGCCCATGGTCGTCCTGGCGCACTCCAAGCCCCGCCTCGCGGGCCGGCTGCTGGGGGCCGCGCTGCTCGTCGCCGTGGCGTACCCCGCAGTGGTCACCTGGCGCCTGGGGCTGGACGGCACCATCATCCCCTACCCGGAGTACGTTCAGTCGCACAGTGGGCCAGAGGACCGGCGCAGGCAGCCAATACTTACTCTAGACGCGTTTTGCGCTCCAGAGTCGCTAAACATGACTCGAACCAAACCTGTAACCCCATTAATGGATTCCTCTTTTGGAGAGCAATCCATTAGTCGGGTAACACGTTTGGTTCGAGTCATCTTTATCGTCTCTTGAGCTCAAAACGCCTCTTGGCCGCCTGCGTCAGTCTTCTGGCCCACTGTGGGCTGTTCCATCTTTTACCTTGGCCGAGGCACCCGCCGCCAAGGCGAAGACGCTCACCGGGGTTCTCTGTGGTCCTCGCAGCGTGGTGGGCCACATGGCGGCCACGGCCTTCCACTTGCACGTGTACGGTCGACCATCTGTTTAGGGGGCCATCTTGTCGCTCACCGGGGTTCTCTGTGGTCCTCGCAGCGTGGTGGGCCACATGGCGGCCACGGCCATCCACATGCACGTGTACGTGTCGGCGCTGTGCCGCGCGGGGCCGTACGTGCTGGGCGTGGCGGCTGGCTGGCACTTGCGGCACCTCCGGGCGCGCAGGCTGCCGGCCCACCCGGCGCTGGCCTGGCTGCTGGCGCCACTGGGGCTGCTGGCCGCGGCCGTGGTGCTGGCCGGCTCCGTGTTCTACCCGCCGCTGATGACGGCCCCGCCGCCCCGCTGGTGCACGTCGTCTACGCGGGGACGTACCGCACCGCCTGCGCGCTCTCCTACAACCGCCGTCCTCATCTCGGTGGCCGCGCGCGACCACAGCAGTAAGACATCCTCTCTACTCTGCAAATCCAAGTCGAAAATAGTTTTGTGAGGTTTTGAGAGTAGCGTTGCCTTGCCGTCCGCAGCAGAGAAGTCCTGGTGCCGCGGCCTGTCCGCCTTCCGGCCGCTGTCCCGGCTGTCTTACTGCGCCTTCCTGACTCACGCCCTCGTGCAGCTCCGCTCCGTCGGGGAGCAGCGCGCCGCGGCCGTCTACAGCACCCTGGACACGGTACGTGCGGCGTCCCGGGCCTGCTGCAGTCCGTGCGCACTCAATGCTTATCAACTTGCACACTCTACAAACTGAAGTGTGTGCGTCGCGCGTCGAGATCGGCCGAGCCGTTCTGGAGATGTAGGCGATGCAAGTTTATCGGTAGGCATCACGCCGTACAGGGAGGCCAAACGGATTGCCTATGCGCCGTTCTGCAGGCGCTGGCAAAAAGGAAACTTTTTCAAACGCGTTTTTCGACCAGAATTGCCCCTTCCTCGCGAACCCTTCTATTTTAAACGCTGCCTTGCAGCATGCTTATAGAGCTTTCAAAGAGCTTTCGAATGAGACCTACATTTAGTGCGCAAGCCAAGTGTTCCACTTTACGTGTTCCAGATCACGCTGGCCGTGCCGGACGTGGTGTTCGCCTTCGCGCTGGCCCTCGTGCTGCATCTCACCGTGGAGGCGCCGTGCAACGCACTGCTGCACGCTGCCTGGGGCCGGGGCCGCGGGGCCTCGGGGGCCGCGGGGGCGGCGGTGGGCGGCGGGGCCGCGGCCTCATGACGACCGCACGTGAAAAACCTTACGTAGTATTTTGAGCATACACTGTTATTTCTTGTGTGATAATGAACTAATTTTAAAGACAATAAAATTGTTATTGCATTATTAGCGCCATAAAAAAGTTATTGCATTATAAGTGCAATAAATTTTGTATTGCATTCACGCATAATATCACTTTATCACAAATTGATGTGATAATTTGGACCAAAACCGGCTTAAACGTGAGAAACTTATTTCTTTTTTGATGTAGTAATTTTTTATTGCTGCCACAGATGCGATAATTTGAAAGAATCACATTAGTTTTTTTATCGCAGCTAATTGTATGAAACTTATTATCACATTAGAAATATCAGTACGTATATACGGCAAAAACTATTTAGTTTGTTGTACGAAGAAACAGTTCGTAAATTACGAGGCATTTTCTTTGTAAGCTTATGTAAGCTCAAAAACAAGCTACTTTTCTTTGTAAGGCCTCTTATAGTTTGTAAGGTTTTTAGAGTGCGCTTGCGGAGTGACGCAGGTTCGGAACGGATCAGTATTATAGATGTGATAGAAGGTCGGGTTTACAGTTCTGAAAGTTGTCGAAAAGTTGACCACAGTGCTCACTGAGAGAAAAAAAAATACGGCGAAAGTGCGGAACATGTCTTGTCAACAATTTGCCTGGACCGTCCGCACTTGCCAACGACGAAACTTCCGTATTTGTTTTCCGTACCTGTTTATATTGGTTCGTGTGGAGCAGGTAGTGCGGACGTTCAGTACTTGTCTCCGTATCTCCGTACTCTATTCTTCTGTACCTTTTCTGTTTAAAACTACGGAATTTTTTTTTTCATTGGATTGCAAGGAAAATAGTGCCCTGTATATGCTTATTGCGTTTATTCTATTTATTTATAATTTCTACGAGGACCTGTGACCTACCTTATATATGTACATATATGCAGTCCAAGAGCTGTACATTTTGTAGGCAAAGTCTGTTTTAGCAGTTCAAATGTCAAGGCCATTCAATGCAGCGGAAATCGAGGTGAATTTTTATTAGTTTCACCAGTCCCCCTCATGTCACTGCTTTTCAAGTCATCTTGTAATCAAGGTGCGATCACAGGAGCAACAATACGTCATCAAATATAGGCTATACTTTTGACAGCGTGGTATTTTTACAAAGTCATTCATAATACTGTATTGTGCAGAAGGTCACGTTTTGACCTTGACACGTAGTCAGAGTGAGAATTTTCACACACACATACATTCACACACCTCTCTATAAAAAGCACACGTTCTACCCCCTCTCTTTACTCACTATGTCCTATGTCTCCGTGTGTGTGGTGTCTGTCTGTCTCTGTCTCTCTCTCTCTCTAACACACACACACATCGTACACGACGCTTCGACACACAGTAAGTAATATCGAGTCAGAGTGAAGTGCTGTACCTTTCGTTCCCTCTGCTTCACGACACGAGCACCTTGAGGACGTAGAAGTGCGCTGCGATGAAGAACGGCAGGAGGGCGTCGCCGGGCCGGACCACGTACAGCACCATGGCGATGAGCCCCGCCACGCAGGTGCACGCGTCGAAGGCGTCTCTCCTGGAGGACGACGGAGCCAGCGTGCTCCGTGCGGCCATGGCTTCGGTCTCAGCATCGGTCCCAGCCTCAGCCTTGCCGTAGAGGTGTACGAATAGTTCGGTACCGAATCGAATCAGGCAAGATTCCCTTCAGTTCGGAGTCGAATTTGTAGAGTTCGATGTCGAATGATTCGAAATTTAGAATCTTTGGTGGTTCGTCTTCGAACTAAGGTGGACAGATAGGGGAAAAATGTAGAAAACGACAGAAAAGTCCGCGTCAGCATCGAATCCTATAGTTCGATTCGGCAACTTTTTCCTAATTCGATTCGGATTCGAAAAATAATTTACGATTCGATTCGAAATGAAAATCCTTGATTCGCACAGCCCTACCTTGCCGTTCCCAGCGTCGGGATCTGTCCTTTCTCGAGGGAGTTGTTTTCGTTTTGAGCCGAGCTTCGCTTCTCCTCGTCCTCGCCCGGCTTCTCCGACCGGCCGGGCCGGCGCTTGCGATTGTTGAAGAAAAAGAATTCTATTCACACATCCCCCCCCCTGCTTTTCCCTTCCCCGTTCATTCTCACCACTGCCATGGCACAAAAGAGACATTTTAAATCACAGGAAAGGTCCTCCGGAAGCCGCCTCTGGCCGATGAGCCTAGCTAGTACCCTCTAACTCAACTTGCGACACAGGCCGAACCTTATCAATCTGCTGTCAGCCGGATTTCCCAAGTCTCGACCCCTTCGAGTCCCGATTTTGGAAGTGGCATCCGCATCCGCCGTTCCCAGCGAAAGATCCACGCATCGGCCGCACCCTGTTGAGCGGGGCCAGCCAGGCCACGCACGTGTGACCACACAAATGGATTGCTCTCCGAACAAGGAATCCAAGGGTTCCTCGGTCACTGGTACCGCGTCTTACTCTTTTGGAGTGAGTTTCAGTATTCCAGTCTGCTGAAATTTCTTTGGATCAGTTTTGTTTCAAACTTGGCAAACATGAGAGAAAGTCATACACGATTTTATAAATCAATGTTTTTATTGTGTAGAGAAAACAAAACAATGCATTATAAACTAACAATTATAAATAAGTTTTGAATTTTTAGAGGACCATTAAAGACCTTGTTTACAGAGCTATTGAAATGTAAATGAGTTTTCCTAACTACCATTGCCTGAAAATTAATCAGCTCACAATGTTTGTAAAAAAATAAAAAGTAATTTACAACCAAGGATATTACTTCAACATTGTATCTTTACTTCATAAAGGCAGGGTGCCTTTACAAGGTAAATGTTTTTATTGCCACAAGAGCAAAACCATTTTGTGCATCACATTTCTTTTAACAACAAAAACACAAATATAAACTTGTTTAGTCCAGCAAGTCTAGACCTCTTTTTGTACTCAGTATTAGTTGTTTGATGCAGTTAAAGCTACATTAGTTTTGGTACAAATGACTAGTATGAATTTTGTATTTAGATGCGACCAAAAGTCAAATCAATATTTGGTGCAAAAATGGAATTAACTTTCTTCCCAACATTCATTTAATTAATGTTTGAAAGGAATGTTATGAAATGTGTTGGCAGGTAAGGGAATAGGAGTGACTTCGGAAACTGGAAAACTGAATGACTTATTAGCAGCTAAACATGCATCTTCAACAACAATGAAATAAAATGTAAGTAGGGATTTAAGAAGTCCTTATGTAAGGTGAATTCTCACCGACACTGATCAAGGATAGATTCATAAATCATTTTTGAGTCCAGCTCTTTTCACAATTTTGCTTGCAGATCTCATCAAACACAAACTGTTTGGAATGCAAGCTGAGAAATATTCGTGAGATAAACATCTTTTGTCGGCAACACTGAGGTGCTCCTTTCTGGAATGTTTAAATACCAAACACACAGTTGCCATAGGCAGAGACTGCGGGACACAAGGCCCTGAATACAGCCTTTTTGACGCGAGCGTCACAATTCAGAGTCCAAATGGTCAAATTATTCAAGTCCTCTGACGCGTTATGCTTGCGAAACTGAGAGATATGGCACCATGGCACCCCTCCCCCCTCGGTGCACGAGAGAGGTCAGGACGCAGTCCACGCGCTCGTCGCAATGGGCACCAAGAGGCGTCTCTGCGCCCCACTGTGGGGCACTTCCGGTGTCCTGGAGACGCAGTCCGCGCACTCCTAGTCGCGCAGCGAGGAGAAGCGCGTCCGGAAGCGCCTGGACTTGGCGGCGCCGACCACCCTGTTGACGCGCAGCTGCGGCGGCACGCCCGCCGTCCCGGGCAGGCAGGCCACCTCCACCTTGCCGCCGTCCTGCAGCGCGGCGGCCAGCGCCGCCACGGCCGCGCTGCCCACGCTGCCCACGTACAGCGACAGCGACGCGCCCGGGAAGCGGTCCCGGATGTGGCGGCCCAGCGCCGCGGCGTGCGGCGCCGACAGCGCCACGCCGGACAGCCCCAGCCGGCCCAGGCAGCACAGGTTGGCGCTGGCCGTCTGCAGGAACTGGTGCTCCATCGGTGTCCTGAATAAAAAAAAAAAGAAGACAATTAAGACCAAGATGGTATTAAATGTTTCTGGTGGGTGCATGTATTAGTTCATTCCAACCCCTTACATGGCAAGTGTAAGTAAGGGGTAAAGAACGAGTAAAAACCGTCGTGAAAGGGTAGGGTTAGATTAGGTCTATAGAGACTCGACACGCTCCGAGACTCGTTACGCACTTGTTGGGGTCGCAGGCGATGATTCCGTCGGCGTGCAGGCACACCAGGGGGCACCTGCGCATGGCCCTGGCGGCGGCGCGTAGGGTCTTGTCCGGGTCGTCCAGGCGCAGCCGCCAGTGCGCCATGTGCAGCGTCTGCAGCGAGCGCAGGCACTCCGCCAGGCCCGCCCAGAACGCCGTCAGGGCCTGCAACACGCGGCGTAGCGCAGCGTCAGGCACGCACTATCTGCTATACGACAAAGCCAACTGTCTATTTATAGTACGCACTTACAAATGCATGCTTTCAAGTACACATGCTTGGCACGTATGGCAAGCATTTGTAAGTGCATGCTTGGGCAAGCATGCGTTTGTAAGTGTGTACTTGCAAGCATGCATTTGTAAGTGCATGCTAAGTAGACAGTTAGCTTTGCAGTGTAGCAAAACCTCAGTGCAATCATAAATCTCTTAGCGATAGAACCTAGTTTGCAAATTCATGGGTCAGTCTTCATTCACTGCAATATTTTGCGACGACTAGACTATCCTCCAAGAATTTTGCGATAAAACGAACTTTGTTTTCAAAGGAATCAAAAAGTTACTCCATAAATTTTGTCGGCTTATTTATAAAATAGGAAAAAAAATAAAGTAGAAACGCAATAGAATTTGAATTGAGAGCAAAAAAGAATGGACAAAGGGCATTGCAACGTAAGTTAAGAGTGGGCATGGGAATGCATGTGTCGACTAGCTTGCCTTGTCGTCGATGACGAGTGGGCCGGGCTGTCCGGGGGTGGTCGGCCCGTCGGCGTCCTCGCGCTCGGCACTCAGGTCCAGCTCCCGGAGCGAGCCCAGGCCGAGGCCCAGGCCGCACAGGAACGGCAGCAGCTGGGGGCCGCGCAGCGCCACGCGGTCGCGCACCCACACCTGTAACGCCGCGGCCAGTCAGCGGGTCCACGAGGAGGGAGCACGTCGCCGTCGACCCAACCGAACGTCTGGCCCCACATATGGATTCCTCCTTTGAAGAACAATCCATTGATGGAGTCACACGTTCCGTTCGAGTCCCAATTAAGCGACTCTGGAGCTCAAAACGCGTCCGGGACTTTGGGGCCCACTGTGCGTGGACCCGAGCAGGGCGACGAACGGGCCGCCACCCACCTGCAGTCCGGCCAGGCGGAGGAACAGCAGCTCGTTGGCGGCGAGGCCGGCGAGGCTGGCGGGGGGGTCGGGCGCGCCGGCGGCCAGGGCGGCCAGCAGCGAGGCCAGCAGCGAGGCCTGCAGCTCGGCGTCGCCGCGCGCCACGCCGCCGGGCGCCACGCAGTGCAGGCGGCAGCCGGACAGCGAGAGGTCGCGGACCCCCGTGCGGCTCATCAGGGCCACCAAGTCGCGCAGCGTCGTCTCCTCCTGCGGGACGAGAAGAACGCCGTCGTCGTCGTCACGTGCGGCAGCAGGTGTGCAGTGCTTCGCGGCGCACAGTGGGCAAGAGGTCTGGCGCAGGCGGCCAAAACTCTAGACGCTTTTTCAGCTCTAGAGTCGCTAACTGGGACTCGAACATGTGGGGCCACCAATGTATTGCTCTCCGAACAAGTAATATCCATTGGCGGGATAACATGTTCCGTTCGAGTCCCATTGTGTGACTCTGGAGCTCAAAACGCGTCCGGGATTTTGATCAGGCGCGGATCCCCATAGCACCTAGATAGCCGCCTGAAAGGCAGGCAAAAGGTGCTACTTTGCCCCCCAAAGGCCGCCTCTGGATCCGCCACTGATTTTGATTGCCCCTACCGGTCCTCTAACCCAATATGCATCGTCGTCTCTAGTTGCAACTTTGAGGCCCCTAGCGCTGACGGATGGTGCGGCGCTTCGCGTCCCGGGTGACAGCAGTGACAGTCTGTCCGCGCGGCCGCCGCCGTGCTGCAGCGCGCGGCGAGGACCGCGTCCCGGACCCATAACTCAGCGAGGCGCGCCACCCTCCACGTCGCCGCGTGCCAGTCCACCCGTCCGCCCTGCCCGGCCCTGCACGGCGGGTCAGAAGACCGCCGAGGCGTCCAAGATCCCGGACCCGCTTTGAGCTCTAGAGTCGCTAACTGGGACTCAAATCGAACGTGTGACCCCGGCTATGGATTGCTCTCCAAACGAGGGATCCATTGGTAGGGTCACACGATCGATTCGAGTCCCATTTAGCGACTCTGGAGCTCCAAACGTGCACGGAATTTTGGCCGCCCCAACGGTCTTCTGACCCACTGTGCCCTGCCTACCCGCACGGCAGGGAAGACAAGTACGCAACGCAGGGCGTCCCGAGAGACATTACCCCCTCCCCCTCCCGCCGCCGGCATCCCGCGGCATTCCGAGGGCTCTACGGCCCACCTGGTCCCGCCAAGTTTCCGCATTGCCCCTTCCCAAGCCGCGTCTTCCACGTTGTCGTCTTGAGAGCCTCGTGGAGCTGCGGCTGCAACGCCACAGCACGGGGATGGACATCCAGGCAGGCACACTGTTATTCAACGAATGTGACGTCATATTCGTGTGAATGTGAATTTTGTCACGTTCGTTTGAATATGACGTCACAATGTTGACCCACGAGCCGAGTCACGTTCAAACGAATGTGACGTCGTATTCAAAATGCGTGACAAAATTCGCATTTGAACGAATATGACGTCACATTCGTTGAATAACAGTGTAAATACATGGGACTAGAATCAAACGTGTGACCCCACCAATGGATTGCTCTCCGAACGAGGAATTCATTGGTGGGGTCACACGTTCGGATTTGCACCGCCTCCGCCGATCTTCTGGTCCACTGTGCCACGGCTCGCTACACTCTACATGTCTTACGAAGAAATTTCCCATATTACAAAGGAAATGGCGCAAGCATAATACGAAGGTGGTTCTTCTTCGCATTACGAAGGTTTTTTTTTGTATCTTACAATCAAAAATCTCAAAAGATTCGTATTACGAAGAAATATTGCTTCGTATTATGCTTGCGCCGAATTCACTGTAACATACGAATAACACGGGTCAAATTTCATTGTAAGACATTATCTAGAGTGTAAAGCGGGCCTGGCTGGTCCGAGGACACAGAGCCACTCGCCTCGAAGCGGAAGGTCCAGCCGTCCAGGGACAGCAGCCTGAGGTTGCTGTTCTTGGCGAGCGCGGTGAAGACCTGGTGGGCGGGGCCGTCCGTCAGGGACAGGCGGGGCGAGGACGCGTCGAGGAGCTGCAGCGGCGGGTCGGCGGCCAGGGCGAGCAGCGCGGGCAGCACCTGTGCAGGGCGGTCCAATATCAAACGAACGTGGCATCGTATTCAAACGAACGTGACAAAATTCACATTCTAACGAATGCGACGTCACACTCGTTGAATACCAGTGAACCAGGGAGAAAGAATGCCCCGGCGGGCTTACCTCCCACAGGCGGGCGGCGCCCTCCAGTCGCAGCGCGGTCAGGCAGCCCCCGCGGACCGCGGCGCCGAGGCACGTGGCGTCCCCCGGGGTGAGCAGGCACTTGCCTGGGGAGTCAGAGAAAGAGCGAAATGGGAGCACGCCGTCAGCAGGACGCTCGCACGGCGGCGGCAGCGCGATACTCACTGACGTTGAGGTTGCGCAGCTGGCAGCTGGCGTCCCGGATGGCGTCGAACACGTCGTGGAAGCCGGAGCCCACGTGGGAGGCCACGTCGCACACGGGCAGCGCCCCGGTGGCCTGGCCGCGCCACAACAGCTGCGGCGGCCAGAGAGCGCAGTTAGAAACACGCGGTGGTGGCGGGCTAATGGCCACGGGTAATGGCCACGCCACCACACAGTGGGCCGGAGGCGGTCAAAACTCCAGACGCGGTTTGACAGTTCCAGAGTCGCTACAAGGGACTCGGACCGAACGTGTGACTCCTGTTCGATTCGAGCCCTATTAAGCTGCTCTTGAGTTCAAAACGCGGCGAGAGTTTTGGCCGCCGCTGCGCCGCCGGTCTTCTGGCCCACTGTGCGGCGCGCGGAAGGCTCCCGTGTGCGAGAGTGACGATAGAAGTAACGAGGCACCACTGATATGCCTAATGTGATAAGTTTCATACAATTAGCTGCGATAAAAAGACTAATGTGATTCCTTCAAAGTATCGCATCTGTGGCAGCAGTTAAAAATTATCACAGTAAAAATGCAATCAGTTTCTCACGTTTAAGCCGGTTTTGGTCACATTATTATCACATTTACTTGCAAAAGAGTGATATAACACGTGAATGCAGTACAACATTTATTGCACTTATAATGCAATAACTTTTTCATGGCGCTAATAATGCAATAAAAATTTTATTGCCTTTGAAATTAGTTCATTTCCACACATAAAACATGAGTGACCGTGCTGCTCACCGAGTCGGAGCCGCGCTTGGGGTCGGCGCTGCCATACCCCGAGTCGCTGGCGAGGATGTGCGCGGCGAGGGGCTGGCGCGGCAGCGTGGCGGGGCGCGACAGCGAGCCGTGCAGGCCGAGCGCGCCGCGCGGCAGCGACGAGAAGGCGCTGCACCCCGCGGGGCCGGAGCCGCCTGAACCTGCAGCAAGGGGGGCACGTCTCACGGCTGTGACAAGGCTGTGAAAAGGTGGTGACAAGGTGGTGACAAGGCAGTGACAAGGCAGTGACTAGGTGGTGACTAGGTGGTGACACGACTGTGACAAGGCTGCGCCATAGACACCCTAAAAAGTGGGGCGGGTGACAAAGGCGCCCAGTTTCCGGGCATGTCCAATATACAGTGTACTCACCCACACTGCCGCCACTCTCCGACGCGCCGTGGTTCCGCGCGCCCCAGGACCCGGCCAGGCTGAGGGCGTCGATGGCGTGGTGCTGGCGCAGGTGCTGGGTGAGCGCGCGCAGGCCGGCCGAGCCGCAGCCCAGGTGCGGCAGCTGCAAGGTGCGCACCGCCGAGCCGCGCAGAGACGAAAGCAGCTGCTGCAGCTGCGAGGCGCTGAGGTTCACGTCCACGAGCAGGCGCGACATGGCGCACACGGGCGAGCGCAAGCCGGCGCACAGCGCGTCCACGAGGCACTGGAAGCGGTCGTGCGCACTGTCCTCCAAGCACGCCACCACCAGCTCGAAGGCGTGCGTGCGCGCGCGCGCCAGCACGGCGTGCAGCAGCTTGGCCAGGCGGTGCAGCTGGTGCGCGGAGAGCTCGTGGCCGAGCAGCGTGGACACGCGGATGCTGCGCACGGATCGGTTGCTGGCCAGCGCCGAGAACAGCGGCTCCAGCCTGCTGTCGCCGTCCGCCGAGACCACCAGCTCGAGGGAGGACAGCGTGCAGCACGGCGCGCGCAGCACGCACGCCCAGCCGTGCAGCTCCAGCTCGCGGCAGTGCACGGTGGCCTGGAAGGTCTGCGCAGGCCGGAAGGACACGGGCTCAGGCGAAGGCACTTAGAGAAGTCACTTGAGGGCGCGACCGAAGCCAAGAGAAAGCCAACTGACCGCACTGACGCAAAGTGGGCCAGAAGACTGGTCATCATCATCAGCGCTTTTAGGTCTCAACAGACCCTTAGCGTTCGAGTAAGCAACTAGTCTGAGTCGCTAAAAAGGACTCGAACCGAACGTGTGACCCCACCAATGGATTCCTAGGAAGCAATCCATTGGTGGGGTCACACATTCGGTTCGAGTCCCATTTAGCGACCCTGCAGCTCAAAATGCGTCAAGAGATTTGTCCGCCTGTGCCGGTCTTCTATCCCACAGTGAGACGGGGTGGGCCGCCCTACCTGCGTGGAGTCCGGCGCCATGGCGGGCCCGCCCGCGGCGCCCAGCAGGCGGCACACGGCGTCCACGTTGTCTTCGGTGGCGCCGGCGGCGCGCAGCATCGGGAACACGGAGCGCGGCGTGGCGTCCAGCGGCGACAACTGGCTCAGCACCAGGTGGCCGCGGCGGCCCAGCAGTCCCAGCAGCAGCAGCAGCACGGTCTCCGTGGGCCGGGCGGTTCGCGAGGACAGGCCGTCGGCCAGCCCCTCCGCCAGCCCCTCCGACAGGCCGTCCGCCAGGCCTGGCAGCATCTGCAGGTCGCGGCGCAGGATGTTGGCGTAGCTGGCCACCGAGGCCGCGTAGTAGGCGGCCAGGAACTCAGCCATGGGCCGGAACACGGGCGTGTAGAACTCCATGGCGCGGCGCGAGGCGGCGGCGCGCCCGAAGTTGAGGCCGCGGCACAGGAAGCCCAGGGAGGCCACGCCCGCGGCGGAGCTGCACGAACCACCATCAATTATTCGACGCGTCCTAATAGAATAATCCTAACTGTCAGTGCGGATCCAAGACAATCCTGACTGTCAGTGCAGGCCCAAGACAATCACGTGCCGAACAAGGGTACCAATCATGGATCAGTTTGGTTAGCGACTATGGACTATGGACTAAATACCCAATATAATGGAAAAAAACGTGCGCAGCTAAAGAGAAAATAGTGCATATTACGTTTGCACAAAAAACTTTTGGTAAGAGATAAAAAGTCAATACGAGTCTGAGAGTGTACTCAACCGACCCGCAGTGAACGCGCAGCTCGTTGTCGGTGTACATGAAGCGGTCGTCCTTGATGGCGACGAGCGCGAGGCGGCCCAGGTCGGCCAGCACCTTCCGGCTGTGGGGCGGGATGTCGGACGAGGCGGCGCCGACGGGCGGCAGCAGGGTCTGCCCCCTGCGCGCCAGGCTGCGCCGCACCAGGCACCGGAACAGCGCCTGGTGCAGGTCGAGCGGCTGCTCGGGCAGGTCCTGCGTGTCCTGGAACAGCGCGCACAGCGCCATCCAGCCCAGCGGGGCGCGCGCCAGCGGCTGCAGCACGTCCTGCGAGGCGTGCACGGCGTCCATGAAGCGGTCCGCCGCGGCGTCGTCCTCCAGGAAGGCCCGCGACAGCGCGTCCACCTGCGGCCACTGCAGCCCGGCCAGCAGCACGCGGCGGTGCATGTAGGCGGCCACGTCGCCGGCCCAGCCCGTGTTGCACGTCACCACGACGCGGGCCTCCTTGAGCAGGCGGCCCTCCAGCAGGTCGAGCGCGTCGCCCAGCGCCTCGCGGCCGCCGGGCACGCCGGGGTAGCCGCGCACCGCCTCGTCGTAGCCGTCCAGCACGAACAGCAGGCGCTCCTCCAGCCCCAGCAGCGTGCGCCACACCTACCAATGTCACGTCATATTCGTTACAATGTGAATTTTGTCACGTTCACATTCGTTTGAATGTTGACGCACTTTCATACGAATGTGACACCCCAATTTAATGGCCGTGTCACGTTCAAACGAATGTGACATCGTGTTCAAACGATCGTGACGAAATTCACATGAATTCGCATTGAATAACAGTGTACTGACTTTATTGTCAGTAACCGGGTGCTATTGCCTACACCGATAATATTTAGTATTTTCTTCTCAGATACGTACAATTTACTTCATGTAATTATTTAGGAATTTTTTTAGTCATTAAGTACTGACAAATATGTAAATAATTATTACAAACGCGGAAAGTACGTATTATTGTTGCACAAATTAATGGAGGTGCTACAAGCAAAATGTCAATACCATGTACTAAAAGTCGATAGGGTACTTCGGAGAAGAGCTGAGACGGAAGTTGAAAAGAAATCAAGAAGAACAAAAGGTGGACTTGTATGAGAATATAGCTCTGCGGAGACGGCAGCACGGCGCCGCAGACGCTCATTCTCACGTATTTCGCATACTTTGTTCCTCTTGATTTCTTCTCATCTTCCGGCCGAGCTCTTCTCCTCCGAAGTACCCTACTTCGAGTCTGAGAGTGCACCTTATCGAAGTTGGCGGCCACGGCGGACTTGGGCAGCAGCTGCTTGCCCAGGTAGCTGGCCAGCGTGGTGCCGCGCAGCTCGCGCAGCGGCACGAGGAAGGCGAGGGTGACGTCGGGGGGGATCCAGGGCGCGCCGTCGGCCCAGGCGGCCAGCAGCCGCAGCGCCAGCGTCGTCTTGCCCATGGCGGGGCCGGCCTCCACCAGCACGCGGCGCGGCGCCTCCAGGACGCCGCCGTCGTGCGTGCGCACGGCGGCCAGCAGCTGCTCCAGGCGGATGTCGACGCGCAGGCCGGCGTCGCCCGGCCGCTCACCGCCCGGCGCCACGATGCACACCGCGGGGTCCATGCGCTGCGGCGCCATGCAGCCCGGCGGCAGGGGCGGCGCCCAGGGCGGCGCGTGCGGCGGGTCGCGGCCGCCCAGCTCGCGGTGGAAGGCGCGCAGGAAGCGGCGGACGCGGCCCACGGGCTCGCCGCCCACCTGCAAAGGCAAAGAGGCGCTGCACAGTGGGCCAGAAGACCGGCGCGTGACGCGTAGTTGAGCTCCAGAGTCGGTACACTGTTATTCAACGAATATGGATTGCTCGTTCGGAGAGCAACCATGGTGGGGTCACACATTCGATTCGAGTCCCATTAAGCGACTCTGGAGCTCAAAACGCGTCTAGAATTTTGGCCGCCTCAACGGTCTTCTGACCCACTGTGCGGCCCTGTGTCCAGCCGAGCCACCGCTCCCGGGGCGTAGTCGGCCGTCATTGCACCAGCCGGGGTCCCTCATCCAAGCCGCTTTTCTCTTGGCCGCACTGGCTGTGACAGGCGGCAAATATTTCAGGCCACGCGCCACGCTCGGCCAGTTGAGCGGGACCGACCATCACTCTCCTTCGTTGAGCGCGGGGCCCGGGGCCGCGGACCTTGGCCCGGGGAGGCGCGTGCGGGGGCGCACGGAGGGCGCGCGGAGGGCCGCACGGAGGGGCACACGGAGGGCGCGCGGAGGGCGCGCGGAGGGCGCACGGAGGGCGCACGGAGGGCGCGCGGAGGGCACACGGAGGGCACACGGAGGGCCGCACTCACCGCGAGGTCGATGGCGGGCAGCGGGTCCAGCGGCGAGTCCGCGGCGGCGGGGGGCGGCGGCGGCGTCCAGCAGGCCGGGTCCGTGCCGCGGTCCGGCCGGCGCGGCGACGTGTTGGCGCCCTTCCGCGAGGTGCTCGCGCGGGGCGGGGACTCCTGCAACACACACACACACACACAGACGTGAGTACTGACAAACAACCTAACCTAACCCACACACAGAAAGAGAAGGGAGAGGGAGAGAGAGAGGGGGAGAGAGAGAGAGAGAGAGAGAGAGAGAGAGAGAGAGAGAGAGAGAGAGAGAGAGAGAGAGAGAGAGAGAGAGAGAGAGAGATAAGGTTAGGAAAGAGACGGTGGGTGTTGGAGCAAGGGGCCGCCTGAGCAGCAATTAGCGGTGACCTAAAACCCCGTCAAAGAGAGGCCGCCGCCGCCAAGTGTCGGCTTGCCGCCAGAAAGGAAACAAGTTGACTGCACCCGAAAAAAAAAAAACACAAAAAAACAAAACCATTAAAACGAAAGGCTTAGTGTCGCTTTATTTTCACGAAGCATCTACGAGAAATCTTTTATTTTATAAGACTATTTCTCCCCTGATAAAACTTTTGGAGTGCAACAATACATTCGAATGAAAATGGAAGTATGCGGGCTTGCCCAGCGTACTAGCGCGGGTCACGGGGTCACAGACACACAGCGAACACGGGGCGAGCCAAGCAGAGCTAAGCAGAGCCAAGCACACGGCACGTGACGCCCATTACACGCAGCGGGTTATCTCGGGGTGCAGATTAAAAAGACGAGACTACTTAATAAATTAGCGATCGTGACCGGTTTGTTAAGGGACCCTCTAATTAGCACGCCGATAAGGGCGCCTCTCGTAAATCAGCCACCTGGGGCCCTCCCGCCCTTCAGAGAGAACAATGCGGGCAACGCGGCGATAGGAGTCCGCTGCCGGCTCAAATGGCCAGGTGCGTCTTTTCCGCAAATGCAAAAGGGAAAAAAAAAAAAAAAAAAGCAGGATCATTTATTTTGTAAGAGTACACTGTTATTCAACGAATGTGACATCATATTCGTTCGAATGTGACTTTTGTCACGTTCGTTTGAATATGACGTCACATTCGTTTGAATGTTGACCCACGTTCAAACGAATGTGACACCCTAATTAAACGGCCGTGTCTATGACGTCACATTCGTTGAATAACAGTGTAAAACACACTTTCAAGATCCTACTGAGCCTTTTCTTAGTAATACGGACGAAAAGTATTATGACAGCACAGCGAAGGTGACCTATGGTAACTCATGACCAGTTTCTTCGTAATACGAACAAATTTCTCTGTATTATGATAGATTTGTGTCGTAAAGTACTGAGGATCAGTTTAGTATCAATGAAGCACAGCATTTCTCAGTAGGAAATAGGGAATACCACGTTGGGGAGAAAATCCCCGCGGAAAACCAACCTTTCCGGATCCCCGCTTCGGCAAGTCCAATTATTGCATTGTTTTCCGAGGAGAGGAGCACCTCACGGCAGAGCGGCCTCCTTGCGCGATACGCCCGAGAAGTTTGTTCATTTCGTGTCGCACCCCCACCAGAATCCAGGGATCAGTTCATTACTCGTGAGCATGGAGATAGAGGGAAGGGGGAGGGGAGGCGTGTTTACGCGAGATGGTGCGGAAGGAGGCTAGGAAACTGCAATGCCTCCACGCGTGACTCACTGTCTCTGGCGATCGCGGGCTGCGCCGAGGGGTCGTCAACTCGCATATTACACCGTACACAGGCTGCATATTACTTTTGTATATTACTCATATATTACCGTTAAAAATCCATAAATATTACCAATTAAACTGCTTTAAGCAAAGTTAGAACGAAAAAGCAGCCAAAAATCGGTAATATAGGACGTATATTACCATATATTACTGTATTACTTCGTACATGCGGGATGTGAGTTGACGACCCCTTGGGCTGCGCACACGGAATGGATTTGTGGCGATGCGATGGTGGCTCCGCCGCGCAAAGCCGTTTTCGAGGCCGTACCCTCATGTCTACCCTCATGTTTGTCTACTTCGCGTTTCTGCCGTGAGTCATTGTCGACGGAGAAAACTCACGCGAAAAAAAACAAAAAAAAAAACCTCTGTGCTCTGGAGCACAACTGAAACCAGATCCCTCTACAAATTGCAATACAGCGAGGGATGTGTCTGCGGAAATTAATTCAGTCCCCGTCCAGCAGTTGAATGCTTTGCTTTAATTAGACAAGTGACAGGTTTTGTTTGCCGCCATGAGGAAACGAGAGGGTGAAAAGTGGGAAATGCTTTCAGTTTCAACGACGTCTTGTGGTAAAAAAGTAACGTCACGTGACATTAGGCGTCTGCATGCCGCGCCACCAGACAGAGCGGAAAACGGAAGCACCACTTTCTCGTTCATACACTGTTATTCAATGAATGTGACGTCACATTCGTTCGAATATGAATTTTGTCACGTTCGTTTGAATACGATGTCACATTCGTTTGAACGTGACACAACCGTTAAATAAGGGTGTCACATTCGTTTGAACGAGCGTCAACATTCAAACGAATGTGACGTCATATTCAAACGAACGTGACAAAATTCACAATTCAATATGACGTCACATTCGTTGAATAACAGTGATCGTGCAGCCGCCGGTGCAAACTCGACAAGACCCCTCCCCCCACCGCGATCACAACCCCTGCGATCTGCCCTCCTTCTCCTTCTCCCACTTCTGCACTCCCGGACCACATAAATCACGAACAAAAGCGGGGCCTTGCGCCCCACCCCGGCCTCTCGATGTGCAAGTTTTCAGCGACTCCTCCCCCCCTAAACCTGGGCCCCCTCTCCCCTTGGCGGGAGAAAAGCGGAAATTAATGACGCGGGTTAATCAGTTAGTTCTTCCAGGCAGTCAGGCAGCACAGCACGGTGAGTCCAGACACGACGTGGAACGGTAGGTCGATTTGCCCCTCGTGAAATGCAAGGGGGCCCCGCACTCTTAATGTCTTACAGTGAGGATTCTCCATATTGTAGTGGAAATTTCTTTATCTATAATACGGTGGTGGAATTTTGTGGAATTTTCCTTGTATATTATGGAGAAAATCTGCATCATAATATGTTGGTGCAGCCTTTCATCGTAAGACATTTAGAGTGTGGCCCGCTGGTTGGAACGGGCCGATTCGCGTCAACAGGCCAGGCCTACGCTCCGCCGTTTACGAGTGGTCAAGACGGCGTCATCCACGCGGCAAACAAACTAGATCGAACACTGTTGACACAGATTTTCCGACCAAGGAGGGTTGCGTTAGCGGGTGTGTTCGAGATCGGAAACCTAATCCTCTAATTGTGAAATTACATTCATGAGATTGCGGCGAGCACGAGCGTCTCCAAACTGAAGAAGACAGTCTGCACTCTCAAAAGTCATGAGGCATGAAGGCATTGTACAACTTCTTCGTATTAAGGAATGCTTCGTATCAAGACGGATGATTTTGCTTCATAATACGAAGCAATAATACGAAGCAATTTCTTCGTACACACTAAATGTCATGTACAATTTTGTACGAGACATCACAGTTTTTTGTGCAGTTTTTCGTACAATTTTCGTACGAAAATCTGCACAGATTTCCCGATTGTTGTCCAAAATTTCGTACAAAATCGTATGAAAAGTTCATCTGCACAAAAAAAAAACCTGTGATGTCTCGTAAAAATTTGTACAAAAACATTTAGTGTGTAGATTCTACAATCCTTCGGTTTCTTCGTATTACAAAGCGATGGTTAGCAGACTTTTTACAGTCTATGGGCCCCTTTTTTAAATTAAAGAAACGTAATTACTCTGGGTCGGACGCAGCGTCCTGAACAGCAAGAGGGGAGTTGGCGAGCCTTGATGACGCAGATGGGGCTCAGTCCCCTGGGACCTCCGCGGCCCCCGAGCTCCCGCCCCCCGCCAACCGACCCCGGCCCAGCCGCCTGGAACCTCCCGGACAACCACTACATTGTCTTCGCGCGCTTCGTGGCTGTAGACGGTTTCGGGAACGAGTTTTCGTCGCCCTTTCTTTCGGGCGGGTTCCGCCCGAGTGCGATAGTAGGTCGCGCAGCCCCCACGGGCCGCCACACAGCGGGCCGCCGGGCCGCGCCACGGAGTCCATGCATAACAGCGAGGTCTGTCTCCTTTGCCCAGCCAGAAGGTGTACAAAACTCTGACTCCTCGACCACAGAACACACTGCCAAGTAAGGACGCACTGAAATTCAAAAGGTAAGACATCGGACCAATTTTTGGCAATACAAAAAGTATGACCGATAAAAAGGTCATACACAAATGTATGACCGAAGAAGGGTCATACACGAATGTATGACCGAAAAACGGTCATACACAAATGTATGACTGAAAAAGGTCATACACAAATGTATGACTGAAAAAAGGTCAGACATTTGCGAGGCTGGCCCTCGTTCAGCTTGGGGATATATCAACCTTCATTGGTGATACAAAAAAGTATCACCCTTTTTCGGTCATACATTTGTGTATGACCTTTACAGCGGTCATACATTTGTGTATGGCCATTACAACGGTCATACATTGGTGTGTGACTTTTTTTTCGATCTAACATTACAGTATCACCCCTTTAAGGGTCAGAAGTCTGACCTTTCTATTTTCAGCGCGAGGTCTGCGACATGTCTCAGACGAGGTCCAAGGTTGGAAACGCGAGTCAAGGACAGTCCAAGCCACGAAACGCGAACTACGCGCAGTGCATACTGCTTCGAGCACGACACGGTTCGCACCCCCACGAGTGTGACGTCACGCGAGCTACCCGCGCACTGGTAGAAGAAAGTACGGAAAAAGTACGGAACATGTCTGGTCAATTATTTACCTGGACCGTCCGTGTACCTCGCCAACTATACGGAGCTTCCGTACATGTTTTCCGTACCAGTTTACATGAGATGCTTATGCGAACTACAGAGAATCAGTGCGAAGATCCGTACTTTTTCCATGCCCATTTTCCGCACATTTTCCGTACCTAAGTACGCAACTTTTTGCAGTGCGCGCTGCACCCGAGTAGGAAAACCAGAAGTTCTATCAACGTGTTTACCAAAGTTACCGCAAACGTCTTTCATTTCCGCGTACAAAAGCCTCCCCTCCCTCCCGCAAGGCTCTATTCAACCTTGCAGCTGTCCGTCGCAATAACCCTGCTTCAGTACGCGGAAACGGCGACGTGCAACCAGTAGTCTGCTCGGCACCGCCATCGAAAACCGGCGGCAATCCGCTCGGTTTGGAGTCTGTGGTAGCAGCTGGTAAAGCAGACCGTGGGGGCGGGGTAGGGGTGGGGGAAAGCGAAAAAGGTGTGTGCGTGTGTATGTTGTCACCTCACTGTTCACGCCGTCCCCACCACCCCCTCACCCCGTGATAAAGCTGATATATTGTTGAAGAGCATTGCGTAGTGCGCGCATCACCTGACAGCACTAGTAGCCCTAACACTCGCGTGTCAATTTAGTCAGAATGTCAGAAACTTGTCTGAAATCCTGATCAAAATTCACGCACTTCTAAAAGCTGAGATTCTGAAAACTTCTTCTGAAATTGATGGCTGAGTTCTGCAGAATGTCAGAATCAGTTTTCAGCTTTCAGGGGTGCGCGAATTTCGATCAGGTTTTTAGACAGGTTTCTGACATTCTGGCAAGATATACACGAGTGAACTTACGTGTCGCCTCCCCGCCACACACTACTGCCCCCCCCCCCCCAATCACCTGACAGCACTAGTAGCCCTAACTTACGTGTCGCCTCCCCCGCCACACGCTACTGCCGCCCACCCCCCACTTCCCCCGGAGCGCGCACCCCACCGGCGGCCCGCTCTGCAACCCGTTACCTCCCTCCCCCCTCTCCCTCGCCAACGGAATCTAATTTGGTGTAACTTACATACGTATCTGGAAGGAACGCGCCTCGGGGTGAAAGGCCGTGGAAGCTCGACACGTTATGAAAATTAAGGTCGAGGTCCGCTCAAGTGCAAAGCACCGCGTAAATCCGCCTTTATACCGGCCGAATCCAGCGAGGCGGGCTGCCTGCCCGCCTGCCTGCCCGCCCTCGCAGCGCCTCGCCACTCCAATAAAGGTCCTCCCCAGTAAGCTGCGGCCACGGCGCGGCCTGATGCTAAACTGCCCTCTGTGGAGGTGGAGGACATTCTCACAATAGGCAACCCCCTCTCTCTCTCTCTCTCTCTCTCTCTCTCTCTCTCTCTCTCTCTCTCTCTCTCTCTCTCTCTCTTTCATGGGCCATACCAGGTGAGTACGAGAAGGAGAGAGCGACGCTTATGGGAATGGCCGGGCAGGAGCGCGCGAGGCCATCATCGAGGATCCTCCCCGCCATGATTCAGTCGCTGCGGCCGAACGGCGTGGCCAAGCGATTCACGGCAATCTTCGCTCGCGGACCGGAGTGCAAAGTAGGCCAGAAACCCTCGACGCGTTTTGAGCTACAGAGCTGCTAAACAGGACTCGAACCGAACCTGTGATCACCAATGGATCGCTCGTTTGGAGAGCCATCCATTGGCCGGGGGTGGGGTGTCACGACGTTCGGTTCGAGTCCCATTCAGCGACTCTGGAGCTCAAAACGCGTGCAGAGTATTGGCCGCCTGTGGCCCACTGCGGAGTGCCACGGCTGGGCCGACACCACCCCCTTCCGACCATTGGGGCTGGTGTGTGTGTGTGTGTGTGTGTGTGTGTGTGTGTGTGTGTGTGTGTGTGAGAGGGGGGGGGGGTCATCGTGGAGACACGGCCGGGGTTAGGGCGTGCATGGAAATATGCACTTATGAGGTGGAATCTCCTTGGCCCCGCCCCGCTATGCTCTCGCCTCCCCCGCAGAGACTGGAGTCCCTCCAAGAGCTTTAGCCGCCTGGGCGACCCAGAACTGGAAAATGACGGCATGCTTCACTCCAACCGCCTCCGCGACAGGTTTCCCAGCTATACCGACAGCGGCTAGCAACCTTCGTCAGCGAGGAATCCCTTTTGATGCTCGCGTTGTCCCCGCCAGGCGCCGCCCAGTGGGTCAGAAAAACGACGCAGGCGGCCAAAACTCTGGACGCGTTACGAGCTTCTGAGCCGCTTAATCACTCTTGACCCGAACGTGTGACTGATGTATTACTCGTTCGGAAAGCAATCCATTGGTTGGGTCCCACGGTCGGTTCGAGTCCTATTTAGCGACTCTGGAGCTCAAAACGCGTCTAGAGTTTTGGCCGACTGCGCCGATCTTCTGGCCCACTGTGCCCCGTCCGGGCAGATCAACGCGCGGCTCGGCTGACGCGGCCGAAATGAATGACACATTCCTGGAATCGCCCGGCAAAGTCCGCTCCTCTTGCAGGAGAGAGAGAGAGAGAGAGAGAGAGAGAGAGAGAGAGAGAGAGAGAGAGAGAGAGAGAGAGAGAGAGAGAGAGAGAGAGAGAGAGAGAGAGAGAGAGAGAGAGAGAGAGAGAGAGAGAGAGAGAGAGCACTCGCAGCCTTCTACTATCTCATTAGCAGACCCATTTCTGAGAGCAACAAGTATCCTTTTCATCGAAAGGAACTCAGTGAAGTGCACCCCTCCGTTACATTGGGACTGTCAAACGACCGCGGATTCCAAAGACTGTGTTGTCATGCGCGCTGAAACCGCGGAACGCGTGAGCCGAGAATCCGCGTCCGAGGATGGCAAATATGCTCCGTGCCCGCGTTTCACGACTTTGAGAACAGCGGGGCGAAATTAAGTTAGAGCTAAAGCTCTCACTCTCAGACTCGAAATTGACTTTTTGTACATAGTATTGACATTTTGTTAGTATCACCTCCAGTAATTTGCGCAACAATAATACGCACGTTTCGCTTTTGTAATAATTATTTACATATTTGTTAGTACTTATTGACTAAATATTTTTCCTAAATAATTCCATGAAGTAACTTGTACGTATCTAAGAGGAAAATACTAAATATTATTGCTGTAGGCAATAGTACCTGGTTACTGACAATAAAGTCAGTATGAGGCTGAGAGTGCATTAGGCGTACCCATTAGGTAGCGAGCTCTGCTGCAATGGTCCCTGTATAAGGATGCACGCTGAGATGCGGCGATGCAGCGATGCGGAAATGCGCAAGGCGGGACGGTCGGGAGCGCTCTCCGAACCGCTCTTCGAGATGCATTACCTCGATTGGCGATCGCGCCGGGCCCTCCTCAAGTTGAAAGCCGCCGCCCCGCCCCGCGCCCCGCCCACTCCCGGTTGATGTTGGCGGCCGCATGAGCGAGGTTCGGGGCAGCGCTGCTGTTAGCGGGGAGTTCGCAACTCTCGAGCCGCCACCACCGCCACCCACATCATGAAGGTGAAACGGGATTTGAGGGTCACGCGCCTGGTTAGGGGAAAAGCGGTGGTGGCCACACATTTCGCCGCTTTATGACCGAATCGACGCAAGGAGAGAAAGCTGGACAACTGTTACACTGCAAGAAAAAGTGTAGATAGTACAACAAAAGTACAACAAAAACTGTACAATAAAAGTACAACAGGGATTGTAGAAAGTACAACGAGAATTGTACAAACCACAACGAGGCCTGGACTGCACAGCACTCGTCATGCCGGTTCCATTGTACTTTGTACAACAATTGCTGTACTTTGAAAGTACAATAAATTCCTGATAAAAAATTTGCCAGTAATTTGTGTACTTTCGTTGTGGTCTTTTCTTGCAGTGTACGGGTGTGTGAGTGTATACGTGTGCACTAAAAAAAAAATAAGTCCTTAATCTGAGAACATTTGCATCACTATAATGGGATGCTCTCAGACAATCCGAGAGCTATCCAGCATAGTAATAAATGTTCTCAGATTAAGAACTCATATTTTTCAGTGTGGAACGAATGGAGCTGAGAACCCGTGTCATGCCGGTTGCTGTTCCTAGACCGCCGCCGACCGCGCACAGTAGCATGGCGTTAGAGAGAGGAGAGAGAGAGAGAGAGAGAGAGAGAGAGAGAGAGAGAGAGAGAGAGAGAGAGAGAGAGAGAGAGAGAGAGAGAGAGAGAGAGAGAGAGAGAGAGAGAGAGAGAGCAGCGCGCATTCCGCGAACTCGGTGTGGGTTTGCAAAATGCCAAGCGCCACCGAAAACCACGGAACACACGACTAGCACTGCATTCGGCTATCGCAAACATGAACAATCTCTAATTTAAAAAATAACGCCACACCTCTGCCTGCACAACGGAAACAGTTCCTATGGTTTTCCCAGGGACTTCCTGGAAATCACCTGAATCTTTTACTATTGGCTGTACCAGGAAAACCAGGGGAGAGAGGGCACTTTGACCCACTTACGCGCCTGGACGACGAGTGGCTGGACAGCTGGCCGGTCCTTCTGAGAGCGCCCCTCCGCTGGAGGCGGGTCGCCGCGACGTCCGCTGCCCCGCGCGGTTTGGAGGGACAGCCCAAAGTGATAGATGATGCGCTGGGCAGCGCCTGTTTGCCGCGCCTTTAAAACAGCCTGCCTTGCATCGTGCATCATCATGCCGCCGCGCCCCGGGGCCCACGCGATGGTCCAGGAGGAAAAAAGGAGGAGGGGTGAAAGGACACTTTTTGTCCCTGTATTTAGGCAACATTTTGATAAATCGCATTCTGAACCCAGTCTCCGGATAACCCCCTGGCCGTTCCGCGCCTTGCCGTGTATTCAAGGGCCGGTTTCATAATTACGACAAAGGACGCCGCCGCCTCCCTCACTGGAGGAGCCCGGCGCGGCGCGGAGAGACAGATCAGATAGGGCGACGTGGTGAAATACGGCGGTGCTTGAGCGGGCAGTGGGGCGGGGCGGGGCGGGGCGGGGCAGGGCGGGGCGGCCCCATATCCAGGAGCGCGGTGAGCACAACTGCAGGGATGATTTCTGACATTAGGAACGCGGCCCTGAGCCCCACCGGCCGCACGGCCCCACGGAGGGCCCACCCCCTTTCCAAGGACTGGCCGCGCAGCGGCTCCAGCGGGGCCCCGCAAGGAGCGCGGCACAGTGGGCCGCAAGACCGGCGCGAGCGGCCCAAACTCTTGACGCGTTTTGAGGTCTTGAGTCGCTAAATGGGACTCAAACCGAACGTGTGACCCCGCCAATGGATCCCTCGTACGGAAAGCAATCCATTGTTAGGGTCACACCTTCGATTCGAGTCCATTTTGGCGTCTCTGGCGCTCAAAACCCGTCCTGGATTTTGACCGCCTCCCGGTCTTCTGGCCCACTGTGCGCAGGCCCCTCGAGTCAGGCCGAGCGCGGCTTGACGCTGGGCCGCCCAGGCGCAGCGGGCAAAACACGTCCGAGGGACGGTGCGGGGCGCGAGGATGAAATATGGGGGCGCCGAGGCGTCCGCTAATTTCCAAGAATTTCGAAGAATTCGCAAGGAAGCAGAGCAGCGTCCCCGGGGAGGTGGCGAGGCCGTGTTACTGCACTCTCAGACTCCAAATTGACGTTTTGTACATGGTACTGGCATTTTGTTGGTGGCACCTCCAGTAATATGTGGTGCAACACGTACTTTTCACTTGTGTAATAATTATTTGCATATTTGATAGTACTTATTGACTTAAAAAAATTCCTTGAACTACTGATCCTTCCGCGCGGGATTACATGAAGTAAATTGCTCGTATCTAAAAAGGAAATATTATTGTTGTAGGCAACAGTACCTGGTTACTGACAATAAAGTCAGTAAGATGCTGCGAGTGTGCGAGCGTGCCGGCCGAGGCCCCCCGCGGACAGAGCCTCGCACTCTCAGGGTCGAGAGCGTCTGACGTTCAAGGACTCATCGCTCGCAGCGCACAGTAGAGCTTTCCAAGTGGAGCCGAGCAGCGGACCGTGGGTAAGCTGGTAAATGAAGTAGCGACGGTTATACCTTCAGCTAACAATTCGACCAAAGTTTCACCGCGTCGTATATTGCAAATTGTTTGAGACCGAGGAACTCTGAAATAATCCCCTCGAACTATTACCGGTCTTTGTAACGTTTTACAAAGTATGAGAAACTGGATAGGTTGTTCCTTAAATGTGCTCGAAATACTTTTCGCTTTCTTCGCCGTAAGGACGGAATGCAGGCACTCGGCTTGGCGCCACTCCGTGGCTCACCCAGCTTGCGTCTAAATATGGAAAAGGACGTGGAAAAGGACTATATTACATGAAAGAATCGGGCCGTGCAGGCCTACTTAATTCCGACTACCTCGTTTTAAACAATCGCGCTAGGTTAAAATACTCAACGCCCATCGATTGTGGAAGAACCAAGGTATCCTGGTTTGCTTCGAACGAATATGACGTCACATTCGTTGAATAACAGTGCATGGTGTGATTCCCAGCCCGGCTGGCGCTGCTTTCTTTGCCCGCCTTTGTGGCGAAGGTGGTGGTGGCCTCGCCCCTTCCTGGCGCGGCGCCGAACCACCAATCCAATCCGGCCTCCCCCCCCCCAAAAAAAAAAAAAAAATAGCCTCGGGCGGGCAGGCTCACTGACACTCTGCTGTTCGCCACACACACTGTCGGGCGACATCATAAAATAGAGGCCCAGGTGAGCCCCACGCCCCTCAGCAGGGCAACAGCGGACTAAACGCCACCCTCCAGCGTCCCCGCGGCGCCAGGAGACGGGGCGGGGGAAAGCAGTGTGAGGGCGCCTGCCGGGCTGCGGCGGCCGCACCAGGGCAGGGTCGTCATGAGCCCCGTCCCGTTTGAGCCCCGATGATCTGAGCCCCGGCAAGAGCCCCGGCTGAGCCCGACTCGAGCCCCGACTCGAGCCCCGGTTACCAGAGCCCCGACCTGAGCACAGCTTGAGCCCCGACCTAAATTTAAAATTTTTGGTGCGGGGCTCGAATGGGGCTCAAGTCGGGGCTCGAGCCGGGCTCTGGAAATCGGGGCTCAGTCAGGGCTCGAGTCGGGGCTCGAGTCGGGCTGGGCCTGGGCTCTAGCCGGGGCTCAGGTCATCGGGGCTCAAACGGGACCGGGCTCCTGTCCACCCTGCCCGCACCAGTGCAGCCGAGCTCGGCGCGCTGCCTACCCTCCCGACCGCAGGCGCTCGGCCGCGCCGAGTGAGCGGCTGGGTGCGGCTCGACCCACTGCCGGCCAGCGGGCTGGCTGCCCATGGGCCGACCGCCAACGCCGTTCTGAGAACGGGAGAGATTGTTTCCACGAACTAAACCTTAATTTGTTCTCAAAACAGTCTATTGACTCATAGAACAAACTGTTTGTTGGGCTAGCAAAAACTTGGTTGCCAAAACAAAACTCCAAGTACTGACACCAACTTTGCCCCAGAAAAATTAACAAATATTTTCGTTACCACAACGATTTTTTTCCATGCAGAAATAAATCCAACCAATCGGACCATCTTGCGAGCAAGACGCGCGAGGCGCGAAAACCGAATTTGTTTCTCCTGCTCGACTGACTCCAAGGATGGACGAAAAAGGAGAGAAAAGGAATGGAACTGTCAGTCGACTTGTTCTCTCGTGTCACCAAACCTGCCCGATTGCGGGCCGGAGAGACGGCGGAGAGAAAACGAGAAAAAAGATGTAGCTGAGGGGAGAACACTTGACTTGCCCTGTGTTCTGTGTTTGTCTTCGCGGTCCAGGCCTTCGCACCCCGCTCCACCGCGCTCCATCGGGGAAGTCCAGTCCATTGGAGCGCGAACCGCCACAGATTTTCCTCCGAGGACGTGGGGTGGGCATGATAGGCGATGGAAAAAGGGAGAGGGGGGGAAGGGGGGGGGGCGCCTCATAATGCAAACTCAGTCGCATGCTTAGCGCGGGGTACGTGAACCTGCGGCGAGTGTGGAGAATCGGCACATACATGATATGCACTCTCAGACTCGAAATTTTTTGTACATGGTATTGACATTTTGTAAGTAGCACCTACAGTAAGTTGTGCAACAATAATACGTACGTTTCGCTTTAGTGATAATTATTTACATATTTGCTAGTACTTATTGATTAAATTTCTTTTCTCGTTTGAACGTGACACGGCCCTTAAAGTAGAATGTCACATACGTTTGAACGTGAGTCAACGAATGTAACGTCATATTCAAACGAACGTGACAAAATTCACATTAGAACGATAACGTCACATTCGTTGAATAATAGTGCGTGCACACACGCAACTTTTGGGGATACCCCCCCCCCCCCCTTCCAGCCGTCTCTGGATCCGCCCTTGCAGGAGAAGCAGCTCAGGGAGCAACACCGCATTCAACGTCTCCCCCGGTCTCCGCCTTTGTGACAGTCACGTGCGATGGAGTGGGCCACGCGTCTGGGGGCCCACACGACCTAAATCGTCCCGTGATGACTGCCTGCTCTTTTGGGGCCACCCTTGTAAATTGTCGTTGCCTCGCTTTGCCCTTGGCACCCGACGCTAGCTCCTTGTTAGGTCACCGAAGCCCCTCCGGCTCCCGTTGGTGCTGCTGGGAACACAGCTCACTCAAGTGCCCCTCACCGCCTAGAAGCCCTACAGCGAGGGGTAAAACACGCAGCGGTGACAGGCGGCCCTCTCAAAGCAACGCTCATTAACCTTGCGTAGTCTTGTAGGGTGACCGGACGCCCATCCCACCTCCCGGCCAATTTATATTGTAGGTAGAGTGGCGCTCCGCACGACCGCAATTCGGGGCGGCGTTCGTGCTCGCGAACAACATACGGGCCGCTACACTCTCAAAACCTTACGCACTATTTCAGGCCTAACAAAGAAAAGTAGCTTGTCATGACAAAGTAACTAGCAGCACAAGTCAGCGGCAGCAAATTTTTTATCAGGAATTTATTGTACTTACGAACTACAACAATTGTCGTACAGAGTACAATGGAACCGGCATGACGAGTGCCGTGCAGTCCAGGCCTCGTTATGTGGTTCGTACATTCTCGTGGTACTTTCTACAATCCCTGTTGTAATTTTACTGGACAGTTTTTGTTGTACTGTTGTTGTACTTTCCAAACGTTTTCTTGCAGTGGAGGCGGGCTTTCCCGGCTACGGAAAAGAGCGGGAAAGCACTCCCCAAGCACCGGGCCGCAGAGAGGTGCCGCGGCGTGTGGCGGCAATCACCAGAAATAACTCTACCAACGGGGCGGGGCGGGGCGTACATGACGGACGCCCATGGCTTGCAGAACATGGTGTGCGCGCTGCTAGAGGGAGCTCAGCGGTGCCGTCGGGGCGCAGCCACGCGCTAGGGGCAAGCTTTCAACTCTTGCTTAGCCTAGAAACCGTGTGGGTGATAACGCACAGTGGGACACAAGACCGGCGGTGACAGACTTCTCAGTCTGACCTAGTTCGGGCGAGACTTTTTGTCTCGCAGGTGGCGGGATCTGAGCCATGCCTTTTGTTTGTGGGCGAGGTCTATCATCCTTCCCCGTTCTCATCACAGGGCTGTCGCAACATTTGTATCGGATAAAATCGGCAAGAATCGACGCGCACACAAGGCAGCACACGTTAAAAAAAAATCGTTGTGGGAACGAAAATATAAGTTACTTTTTCCGGAACAAACAAATACTTGTACTGGCAAGTATATGTTTGTTGTGGCTGCAAAATGTTGGTTGTCTCAACCCAACCGTTGAGGCAACAGGAGAGATTGTTTCCACAGAGTAAACATCAATTTGTTCTAAAAACAATCTATTGGCTCATAGAACAAACTGTTTGTTGGGCTAACAAAAACTTGGTTGCCAAAACAAAACAAAACTCCACGTACTGACACCAATTTTGCCCTAGTTCCGGAAAAAAATTAATTAATATTTTCGTTGCCGCAACGGTGCAGTTGTTGCGCGCAAACAGCGGCAACGAATACGGCGAGCAGATTGATGGATCAGCACGACGCCGAGCCGAACCGGCAAAGCAGCAACACGCACCAACAAACTTGGTCTCCTCAGAACGAAATCGAATTACGAGCCCGCGGAGCAACGCAGAGCAACGCGGCCTCGCATGAAAACAGCGAGCAGCCCTGCGTGGCCGGCAGGGGGCTGTGCACCAACAGATGCTTCTGGTAACGACGAGAAAACTTGAGCAAGACGACCCCGCTGCTCCGCCCCCCTCCCTTTCCTACCGCTCTTTCGAGAGGCTCGTTTTGGCAATCCCATTACAGTGGAAAAGGGGAAGGGGGGGGGGACGGCACCAGTGTGTGTTGCCAGGAGATGTTCATATAAACGAACCCATTCCGCGCTGGCATTGCCATTAACAGGCGCCGTGCGAATAATACCCCCGACTGCAAATAACCGCCACACGCACACACACGCACGCAATCGCGGACACACACACACACACGCGCGCATAAACACGGGCGCGCTAACGATTATCTGCGCTACACCAAGAGAAATTACCCCCCTCCCCCAACCCAAAAAAAAACAAAAACTTGAGCACGCCACGATGCACCGCTATTCCGTTTCAACAACCGATGCGATCCGATCTTTCAAATCCAGACACTCTTGAGACTGAAAGCCATGCGTGTGTAATATATTTTCAAAGCTCCGGAACTTGTTTTGACGATGATTGTGAACTTGTTTAGAACAACCTTTTCGAAAAAAAAAAAAAAAACCGATTTCAAGAAATCTATGAAGTTAGTCACGAAGTTAATTTCATATTTATGTTCTGGTTTAACAAATATAGCTGAGGCTAGGACTGACTGCGTTGAGTGAAGTTCTGATTATGTTCGGCAGACCATTATCAATAATACTAAAACTCACGTAAAAGACCAGCTGCGTATCAATTTGCGTCAAAAATTATGACAGTCTCATAATACCTGAAGATCAAGTTACTCACAGAAACGTGCAGTAAAATAGTTCATTTCATACAGTTTAAGATACTTTGAGGTTAGAAAAGTGCATCGCCACCGTGTCCAGATAGTTTCGTCTTAGATTCAGAAGTACCATCAAACCTCTCTACAAGGAGCAGCTACACGCCACTTGTTTTCGAAAAGGGACATAGTGTCACACTCAAACTACATAAGGAAATGTTCATCCTCAAAGGAATGTGCACAGGCACGCCTATATACGGCCTATTTCAATCCAATTCAAAGAGTAACGAACATTTGAGGTTGGCATTTCTGAAAACAACAACGCCTTCGCGCAGTGGCGCGGGACACTCTGGCCAACAATCACCGGCCGACCGGGGATTCCCAGGCGGCGCCAGGAAAATAGGCCCTTTCTTCCATGATGCGCCTGAGATTCCCAGGCGTTACTTTTGCCGTGCAAGGCTACTTCGTGCCTAAGAGACATTGTTGCGCAGCGTGCCTTGTGACTCCGCGCGACCACCGTGCAGCACTTGGCGGCCGGCGAAGGCGGACGGAGTAAATATTTATAAGACGAAAATGGTTATATCCCCCAAGCCACACCCGGCAAAAGCAGACTCCCGCCACAGCAGCAGCTTCCGCGGACTGAAAGGAAACCTTCATTTACAAATACTCCTCTAACCTATGTCTAAAAGATAACTAACTACAAAATATTTAAAAAAAAAACAAACAAAAAAAAACCCACTTTGCTGACATAACGAGTAAACAAAACTATTTTGTGGCCGGCCAGTTCAGGAAAGCATGACCATCGTTGCTGCGCGTACTTCACCGTTAAAAAAACCATATGTTGGACCAAACTTGCCTGTGATCATCTGAAAATTTCAAAAACTCCAATGCCTCCATTTTGTATGAGCATTCATCAAGTATCCCGACAGGGCATCGGAAAGCCACTTTACGGCATTTTGATTCACTGCATTGCGTCCACCGATAGCCATCAGCAGACGGCACGCGGAGAGTGAGCTCGCAGTGGGGCAGGGCTGCGCACAGCGGGCGGAGGCGCTCAACAGTCCCGGACGCGTTTTGAGCTCCGGAGTCGCTAATTGGGACTCGAATTAAACGCGATGACCCCGCCTATGGATTGCTCTCCGAATGAGTAATCCATTGGTGGGGTCACACGTTTAATTCGAGTCCCAATCAGCGACTCTGGAGCACAAAGCACGTCTAGAGTTTTTGCCGCGCGCACCGGTCTTCTGGCCCACTGGGCTGCGCCCGCTCTGTCTGTAATGGCGGGCCGAGCGCGATCCCCATTAATGCGCGCGAAAACAGTTTATGGCGCTGGCCGAATGGGCGGCGCGACGCGGCAAAACGCAGCGCGGCGGATCATCCGTATAAATTGCGAATTAATCTCGCTTGACGCGCGGCTGGGCGGCCGGCCGCTGCAGCCTCGATAAGGACTCGTTGCGCCACGGCAGCTACCTTACAGTGGGCCGGAAGACCGGTGGAGGCGGTCAAAATCCCGGACGCGTGTTGAGCTCCAGAGTCGCTGGATAGGACTCGAATCGAACGTAAGACCCCACCAATGGATTGCCCTCCAAAAGAGGAGTCCATTGGTCACACGTTCGGTTCGAGTCCCATTCAGCGACGCTGGAGCTCAAAAAACTCCTGGAGAGTTTTGGCCGCCTGCGCCGGTCCTCTGGCCCACCCCACGGTGCACCTGCGCAGCGAGACGGACGCGGCTCTGCCCTACCGGAAATACGATCCGAATCTAACTCGCGACAGGGGCAATACATTTCTCGGTCAGGGAGCCATCTATTGGCGGGTCCGCGCGCGCGCGCGCGCGCGTGGTCGCAAAATGCTAGAGAAAACTCCTCTTTAAACACCTTGCAGAGTAAATTCAGGCTTTGCGACGTAAATTGGACGTTTTTACAAAATATTTTAAATCCTTTTTGCAAGCTTTCAAAGTTTGTAAGCTTATAAGCATGCAAAAAAGTATGCTCAACATGCTATTGAAAGAACATACAGTTTCCTTTTGTAAGTTAGTCTATCCAGTCAAACTGAAAAGCTTTGTACCATGCACCTTAAAATGCTTCATTACGTTTTGCCCCTAGTGCAGCAAACTGTAGGGAGCCATGTCCGGGCGGACCAGCAATGAACACGCTCATGACCCAAATCCTGACCGTGGTTTCCCGTCCACTCCGACGCGCCGCGCGCAGGCAAGCCACAGTGACGACCCGAGACGGGGCTGCAGTCATGGCCGCCAGCGCGCTGCTCTCCAACAAGCAAGTGGCCCTGGTAAAGCCCCCGCTGGCCCCTGAGCAGCCAGCCAGCCCCCACCCCCCAGCGACGCCGCATCCGGTGGTGCTGGCCACCAGCCTTTGCAGCGCGCGGTCTCCGAATTGCACTACCTCAGTCGTCGTCTCCGTGTGGCCTGCGTGGTGGCCGGCAGTGGTGGACGGCAGTGGTGGCCGTGGTGAGCTGCCGTGCCGTGTCGGTGTGGGGAGGGGAGGATCACCAAGGTTAAAAGCGTCCAAGTTTGTTTTTTTTAAGTTTATTTTTTTTATTTTTGGATTTTATTCAATTATTTTTTTTTCCACCTTTTTTGAGTGAAATTGCCCAACTTACAGGGTCTTTTGAAGTCTTGAGTGAGATACACGAAAGGATGCGAGCTTGTGATCTACTATGAAACCAAATTAAGAAGAAATGACATATAAACACTCTGTAAACCGAGGAAATGGGAATACCGTTTTTTAAGTGACTTTTTCACGTTTGATTTTTGATTTATTTTGATTTTTTCTGATTTTAATTTTGATTTTTTCTCTCGTCTTTTTTTTTTTTTTTTACTCTTATACTTTTTTCCGAGTGAGGCCCCCTCGCGGCGTGGTCACGCCATCGTCGATGAGCTCGCTCGGCCGCGCTGTCATTGCGACGACCCACTTTTTTGTCTCCCGATCGTCACTTCGCCGCGCGACGAGGACGCCTCTCGCTCAAATTTTGATGCTGTGTGTTAAACGTTTGGCACCAGGGTTTTTGCGACGGCCACAACATCAAAGCTGCCGAAAGTCCTTGTGTGTTTTCCAATAGGGTAGATCAGCCGCCCTATATATCTTACCCCATGTCCATGTTGTTATTAGTAGTTTTTTTTGCGTTTGGATTTGAAGAGGCATGCTGTATCGATGGGTAAAGGAAGCACCCGTGCAGCATTCCGTTGGAGCGGCTATTTGAGCGCCAGGCACTGCATGCCACTCGCGCAGCACATTCCGCATCGAGCCGCGTTCCTCGGGCTCTGGAAGCAAAGAGAACCCCGGTATGCCCTCAAGTCGGGACCCTCGGCATAAGGCGCTATCTCAGCGGAAGCCGGCTGATTCCGCACGTCACCTCGTCGTCACTCTCTCTCTCTCTCTCTCTCTCTCTCTCTCTCTCTCTCTCTCTCTCTCTCTCTCTCTCCCCCCCCTCTTGCACTCATGGGCATTGGCGAGCGGAGGTGCGACAGAGACGGCGACGAAATGCGAGGCTGCTGCAGCTAAATGGGCCGGGGCGCCTCATCGCCCGGCGGCGCGGCGCAGGATGACCGGAGCGAGGCTAGATCTCATCGCCCTGCTGCTGCACGCGACGCTGAGCCGCGAGCGCCGCGAGGGCCGCCAACAAACACGGCCTCATTTTCGCTGAACTCTAAAAATAAGAAATCCTGCTCGGAAAAAAGAGACGATAAGTGACAACGCCGTGGAACTTGTTCGGATCGAGGGGTTGACATGTCCCCTTAGCTGCGTACGAGGGAGTATACGTATATTACCAGTAATATAGGAAATGTATAGTAATATAGGGGTAAATATATATATAGCCAAAATTGTGGTAATATACATGTATTACATGGTAATATAGCCACCGCGTACGAGGTAATAATATGAGTTGTCGACCCCTCGGTTCGGATTTCACCGATCACGCGTCACACGAGTTCGAAAAAGGGCCCTGCGCGGATTGCGGGCCGCTGCCATGCCGACCTGCCACGCCGCCGACGCAGAGTGGACCAGAAGATCGGTGCAGGCGGCCAAAACTCTAGGCGCGTTTTGGGCTCCAGAGTCGCTGAATGGGACTCTAACCGAACGTGTGCCCCATCAATGGATTGCTCTCCGAACGAGGAATCCATTGGTAGGGTCAAACGTTCGGTTAGAGTCCCATTCATTGACTCTGGAGCTCAAAACGCGTCTAGAGCTTTGGCCGCCTGCGCGGTCTTCACTGCGTGACGCGCGGCCCCGGCCGGAGGCGTCCGACTGGAGCTCGGCAAGCGGCACGCACGCCAGTCCAACAGTGGCGGCGAGTCCAGACGCGCGCATTCGTTCGGTGAGTGACGCGGCAGGGCGCAGACGCCACGGGCAGCCTCGTCTGCGGATGGACCAAGTCACCAAGTCGCCTGCGGTCCGTCACGTTCACACGGGCCGCGAATTTAATTTACAGAGCGTTTTCGGTTGCCTGCTTCCTAAGACTCCCGGAATGATCGGATCCGCCTTCAGAACTGGATCCGGTTGTCTTATTGAATGTGCTCGGTCAGAACTGGGAAGCAGGAACCAAATCAACTTTCAGTAGACTCACTCTACAGCCACGGTAAACAATCGCATGCTCAAAACCTTACGAAGTATTTTGAACATATGCAAGGCACAAACTATTTAGTTTGTTATACTACGCATAAATAGATTTTTAAGTATTTTCTTTGTAAGCTTATGCTCCAAATACTTTTTTATATCAAGCTACTTCACTTTGTAAGGACTAAAATAGTTTGAAAGGTTTTCTGAGTGCGGTGAGTCAATCTACTCTACTTGCATATCCGATAAGCTAAGAACTTGATCCACTGTAAAAATTTCTGTACTTCTGTATGGAAAATGTACAGAAGAAAATAGTTTGGAAGTACGGACGAAAGTACGGAACTTCCGTACCTCTTCCATAAGCTCATGTAAACGGGTACGGAAAAAAGTACAGAAAGTTCCGTACTTGGCTAGTACGGACGGACCAGGCAAATAGTTGACCAGACATGTTCCGTACTTTTCCCGTACTTTTTTCTACCAAAGTCCTTGGTATTTAAGCGGGACCACTTCCACTTTACCAGATTTGCAGACCTAGGCCTCTACCAGGGTAAGGATGCTAAGTAGAGGACAGGACGTTGCCAGGACCTCCCCTCTCTGGTACATGTTGATGCCCGCCAGGATGGGGTGCCTTCCGGTGGGGGCGGAGTGTCTGCCCGGTGTGTGTGTACACGCTGCAGGATGAGGCATTGTGACCGCCCCTTTTCATGCAAAACTCGCAGCGAGCGGTCCAGCGAGGGCTTCCAAGCGGGGAAAGTTATCGGACCCCAACCGGGGTAAGCTGAGGATAGGCAGGCAGGTCGGCGCAGCGGCCGAAGTCGTGGCCTAGACCATTACCGCAGCGCGGGAGTTTCAGACAATCGTAGAACGCGGGCCAACCGCCTCATTGGCGGCCCTGTTCACGGGAAACATGGGCCATTTCTTGGAAAAACAACAAAATCACAATTGCAAATTGGGTTTACTTCATTATCGAGGAATCATCAGGCCTGGTGGGTAAAAGGTCTTCATTATATTTCCCGGTACAGACGCCCTCGTCCCAGTGGACTGGTCTCAAAGGTCAAACGCCGCCCCCTGTCGTTTCCCTTCTGCCCAGATTCATTAATATTTCACAAGGTTTGCCCAGCGCGCCTTGCCCCGAGCGACCCCTCCAGCAAGACGACCGGCGAGGTAGGCAACACTGGGAGCGACCACACTGTCAGCACGTCTTATTCTCTGACTACCAGAGATGATGCAAGGCTCAAACTGTAGAGTGCTTGACCTTGAGTAAAGAACCAAGCGTATTCTCATTGTGACAAGAGAATTCTGTAGCGCAGAGCCAGAGGATTCCGTTGTCACAAGATTGTTCTTCGTCTCTGCGGATGAGCACATTTAGCCGCCTCCTTTCTTGTCGCTCAACTCTGCACGGATCGCAATCACAAATGAGCTCTAGTATCCAATTAAAAAGTGAGTACAAGGACATGGGAAAATGCCAAAAAATGCGATAGGAAACGAAAAACGCGGCATCCAAGTCGGCAGACTTCTATGGCTATTGGCTTTGTAAAGGATCATCATTGGGCACTAAATAAGGGCGCCGGTTAACTCACTCAGCACCGACAGCCGGCAGTCGTCACGGACGAGGCCTGAAGACACTTACCTGCAAGGAAACATAATCAATTACTACATGTTTTGTGCCCTTCAGGTGTTGACGGCATAATGCGAAGATGCGGATCCTGCAGCATGTGTGCAGCGTTGTGATCGCTCTGTGGGCGGTACCTTTAGCCCTTCCCAAGACGCTGGTAAGCAAACCATGCCTAGTCCTGACGCCTCACTCGAATCAGGGACAAACAGAGCCTGATTGCAAGACAAATACGTAGCGTACTTCAATAACGCGACTCCAAACTCGCAGACGCGCACATCGCAGCGTTCCCCTCGATCTCGACCCATTTACGCAGTAGAGCAACTATTTTGTTTTCATCTCAGAGAGGAGAGGATGATCCTCTGACGGTGGCAACTTCGTCGTGGTTTGAAAGGATCAGCACTTTGACGTTCTGTATTTTTATTATTGAAACTAAAAGCGTCAAAGCTAGCATCGCGAGTTGCATTGGCCCTGCGAACCACACTGTAAATCCTTTGCGTGCCTTTGCGTCTCGCAGTTCGATGCAACGAGAAATCGCACTTGAAGTGCGTGCGATTGCCTGTAGGTTAACTGTTTATTTATTCACTTAACGAATCACCCAATCTGTTCGCAGCCGACAGCCGCCGCCGTGCCCGCCGTAACAGTGCACATGGTGAGTAAAATGGTGTCCCGACATCGTTTTCAAAACCAGGCAAGGGTTTCTTGTGCGCTGGGATGAGAAAGCCTTCTGTTTAAGCAAATTTGGGAAGGTCTTTCAGGTCTAACGAAAACTTGGCAACACTTTTTTTCTCGTTTCTGCAGTGGCTAGGCAACAAGTCTGACCTTTGGGTTTTCATCGTTGCTGCCCGAACAGTTAGTTGCTCTAGAAGGAGCCGAAATTTGGATTTTACAAGTTCTCGCTGAATTGAAAACCTTTCGAGTTGTAAACAGTTCGGCGTGCAGATGCCTCGTTGTGGGGAGCTGCTGTGTGACGGCCAGGGCGTCGGGTTGCCTCCCTTGGAGTCGCATAGCAGGCCAACCCAGCCTCTCACTGCTGCAATGTACAGCTCTCCAAGGCCCATTTTTCAGTTTGCTCCAGAACAGAGACCAGAGACTGGCCCCCAAAAGACTGAGGAGAAGAGGGAAAGAGAAGCCATGAGAACGAGCAAGCGGGCAGAAAAAAAGCGACGAGTAAGACCGGGGAAAGTTGGAGCGCAGCCGCGCCCCGCTGGACTGCGCTGCGCTGCCGGCCAGCGCCTCAAACAAAGAAACACGCGACTGGGGCGGCACAGCGCCTGCCTGCACAAAGGGCGATTTAATTGGGACAGGATCGAGTTGGGTCGTTAATCAGTCGCTACAAGGCGCTGAGACGCGTGCGAACATGCAAAGCGCCGCCTCTAATGAGATCCGATCACCCGAAAGGCAGACAAAAGTGCCCCGCCTTGCCGCCCCGCAGGCCGCCGCCCCTACCAGCCCAGCCGGGCAGTCTGGCGAAAAGACGGTGGGGGAGAAGGGGGAGGGAGGTGGTCTGGGAGGTCTAGGCATGTGTGAAACGAGGCGGGTATTTGGGTCGGGACGTCGGGAGTGGTGACGTATAGCCGGGGCGGTGCAGGCGGAGTCCGGGGCCCGGCGGCGTCGCCCCGAGAATACACAGAGAGATAGGGCACGCCTGGCCGGAGCCGTGCCTGACCTGTGTCACTGGCCTGTCCCGCGGTGTCGCGAGCCATCGGTCGCCGTCTCCCTCGCGCGAGACGCCCACTTTGTTTGGCATGTCGTCGCCGCGTGCCGCGCTGCGCCATGCTCCAGCACGCAGTATGGCGTCCGTACACACTAAATGTCTTACAATGAAATTTGACCTATGTTTTTCGTATATTACAGTGAATTCTGCGCAAGCATATTACAACGGAATATTTCTTCGTGATACGAATCTTTTTTTACCTTTTTCATTGTAAGACACAAAGAAAAACCTTCGTAATACGAAGAAAAACCACCTTCGTATAATGCTTGCGCCATTTACTTCGTAGTATGGGAAATTTCCTCGTAAGACATTTCGAGTGTAGGATTGTCAAAGCCATGCGTCTGGTCCTCCTTCAGGTGGAATGCATTGCAATTCGACAACCTTTCAGGAGTCTGGCTTGTGCCCAAAAAGGGGGAGCCCCCCTCTTCCTTTTCGAGGAGCCCTGGCACACTTTAAATTCGTGTCACAAGGCACACTTTAAATTAGAGTGTCACCGGGCACACTCTAATTTACAGCGTGCCTGGTGACACACTCTAATTTAGAGTGTGCCTGGTGAAACACTGTAATTTAGAGCGTGCTTCATGGCATGCTGCAGGAGGTTTGCACAGTGCCCGCACGCGATGCTGGACGGTCCATTGGGCAGCTGGGCCGCGGGCACCGCCACATGTTGGCTGGAATAGGATGACGACGCGGGCAGAGCGACAGGGCGTTATGGCCTTTCAGCATCCGGCAGACTCAACCGACACACAGTAGGCCAGAGGACCGGCGCAGGCGGCCAAAATTCCAGATGCGTTTTGAGCTCCAGAGTCGCTAAACAGGACTCGAACGAAACGCGCGACCCAACCAATGGATTCCTCGTTCGGCGAGCAATCCATTGGTGGGGCCTCACGTTCGGTACGAGTCCCATTTAACAACTCTGGAGCTCAAAACGCGTCAGGAATTTTTGACCGGCTCTATCAGTCGTCTGGCCCACTGTGCGACAGTCGCAGAATCTAGGACCCGACCCGCCTGACACCGAGGAACGATGCCGACGGAACATGACGCGTCTTTTAACGTTCATAGCAAACAACTCTCCTTTCCGCCTCTCTCACACAGCCAGAACCACACATACATAAAAACACAGGCCGCTCGGAACACAATCAAGGGTGATACGATAACTGCGGCGGGCTGTGTCAGTTCCATTCACAACATAGTCATGGTAATGTAATTTTGCAAGACCATGAATCGCCGTATTGTTGGGGGGACGGGGAGGTGAAGAAAAACACGAGGCGGAAAGCGTGCCAAGCGTTTATACACGGCCCTTAATAGAGCTCGTTTGTTACGCTGGGATTGCAACGGTACTGCGAAGCGCGTGATAAGCGCCCCTTTGTGAAAAAAATATTTCGGACAGCACACATTTCGCAAGCATTTCCTTTCCATTTTTAAACGTGCACTGTAAACTTCTTACGGATACACGTTGTCTGTATTACGGACAGTTTTGTGCAAACGTAATTACGGATGGATTTTGTTTGTAATACGGATAATTTTGTCCGTATGACAAACATTTTCGTATCCGTAACATACAAACATATCCGTATGGTACGGACGTTAGCATCCTTGTAATACGGATAAAATCATCCGTATCCATCCGTAATTATTCCGTTTGCACAAAACTGTCCTTAACACAGATACGCGTGTCCGTAAGTAGTTTAGAGTGTGTTCGTTTGATCAAGGTTTAAGTCACTCGCTGTTGTTTGGGCCTCTTTTGTGTTTGCCCCACTGACTTGCTCTTGGCACGTTTTCTCGCAGGTGCGGCACTCTGACGCATGGCACTCCTTGTCCAAGCGCGGCGCGGCCTGGGCCCCGCCCTCGTCGACCTCGTCGCTGGTGGCCTCGGTGCGGGACCAGGAGGTCGCCGCGGAGGGGCAGACCACCACGCCGGCGCCGGCAGCGGCGGCTGAGGAGGTGTGTGCTGCGGTGACCTCACTTTTATTCAACGAATGTGACGTCATATTCGTTTGAATGTGAATTTTGTCCGAGGGGTCCACCAATCTGGTAATTCTGTGTACACTTTGTCCAGTAATCGTTGGTAATCACATGCCAAAACTGCATATTTTCCCTGTTTATTATCGCCTTTTGTGGTTTCTTCTTAAGTAAATAGGCATAAAATGCCCCCAGCTCACCAAAGTTAGTTTTTTTTTTTTTTTTTTTTTTTTTGAGATTTTTTGTAAGTAATCACTGGTAATCGGTAATCCTGTGCTGAGTGGTGGACCCCTCGATTTTGTCACGTTCGTTTGAATATGACGTTACATTCGTTTGAATGTTGACGCACGTTCAAACGAATGTGACATCGTATTCAAACGAACTTGACAAAATTCACATTCGAACGAATATGACGTGACATTCGTTGAATAACAGTGTTCCTGCCGCCCAGGCCACCACCGAGGAGCCTTACGACGCCGGCGGTGACGAGAGCGACTTCGGGTCCGACATCCTCAACACCCTGCTGGAGGTGGTCGGCGCGCTGCTGTCCTTCTTCGCCGACCCGCCGGGCGCCATCCAGAAGATGGTGGAGGAGGCCCAGAAGCTGACGGGCACCGCCCGCTCCCTCATGGGCACGGTAAGGCGGCGGCAGGCGGCGCTGCCCGGGCTGGACGCGCTCCCCGCCGTGCTGGAGCAGGTGCCCAAGCTGGCCGCGGCGGCCGTCGAGATCGCCAAATTGGTGAGGAGGCCCGGAGGGAGTAGATTCGTGTAGCAAAGGCGGCACTGCCCGTAAGATATTTCTTGAAAGCTTACATGACGTGGCACAGTGGGCCAGAAGAACGGCGCAGGCGGCCAAAGTTCTAGACGTGTTTTGAGCTCTAGAGTCGCTAAGTGAGACTCGAACCGAACGTGACACCCTACCAATGGATCCCTTGTTCGAAGCGCAATCCATTGGTGGGGTCGCACGTTCAGTCCGAGCCTTGTTTAGCGACTCTGGAGCTCAAAACGCGTCTAGAGTTTTGGCCGCCTACGTCGGTCTTCTGGCCCACTGTGCGAGGGGTGCACTTGTATCAAGCGGTCGAGTCAAGTGTGTCTTGCGCGTGTCAAGCGCGGCTTCCCGGAAACGCCTAGTCCTCTTTCCGTCGTCTCTACTCGGGGGCGGCGGCTCCCCCGGAAACACTCTCCTCCGGCCCATTAGCGATTCGGCTCCACACATCACGGCGGGGACGCTAGCGATAATTCGCTGCCCGAACTTTCCACGGCCGTTCATACTCGGGGCCGAGCGGCCACGGACGCGCCTTACAAACTTGTCCCATAATTAATTCAAAGCCGCCTTTTCAATGGGCGTCGTTGGCGCTGCGCAGTGGGCCAGATGACCGGTGGAGGCGGTCAAAATCTCGGACGCGTTTCGAGCTCTAGAGTCGCTAAATGAGACGAACCGAACGTTTGACCCCACCAATGGATTGCTCGCCGAACGAGGAATCCATTGGTGGGGTCACGTGTTCGGTTGGGGTCCTGTTCAGAGACTCTGGAGCTCGCAAAACGCGTCTGGAACTTTGGCCGCCTCCACCGGTCTCCTGGCCCACTGTGCGCTGCGCGGCCAGCCAGCCGAGGACGCACCGCACTGCTTTCCGTTGCAGGGCCCGGCCGGTGCACGCGCGGCCCGCGGCATGCTGGAGGAGGCCAAGCGCATCCTGGAGACAGCGCGCGGCCTTGTGGAGGCCGGCGGCAAGGTGGCCACCAAGGCGCGCGACGTGGCAGAGTCCCTCTCGCGGCCGTGGCAGGGCTAGCCGACCAGAACGCTCTCGGAATCCTCGTTGTTATGGTTAATCTCAACATGTTCGTTTGGGACTGACGGTTTTTGTTATGGTCAGCCGGCAATGCACAGTGGGTCAGGAGACCGTTGAGGCGGCCAAAACCCTAGACGCATTTTGATCTCCAGAGTCCGCTAAATGGGGCTCCAATCGAACGCGTGACCCCACCAATGGGTTCCTCGTTCGGAGAGCAATCCATGGGTGGGGTCAAACGTTCGGTTCGAGTCTCATTTAGCGACTCTAGCGACCCAGGAGCTTAAAACGCGTCCTGGATTTCGGCCGCTTCAACGGTCTTTAGACCCATTGTGCAATGTTTGCGAGGGGTGCCTCACTTCGTCCAGTTGGAGTGCACCCTCACCTCCAGTCACAACCTTGTTTCAGTCACTGAAAAAGCCGGCGCAACAACGTAACTTTACCCTAGTTGCTGCATTTTTGTTAATTTCCAGAGATTTTTCGTCTAATCAAAGTAGAAATTGAGTCTAGTCACCAGTCAGTGTACACCCATATCCGAAGTGAGGTATCCCTCGAACACTGTTATTCAACGAATGTGACGTCACATTCGTTAGAATGTGAATTTTGTCACATTCGTTGAATGACTGTGAATGTTTTGTCGTGTGCGTGAGGCCGTCCCTTGGCCGTCCAGGAGTCGCTGCCCGGTCTGCAGGCGCCGCGGGACCAAGGACCGGATGCCGAACTCGCCCCAATACGACAGTGCAGGACAGCCCGGCCGGCACCGACTCGGCGTTCCACTCACCGAGGGAGGCGCGGCGGGGCCTCCCCCCCCCTTTTTACAATGACGCTCTTCTTTTTAATACTCTCCAACACTGTGTCGGGGCGCTCTCTCTGTTTCCACCGAGCGCAGGGAGATGTGAAATAAACGTGCGGAAAGCAATGCAACGCAGCAGAGAAACTGCCCCGGTCTTGGCAGGGAAGGCACCGAGTTCCTCATGCCCTCGTGTGCGCGCGCCTGCCTCCACTGCATGAAAAAATGTGGATAGTACAACAAAAGTAGGGTTGTAGAAAAAAAAGTACAACGATGATTGTGAAAAGTACAATCAGAAGTGGGAAAAGTACAACGACACCTGGACCCCATTGTACTTTGTACAATAATCGTTGTACTTTGTACAATAATTGTTGTACGTTGAATGTACAACAAAAACTGACTAAAAAATTTGCCAGTCTTTGTTGTGATTTTGTTGTGGTTTATTCTTGGAGTGGCCTTCAGGCAAACCGGCCGACCGAGCACGCTGCGGAGGAGTATTTCGTGGAATAGCGTACGGCTGAACTGGCAGCAAACAGAATTAAGCGAGCGCAACGCTCCCTGGACAAGGCTCTGCCCACGCTCTGTCTGCCTGCCCCAGCGTCCTTCAACGGCATAATGAGCGTCCCTTGAGGGCCGTTCACTAAAAAACTAAAGCGTGGTTGTCCGCTTGAATCAAGCACAACTATCACTCTCAAGATCCTACTGAGCTTTTTCTTCGTAATACAAACAAAAAGCTTACTATTATGACACCACAGCGAAGGTAGTAACCTATGGTGAAGGATTCTCAGTAACTTGTGACCAATTTCTTCGTAATACAAACAAATTTCTCTGTATTATGATACATTAGTGTCGCAGAGTACAGAGAATCAGCTTAGTATTACAACAGCACGGCATTTCTCAGTAGGAAATTGGGAGTGAACGTTCAAAAACCCGATGAAATGCATGAATACAGGCGTTAGAGGAGGGGAACAGAGTGCTTCGAGTGGCTCGAGTCCCCTTTAGCGACGCTGGAGCACAGGACGCGTCTAGAGTGTTGGCCGCGTGCGCCGGTCCTCTGGCCCACTGTGCCAACCATCCCTCTGCGGTCCGCCGCTGCTGCTCACGGATGGCATTTAATTTGGAGCGTGGACGGCGGGCTGCGGGGTGCCTACCCTCTCTGCCTCACAAGGCGGGCCAGCCGGAGCCTCGCTGCCTCGCTGCACAGTGGGCCAGAAGACCAGTGCAGGCGGCCAAAACTCGAGACGCGTTTTGAGCTCCAGCAGAGTCGCTGAATGGGACTCGAACCGAACGTGTGACCCCACCAATGGATTCCTCGTTCGGAGAGCAATCCATTGGTGGGGTCACGCGCTCGGTTCGAGTCCCATTTAGCGGCGCTGGAGCTCAAAACGCGTTTCAAGTTTTGGCTGCCTCCACCGGTCTTCTTGCCCACTGTGCGCTGTGCGGTGCAGCCCGACCCGACCTCCCCCAATTTATTATCCTCCTCCAGGACAACTTAATCTTTGCGCTTCGCCCGCCCACTCCGGACAACGTAGCAGCGCAGACCTCGGTGTAATGAGTGTGCAGCCCGGTGGGCGGCCATGCGCGGGCCGGGCAGCGGTCTACAGGGGGCCAGAAGACTGGCGCAGGCGGGCAAAACTCTAGATGCGTTCTGAGCTCCAGCGTTGCTAAATGGGACTCGAACCGAACGTGTGACCCCACCAATGGAGTCCTCATTCGAGGAGAAATCCATTGGTAGGGTCACACGTTTGGTTCGAGTCCTGTGCAGCGTCAAGTTATATTTGGCCGACTGGCCCATTGTGTGGCCCGGCCCAGACCGCACAGCCAGGGGCTTGCAACCGCGGTGGTCAGACCGTCAGCGCCGGAAACCACTCGCTCATAATCACGACCCGAAAACTTTGCTGATTGGATGGTCGGTGGCTGGCTGCCTGCGCGCATGGTCTGTTTGCCAGGCAACTGGCCGCACACCGCCGCCACACGGCCACCAACGCAACACTTCCACTCCCCAATGGCAGCGCGAAGCTGACGCAGCACTGGATCACCCCCTGCGCGCGCGCGCGCGCGCACACACACACACACACACACACACACACACACACACACACACACACACAGGCACTCGCGATCCATTCACACGCCGCTCTAAGAAAAGACGCACATTTAACCGAGGGGTCGTCAACTCACATCCCGCATGTACGAAGTAATACAGTAATATATGGTAATATACGTCCTATATTACCGATTTTTGGCTGCTTTTTCGTTCTAACTTTGCTTAAAGCAGTTTAATTGGTAATATTTATGGATTTTAACGGTAATACATGAGTAATATACAAGTAATATGCAGCCTGTGTACGAAGTAATATGCGAGTTAACGACCCCTCGCATTTAACTGCGTAAAACTAGCGCGGAAAAAAACATTTTCGGCGTTTGCTGTATATCTGCAGCCACACAAGCCGCACGGTATGGGCAGCCCTAGTTATGAGCCCTCGGGGGTGGGTTACTGCGCGCGAACTGGCCCGCCTCGCCCGCCCTGGTCCTGAGCGGGGCCCTCGAGGGGACTACGTGGCTGGCATGGCCGATGGGACGCCACCCCGCCCCGCCCCAGCCCGCGCTGCCGAACGGGCCAGACCAGCAAAGTGGCAAGAATCGTCGCAAACACGACGCAGGGTGGGGAGCGACGCGACATCGCGACGTTCTTGTTTAAGTTTTTCTTCGGAAGGGCGGCAGCAGTGGCTGGGGCGGGCTGGCTGGGCTGGGTTGCAACCACGGTACACCCGAGAGCTGGCACGGTGAGCGTCCCCGCGCCGGCCACACCTCTGGGCACCGCGCCAACCGCCGTGCCAACCATGGCCGCGCGAGCCATCCGCATCGCACAGTGGGCCGAGGTGCGCTCAAAATTCCGGACAAGTTTTGAGCCACCACTGTTACTCAACGAATGTGACGTCATATTCGTTCGAATGTGAATTTTGTCACGTTCGTTTGAATCCGATGTCACATTCGTTTGAACGTGACACTGCTGTTAAATTAGTGCGTCACATTCGTTTGAACGTGCGTCAACATTCAAACGAACATGACAACACTCACATTCGAACGTGACAACATTCACATTCGAACGTGACAAAATTCACATTCGAACGAATATGACGTCACATTCGTTGAATAACAGTGGGGCCGTGGAGAGCGGAGGAGAAATGAGCCGAAGGCGAAATTGCAGAAAGCAGAAGGAGGAATCAGAGCGAAACGAGATCTATGCGCGGTCCGGGTCCGATCGCTGGGGATATTGGCCGCCGGGCCGATGGTCGGCGAGCGGCACCGTTCCTCCAGCCAGCGGGTGGGGCGGCCGCTTGGTCGGGGTCTGCCGCACAGTGGGCCAGAAGACCGGTAGTGCAGCCGACCAAAACTCTAGAAGCGTCTAAAGCTCGAGAGTCGCTAAATGGGACTCAAACCGAACGCGTTACCCCACCCATGGATCCCTGGTTCGGAGAGCAATCGATTGGTGGGGTCACGCGTTCGGTTCGAGCCCAATTTAGCGACCCTGCACTGAGAGAAATGATTTGGCGCGGTGACTAAACGTCGTTTAGTCTTGTCGTTTTGTTACCACTGAGAAATGTTTAGTCAGCTCAAAGAAAAAAGTTTAGGCGTGTCAGCTAAAGTTTTGGTCGGTACACTCAAACCCCCTTCCGTCGCGAAGCCTCCACGCCTTTAGCTGCAGAGCCGAAACAGTTCCTTCCCCCGTGTCTCGCTGCCGTCACTACACTCTTCCGTCTGGAACAGCAGAAGTGCGCGGACGCAGTTATCCAAACGGCCACTGACAGCGCTGTGGGTCAAGGTCAGTCGCCTCGATTGGTCTCGGCCGGTCGCCAGTCCGCCTCCGCCATCCATCCTCATCCTCACTTCTGATTGTAAACACGAACGCTGAACGCTTAACATCTCGAACATGGCGGACTTTGATGCAGATACGCGGCTCCTTGGCGTGTTGGAGGAGTGGGGCTTTGCCCATTTACTTCCGAAGTTCGTCGGTAAGTCCTAAAGGATGTTGAAATGTTTTGTGTTTGTGCTGAAGCATTATTAGACGTTTTATTAGAAATTTGGGGACAACCAAGCCCAACTTTTACCGGTTTTTGTCGGTTTTGGTGCCGGTCGGCACTGGGCCACATGCACGCCTCTAGGTTAGGTGTCACTGTTTCGGCCTTTCAAGCATGGCTTTTTTACGTTGTTCGATTTGAGCTGATGCGTAAGCGTTGTACGATATTTGGGCACGTCTTTAATTTAGTTTTGTGTTGGCTTCTTGTTTTGTAGCTGCCGAAGTGGACTACGAGGCGTTCTGCCTCTTCGACGACGATACCCTCAAGCATGTGCTATCAGTAGGGGCTTATTTGAAATTCAAAGACACGTATCATTCAAGAAAAGCGTCATTGGGGCCAAAACCGACCCTTGAGTCAATAGAACCGCCCTCAAAGCGTCGAAGATTGGATGACGCCGGTGAAGGTTAGTAATTTTGAGTTTTCGGCTTAACTTAACCTCACCCCATTTCGGTTTATCCACCGAGCAGTTCAGTCAGTTAGCCGCTCGCTCCGTCTCTCTCGCACTTGTGAGGCGTCCCGTATGGGTGCGAGAAAGACAGAACTCTCTTTCTTATTCACTCCACCGTTTCTGAATCTCATTTAGGTTTACTTATCTCTGTTCGATCTTAGTCCATTTTTGTTGCGTTGCCTATTTATGTTATTTTTTTTGTTTTGGTTTTTAAGGATCATCAAACCGTATCACTCAAATTGTCACTAGTGATGATGATGCTGATGACGAAGGAGTTGATTTGGATGATGCGACCACAGTTATGACTTTAAGTCCGCTGGCTGAGGTAAATTTTCTAAATTGACTGTGTTGTTATTCACCAAGATGTCGTCTTATATTCTTTTGATTTCGCAGGCTTTCCGTAACTTAATGAAAGAAACCTTACCGGGCAGAATCCTTCTTTGCAAGAAGGCACTTGAAGAACCAGATCGCAACAGGCTATGTGAACTTTTGGTCACAAATTACCTGCTTCGTTCGAATGGAGTGTAAGTATTGGTATTGAGGTTTTAAAAAAGTTAAGTAGAGTGATAAAATTTTCTATCCTGAATTCTATTTTGTTTTATTGTGCAGGCTAAGTTCGGAGTTTCTCACCAAAGTTAGCAAAGCTGTCAAAGAGCTTTTTCCAGATGAAAGCCCTGTAAGTTTATGTACTAATGCTCACTCGTTTAGTTTCTTTTTGTTGACTTTTCTGTACTTTCAATTATTTTATTCTTGAATTATAGATAACCTATTATTCTCCTTACACCAAAGTGCTAGACAAGGTGTTCTATGCCAAGGGGAAGTTAGTTAACCAGTATTATACCTGGAGGGAGGAGGGAATAAAGGCTGGCATTTTTCCTGGAAGGTCCGCACCCTCCAGCACTGATTCTGAAGGTATGTTATCTTTCTGTTTTCATTGACCTTCCTTTTAACAAAGTTTTATATTGATAAGAACTGTTTTCAAATTAGCATTATCTGAAGTCAATATTTTGTCAGTTAATATTATTAACGTTTGTTTCAGTTGTTGTTCCTAATGCTGATGTGAAGGCATCATTAGATGTGTTGATTTCCGAATTGGGCCCTGAAGACCACATAAGCCATCATTGGGACAGTACTTTTGAATATCGCAGTACCCAACTGCATCAGGATGAGAAATTCAAACGAATTCACAACTATTTTGCCCTTTATCCCTGTCTGCGCCAACCTTGGGCTGCTTCCTTGGTAAGTATTTTGTTTATTTTTCCTTTGCAATGACCATTCTTTTTCAATGTAACTTAATTGTATTTCCTAATTTTAGCTGGTATCTGACTATGCAAAGTTGCAGCCAGAAAGCGGCAGTCTTGTTGACCAATGGCCTACCTTTGCCAGTAAGATTGTTTCCATGTTGAGCAAGAAGAAAATTCTATGCAAACAGCTGTGTTCACATTTAAAGGAGTCAATCCATGAATCAGGTAATTTCATTCTAATAATTTATTGTTTTAGTGTTTTGACCCTCATTTTGTTAAGTAAAAAAATGTTTCTTTCAATGTAGGAGAAGGGTGTCAGGAAATTTTGTTACAATTTTCTAAGCTGTTCAGGCAACAGCTAGTAGTGAAAGGCACCAAGAAAGCCAAGCAGTGGACAGCAAATAAATCAGAAATCCAGGAGGGATTCTTTCATCATGTTGCTGTAAGTTACTCATTCATAAATTCTGAACTTAACTTTATTTTATTGTGTGTCTAGCAGTAATTATTTACATTTTATTTTTAGACTGATGCTCAACTGAATGATTTTATCACAAATCGGCAGAGGAAGCTCTCAAATCATGCCAAACCAATTCCATTTCAGCCAATCTGTGTTGTTGTTGGCCTGACTCTTGACAACATAACAAGTTCATACTGTGTTGTGGCCACTGAGAGATTTAGCGCAGCTTCTCCTTTGGCAGCTTTGGACTTCACGTTCAAAGCAGTTCACGCCTTGGATTTAAATTATCCTCCAGAATCCAAGGCACTGTGGTATTTTCTGCAACATAGTGTGTACAAGATTCAAACTCCCAAGGATGAAGTTATAACATATCTCCCTGCTCTGCTTTCTACTTATGAGAGGTCATAATTGTACTTTGGTGTGCTGTGTTTGTCAGTATTATTTAGTTTTTAATAACTGTTAAATGACTTGCTGACTATGTTTATTTCTCGTTACATTTGTTTTCTCTCGAGTGCAATATTTTGTTCCTAATTGTAACACTTTTGTTACAGTATTATTTTTGACTTGTGTTTTCTGTTCCTATTGATTCAGATTTTTATTTGTTTTTTTTTTTTTTACAACATCACTTGCTTTATTAAGTGAAATACTTTGTTGTGATTTGGGTAGCGGGTGTCTGTATCTTACAGTTCTTTTTTCTTTTTCATAATGTTGTCTTGCTTGATGTGTAAAACATTTGGTTGTGAGACATTTGGAGATTTTTTAAATCACTGTGTCTTAGCACATCAATTAAATGTAAATACTCCATTTTCATGTGCAGTGTGCTTCAGATCGATTCCCAATTGGAAAAGGTTTCGAGAACACACTCTAAATCACCATCCTGAAGTTTTGTATCCTACATTAAGTTGTGACGATAATTCACCTTATGCTTATACTTCCACCTCAGTTAATACTATAGATGGTTCTGAGGAAAACTTTAGAGATTGTTTTCTCTCTGATGATTTTGAGAAGTTAAATATTTCTAGTTATGACAGTGAGAGTGTTTGTGCTGAATCCATGCCAACCAGTGCATTGCCTAATGAATTTGATTCAGTTCTGAAACAACTTAAGGATGTGTTATTTTCCAATGCTTTATTGTTTGTAAACAAATTGTATGACATACCAGATGTTGCTCGTTGTCATGTTCAAACTGTTGTTGATGATGTTACACATTTACTTACTAATAACTTTGCACTTGTTTCATCTGAATTGTTTAAGTTATTAGAAACAGCTGGTGTTGATAAAAATGTGAAATGCAATATCACATCACTTATCTCTTCCCTAAGTTTACCTTTTGCAAACCTTGGTTCTGAGTTTATGCGATTCAAGGCATTAAGAGAGAAAGGCTTCTTTATTGATCCAGAAACATTTATCTGTGGACGAAGTAATGTCTCGGGTGTATCTGAAAGTGTAACTGCTCAGTTCATTCCACTCCGTAAAGTTTTGAAATCTTTCTTTGAGTTACCTAATGTCTTAGAGTCTGTTATGCAATATGTGGCAAGCCTTCATGTCGAATCTGAACACAATGTTATCAGCAATTTTGTTCAAAGTGAACTTTGGAAACAAAAGCTTACAAATTTTACTCCAGACCAAATTGTATTTCCCCTATTTTTGTTTTTTGATGATCTTGAAATTAACAATGTTCTCGGTTCTCACAGTGGTGTGTATAAAATTGGAGCTGTGTATGTGTGGTGTCCTTGTTTACCTCCTGAATTTGTTTCTGCTCTTGAAAATTATTTCCTAGTCATGTTGTTTCATTCTGATGATAGGAAAGCTGATGATCCATATTTTGAAACATCCAACAATCATATCGTGTTTGCCAAGGTTATTGAGGAACTTAATTTTCTCCACTCACATGGAATATCTGTTACAACTTCTGAGGGTACAAAAAATATTTATTTTTCTCTTGGTTTGATTGTTGGAGACAATTTAGGTTTGCATGGCATTTTAGGTCATGTTGAGTGTTTTACTGCCAATTTTCCATGCAGGCTTTGTAAAATGTCTAAGCATGACATTTGTTCTGCAACTACTGAGTCTGTTGAATTACTCCGTACAGTTGAAACTTATGAAGCTGACCTCGCTCTAAATGATGTTTCTAGGACAGGCATTAAAGAAAGATGTGTATGGAATAATGTTAAAGGATTTCATGTTGTTCAGAACCTGTCACAGGACTGGCTGCATGATGTTCTTGAAGGCGTTGCTAAAGTAGACCTCAGTTTAATCTTGTCTCATCTTATATCTAAGAATTATTTTTCTCTAGATCAGCTTAATTTTCATATTGTAAATTTTGACTATGGTTCATCTGTTTCTAACAAACCCCCACCAATTTCACAGGAGGAACTTGATAAAGGTAACATACGTATGTCTGGAAATGAAATGCTAATTTTCATTCAATTACTTGGTGCTATGGTTGGCTACTTAGTCCCTTCTGGTGACAAGCATTGGAACCTTTACCTTCTTTTGAAGGACATTGTTGACATATTAATGTGCAGGGCATTTCAATATGAGGCAATTTACATTTTAGATTATATCATTTATTGTCACCATGTACTCTTTGTTGAGCTGTTCGGTAATTGTTTGAGCTGCAAACCACATTATCTTTTGCACTATTGTAGAATAATACGTATGTGTGGACCGCCTATTCACTTTTGGTCAATGCGTGGAGAGAGTAAGCATAGAGTGTTAAAAAGAATTGCTAATGTTGTCTTCAGCCGTGTCAATATCTTGTTGTCAATTTCCATCAAGCATCAGCTTTCTTTAGCATATCGTTTGTTTTCTAAGAGAGGTTTTGAACCTAGACTGGAAACTAGTCCCAGGTGCTTTGAGCTAAATGCTAGTACCTCTTTATATTTATATAAGGATTTGCCCATGGATTTTAAACCCTGCCTGTGTGTGTCATGGGTCTCTCTCAATGGCATAAAGTACAAAAAAGGAACTTGTATTGTTATTGGTGTAAGTGATTTGGGGTACCCATTATTTGGACTCATAAATGCTGTTCTCATCAACTCAAACAAAAGTGTTTGCTTTATTGTGGCGCCACTTGTTACCATGTATAAATCCATTCAACTGTCTTGTTTTGTTGTACACAAAACTAATACTGTCACTTCTATCAGATTTATAGATTTACCAAGCCCTTTCCCTGTAATTCTGTCAGTTATAGGTAATGGACAATGTGTTGCCATACCCCGTCTCTCGTTGTGATGTGTAAGTGTACTGTTTTTGGAAAATTAAAAGAGATATACCTCGAAACCTTTTTATTGTTTTTTTTTTATTGTTCTGCCTGAAGCTGAGGGCAGAATCCTTTTCTTTGGTTGCGTCAAAATGGCGTTGAGGGAAGTACCAAATACATTGGGCACAGGCGCACAAAATTTTTAAAATAGCCACCAAGCAATTTTGTGGCTGCGTCATAAATGCATTGAGGGAAGTACCAAAAATCATTAGGCACAAGTGCACAAAATTTCTAGAGCACCTAAAGAAAAGATTTCTTGGCAGAGAATAGAGTGTTTTATGCCTCTCAAACAAAAGCGGTGTGCTCCCAAAGCTCCACTGAACATAACTGAGAAGTCAACATTGAATTTGTTAGAACAACTCTCCATAGTTTCGTCGTTCCCACACGACAGTCTTGCCCACTCCATAAAACTGACCGGAGATAACAGGAAAGGTGTGTACCTCTAGTGCCTAAACTGTTGAGTAAGAGCTGTTTAGGCCTTGCAACTAAAATTTTAGTTAAGGCAAATAAGACTAAAAAGTTTAGGTCCCACACCTAAACATTTAGTTGTGGTGACCAAACATTTCTCTTAGTGTGGAGCTCAAAACGCGTCTAGAGTTTTTGCCACCTGCGCCGGTCTTCTGGCCCACTGTGTGCCGCGTGGCCTGGCCACGGCCTGGCCAGCGGAGGAGACGCCACCTGCCTGCAGCCGCACGCGGGCTTGCTGCACACCACCCAGTCACTAATGGCCAGGCGGGCTGGACCAACGCCGATAATAGGCACACCCCACTCCTTTTTTTCACGGTTTACGTCCATTTCTTGGGCACTCGTGTGTGTGTGTGTGTGTGTGTGTGTGTGTGTGTGTGTGTGTGTGATTATTTACGAAAGGCCCGACGACGGTAGCGGGCAATTTTCAATAACGGCCCCGGCGGCCGCCTCGGCGAGCTCTCCGGCGGCGGTCTTTGAGCTCCTCCTGGCGCCTCTAAAGCGGGAGGGATAAACGAGGGGAGAGGGCGGGGAGGAGGAGGTCACAGCGATCGACTAGGCGGCGGAGACTGCAACGTATTCGTCCAATAAAGCGGCGCAAAGACACCTCATCCCCGAGCACCGAAGTAGAGCTTAGGAAAGGGACACGTGGAAGCTCAGCTATAGGTGAAGCTTCAATCTGCAGAGAGAGAGAGAGAGAGAGAGAGAGAGAGAGAGAGAGAGAGAGAGAGAGAGAGAGAGAGAGAGGAGAGAGAGAGAGAAGCAAGGGAGAGCGCCGGGAGGGCAGGCAACGCAGTGCAGGCGTGTCGAGCGGGCCGGCCTACGCCGCCGTCCACAGGAGCTCCGCTGCTCCGCTCCGCTGCGGGTCTGAGGGCGATCTTTTTGAAAGGTGGAGGAGACATGCAGCAGCGTCCTCCAACTTGTGAAGCCCTCTCCGGCAAGACGCTGCCCTACACCCTTGAAGCGACGCGCATTGTTGCGGCCGCATACACTGACAAAAATAGCAACATTTTTCGCAAACCCCACCACGCACGTCGAGGTGGGTGTGAAACAAGGTTGACGAGCAAATTGTAACCTGTTGATTGGAGTGAAAATTCACACCAAATTCCTGTTTGACACAAGAAGTCAGTGCAGGCTTTGCACTGGGGTAGGAACCACGACTTGAGCGCCGGCGACAGGGGTGAACTAGACGACGTCCCAACAGCTACAGTACTCGACAGCTACTCTCATGCTACCTGCCGACTCACCAGGATGCAGTCCTGCTCGACGGCGCGCAGGTCCGCCACGACGGACGAGGAGAAGGACCTCCGGGCGTGGCCAGCGTGGCTGGCGTGGCCCGCGGCGCCGCGCTGCGAGGCGCGCGCCTGGCGCTGCCTGGAGGCCGTGTTGGTGACAGCGGCGGGGCCGTAGGGCTGCGAGTACTGGCGGTGCGAGCAGGCCTCGGCCCACTGCGACTCGAGGGGCAGCTCGTGGCGGCACACCTCCTCGTCGGAGTCCGAGGCCGGGAACACGCGCTCCGCCTGCACGCAGCACATCGCCATGGCGGCGGCGGCGGCGGCGGTCGGCCCGGTCGAGGTTCACGACGAGCCGCTAGTCCGCGTCCCACACCACGCGGCGAGGGCAGAGGCCGGCCCGAGGCCGCGGCGTCGTGGCGCGCGGGGCCATCGCGGGGACGAGCTGTCCTGGAAAGGGCACGCCGTGAGCTCCACGCCGCACGCACGCTTAGCACAGCACGGTACGACACGACTGGCCGCAAACATTCGCTTGCTTTTCTGCGTTTTGCTTCGGGCGCAAGAGGTGTGTGTGTGTATGTGTGTGTGTGTGTGTGTGTTTTTTTTTGGGACTGCCTGGTCAGGATCGTCCAGATGCCACTCCAGAGACAGGCTGCTTGACGTGTGTACCTCGCACATCGGGGGCTGGCCGGAGACCTCGGCGAGCAGGAAGCGGCACGCCACTCCAGGGCCGTGGCGGGGTGCTGTGTGCCCACTGTGTGCTCGGGGACCTGGACCGCTTCGCCGTTGCCGTAGGCTGCCCTGCCTGCAACTCGCAGTGGAGCGCAGCGGACACTAAGAAGCGACCAAAAAGCTTGAGCCCAGCGACGCTGCCTTTGCAGCCACTCCCCCTCGCCCCTCCTCCCCCGAGCGGGTAAACACTGCCCTGTACACAAAATCTCAGTATTACGCGTAATACACGCAAATGTAATACCATTTTGAGGTCAAATGGGACAAAATTGTAGTATTTAATGCCGTAATACACGTGTAATACCACCTTCATACAGCGTAATACGGAGGCCCTAGAAGTGTTTACCCTCCCGTCGTCCCCCGAGTTGGCCTGGCAGCCGCTCGCTGTCCGCTCCAGTTGACTTGCCGTAGGTGGCAGAGACGTGGGAGAGGGGGAGGGAGGGACGTCCAATGGCTCGCTCGTAAACTCGCCCCCGCCTTTTTCTGACTTCATTATTCTCCGTGTCGGCAGAGCGGCCGTCGCTGGCGCTGGCAGATAACTGCACTCTCAAAATCGACATAGACTGCTCGGAATCCCGCCTTCGCGCACCGCGTGCGGCACGCGCCTTTGTGTTACAGGAGCCACCGGCACACTGTACGCACACGCTACACAAAGGGGGAGGGGGATGCTGGGCCCCTGGAACCCAACTCCTTATGCAGCCACTCGCACGGAGCCTGTGATCTCGCCGCCCAACAACCCCTCTCCCAGTGTCTCGTGTGGCGCGGCGGGCGGGGAGGGGAGGGGGGGACTGGACACACAGTCTGCCCTTGCCACTGGTCCACGCGCAAACATCGCCGGGTGGAACCTCATTTAAGTTGGACAAGAATCCAGCTTCCAAGACCGCAGGTTAGCCAGGATCGAGGTCGAGATGCGAAGCCCAGCACTTTGGCAAAAAGTTACAGAGAATTCTGTAAACAACTTGTGCTGATTCTCCGTACCCTAAACCCAGTATTTTCCTTAGCCTCTTTTCAATGTCCACTGTGCGACTCACAGTCGTCTCTCCGTGCACCTCATTGGTCGGCGACGGGCATGCGGAGAAGACCGTGAGTCGCACAGTGAATGCTGTAAAGAGGCTACATGAAATGCTGAGTTTAGGGTACGGAGAATCCTGGCAAAAAAAATTAACAGACTTTTCTGTACTGTTTTGTCACAGTGAGTGGACTTAACGCGCTCGTGGTCCGTGTTTGTCGACGTGCATGTCTACCGGAACGAAGCGCGCCAGCGGGCCGCACCGCACACACTGCGGCGCAGCCACTGGGGGGAGGGGGGGGGGCTGCACCCGGCCAGTGCTCCCGGCCCCCCGGCCACACTTCGGCAGACTCCCCCCCCACCGAGTCCCTGCTCCAGCCGACCCCGGGCCTACACCACCCTAACTCAATGGCGGCAGCAACGGCCGTCAAAAGCAGAGCGCGGAGTCCGTAGACTGTGCCCCCGCACGCCTTCGACGGCCACGCTCTCCTCGTGCGGCCCACTGTACCGCAGACTGTGCCCCCGCACGGCGCGGCCCCGTGTGGACACGCCTAAGACCACGATCTCCTCGGTGCGGCCCACTTCACACGAGCCAGTCGCCCGCAGCGGCGGCCGGGAATAAAAACGGCCCAAATTCACGAAAACGAAATATGGGTCCCCTGTGTGGTGCAAAATAACATTTTAGTAAGATTTTTTTTTCCGCGAAGAAAAAGGCAAAGCAAAGGCAGGAGAGGAGGAACGCACACGGAGCGTGAGGGTGCGGGATTTGGCCGAGGTTATGGTGGGGTGTATACAGGGAAAGGTAAACAAGGGCTGTAAAACAAGCGGTGCGAGCGGAATCGAATTGTGTGGGCGAATGGCCAAGTAAAGCTTCTGCTCACCACCCAAAAAAAATACAGAGAGAGAGAGAGAGAGAGAGAGAGAGAGAGAGAGAGAGAGAGAGAGAGAGAGAGAGAGAGAGAGAGAGAGGTGTGGCGGGCTGGGATTGCTCCTTTGAAGGGGGTAAGGCTGGGTGGGAGGCTCTGGCCTCTGGCTGGGTGGCCCGCGGCCATTCGAACAGTGTTTCGGAGTAACAAAACAAACCGACCGAGTATACGTTTTAGGGATCGTGCTGACAAATAACAATTGGTTTCAGTGGACAGTGTGGAAAGAGGGGAGGAGGGAGCAATCAAAATTTATGTAAGGGCCATTGTGACTCGTTTTACCCTCCGCCCCCCAACCTTAAAAAAAAAAAGGTTCCTAGTGTCCAGGCAAGGAAACGAAAAGCATGTGTCGGAGTGAAGGCAGTGTGGCAACAGAGTAGCAGCCCCAGTAGGCTCCTTGCTCCAATGGCAGTCACCGTAGCTGAGACCGCCCGGGTCCGGCGAATGCCTCAGACAGGGGCGACGGAGAGAGAGAGAGAGAGAGAGAGAGAGAGAGAGAGAGAGAGAGAGAGAGAGAGAGAGAGAGAGAGAGAGAGAGAGAGAGAGAGAGAGAGAGAGAGAGAGAGAGAGAGAGAGAACAAGGGAACGGAGAAAAGAATGAAACTTTTTCACGAGTGCGTCCCTCCTCAGAGGTAGGCAGTACAGCGCGGGGCCGCGGCACGGCGGACTAAGAGTGGTCGCAGCGCACTGTTCCCAGCACAGCCATCAAAAATGCTCAACAAATCCGCCATTTTTAAATTTACCGATTTTGACTGTGTAGGAACGACTTGGCAAGATGGCATTAAAGCACGCCGCCAACGCTCGGCCGCGGAGAGGATTACCCATTTCCCATTCCCCATGTCTTGAAAGGCAGGTAGGCCACCGCACAAACACCGGGGAGGAGACGGAAGCTGCAGAGCCGCGGCTTTGGTCTCTCTCTCTCTCTCTCTCTCTCTCTCTCTCTCTCTCTCTCTCTCTCTCTCTCTCTCTCTCTCTCTCTCTCTCTCTCTCTCTCTCCCTCCCTCTCTCCCCCGTTATCTCCCTGCCTAAATGGAAATCAGGGCATACCAAACTGTGTGCCTCCTGTACTGTGGTGCAAGTGGGGACAGAGTCAGTTAATGGGAAAGATTTTCACGTGCGTGTTGCACTTTTGACCGGCCGTGCCGTATGTAACCTGTTCGGTCAGTAGGTCCTGCACACCACACACTTATACCCACCGGCTCTTTAGAAGCAGCAAACAATGTTACTCACGGGAGCAACACACACACACACACAAACACACACGCGCGCGCGCACGCAGAGTGGTTACACGACGCGCAGACGAGCGCAGGCCGGGCGCAAAGGCAGCAACACGCTGAAGGCCGACTCGGCTCGCGGCGGCGGCCGGGGGAGGGGCGCGCGAGCGTGGGAGGGAGAGACGCGGCGCGTGGTGGCGGCCGGAGCTCCCCCGAGCGACTGAGCGATCGGGGGCGAAGCGGGCGGAGCGGGCGGAGCGAGGCGGGTCCAGCCAGCGCCCCCGCGGCTGCCTCCCCCCCCCCTCCGCCCGCCGCGCCCCACCCCCGCCCCGCCGTGACCTGCCCAACCCCTCTCTCCCTCGCGCAGGCAACAAAACAATGGGGATGGCCAACAGTACAGCGGCGACTCACTGCATTCGGAGGCACAGGGGGGGGGGGGGCAACCGGGCAAAGGCGCGGTCCACGTCCATTTTAGTTTGCAGAAAAAAAAAACTAACCCTGTGCTCTGCAAACTCAAGTGTGTACATAGTACACTCTTATTAGAGCATGCTTCCAAGCACGCTCTTATTTACAGCATACTTGCTAGGTACACGCTAAATAAGAGTGTGCCTGGCATGTACACGCTAAATAAGAGTGTGCCTGCAAGTACACGCTAAAATACACTCGATTAGTCCTATCTTAAAGCATGGGTTAGTTTAAGTGTACTTGCAGTGTACACTCTTATTTAGCGTGTACATGCCAGGCACACTCTTATTTAGCGTGTACCTAGCAAGTATGCTGTAAATAAGAGTGTGCCTGGAAGCATGCTCTAATAAGAGTGTACTATGTACACACTTGAGTTTGCAGAGTGGTGTTAGATGAAGCGAATTAAAAGAAGCGGATTTCTCCGGCGAAAGCAAAGGCAACGAGTGTAGCAGCGCCTAGGGGCGCGTGCCGTGCCTACCCCGTCGTAAAAAGAGGGGGGGGGGCGCAAGGGCTGTGCATATAGACAGAGCATGAATTATGCAAGCCCTGATAGGTTGCTTCCTCTTATCGCCACACGGTGTACTCGACAGGCGAGTACTTCAGCCTCAATCGTCCGCGGCGGCCCGGCGCTGCCGTGGTGGTGCTACGCGCACAAGCGCGCACACACGTTCAACGAGAAAAAAATAATTCCTTTTACTTACAAAGAACTAGTGTTGCAATTCGTTTCGTTAAACGGCACCGAGTTGAGGAGAGAAGTGCATCCTAAAATCCCACTGGTAGAAAAAAGTACGGAACGTGTCTGGTCAACAATTTGCCTGCGGACCGTCCGTACTCGCCAAGTACGGAACTTTCTGTTTACCCGTTTACATGAGCTTATATGGAACAGGTACGCACATTCCGTACTTTCGTCCGTACTTCCGTACAATATTCTTCTGTACACTTTCCGTACAGAAGTACAGAATTTTTTTTACAGTGGCCCGAGTCTCCTCATCCCCGAAGGGAAAACAATGGCGTCGCACAGTGCGTCGGAAGACCGTGGTGGGGTCACGCGTTCGATTCGAGCCCCATTTAGTGACTCTGGAGCTCAAAACGCGTCTAGAGTTTTGGCCGCCTCAACGGTCTTCTGACCCACTGTGCGTCGCGTCAACCCGTCGCAGCCGCCCCGGCACTTCCACGGGGTGCTCCTGAATTAAAGGCAACTTGGCGCTCCGTTCCGCCGGCCGGCCGGCATTGGGTTGCGAACCCCGGCGCCCCTGACGTCCTTCCCTCAGGGCGCCGAAGTCACAAAGGCAAACTCCAGTCGGGTCCGCGGTGCACAACGGGCCAGAAGACCCGTGCTGGCGGCGAAAACTCTAAACGCGTTTTGAGCTATACAGTCGCTAAATCGAACTCGAACCTAGCGTGTGACCCCCACCAATGGATTGCTCTCCAAACGAGGAATCCATAGGTGGGGTCACACGATCGGGTCGAGTCCCATTTAGCGATTCTGGAGCTCAAAACACGTTTCGACGTTTGGCCGCCTGCGCCGGTCTTCTGGCCCACTGGGCGGTGGCGGGTGGACACGCCCTAGGTGGCGGCGCCCCACGCGGAGCGGGGCTGGGCAGCCGCACTTGTATCCCGCCGTTTGCACCCGGAGCCCAGCCCAGTGGCGCGGGCAAAACATTAGCATACCGTTAAATGCCCGCTCAATGCTCCCGACCTGACCGCTGGGCGTGGCCGCGCCCTGCTCTTGTTTGGGAAGCTTCCACGGCTCCATGGCCCAGATATTTCTTTCAATCGGACGGGGCCGTCTGCGGCGCAGAGTCCCGAGATTCAAGAGATCGAGGAAGTTTTAATAGGGTTGCCAGCCAGGCCGTCCCGTGTGGCCGTCCCCTTCTTCAGGCGAACCGCGCCACCAGGCACGGCCGGGTGGCCACCCTAGCATCGGCAATCCAATCGTCTCGCGGGGCAGACAACCAATCAACGGGATACCCCTGCGACTTTAAAAAAGGGGGCAAAGAGGTTGAAAAATTCCAATGCTGAAGCATTGCATGGTGTTCCGGCTCTGGAATACTTCTCTTAGGGTACTGTGTAAAGGTTAAAAAATGACAAGAGATTTTAAGAAGGTAGCAAAAAAAGGCTAAAAATATATTGGCAGTTTTCGTTTTACAGAAGACGCCGAGGGAAATGATCTGAAAAGCGAAAACAACAGAGGTTATTTTGGAACACCTAAAAACAAACCTGGCGGATGCTTGCGGCTGGATCGTAAGTGGAAAAACTAACACTTGCACGGTGTTCGGGACTAGAATGTCTAAAAGTTGAATAAAAATATTCGCATTTTTGACCGGCTCAATGTTGAGTAAAAGAAAATCAACGCCAAAAAGGTTTGAATACGATACGATAAACGATTCCAGTTCCACGCAGGTTCCGTCAGTGTGACAGGACGGGAAAGCATATTTGGTATTCCAGAGAGGCACCACTCCAGTTCATGTGCCCCCCCCCCCATCCCCGCCTCGGACACAGTCCCGCGGGCTCATTCCGAGCGAGCCTGCCGTTTCCCTCACACCCTTGAAGAACGCCCCATGAGTGCGAGAGAGACAGGGCTTGCTCGGCAGTCCACTGCACCACCCCGGTCCGGTGGCGGTGACGACCGCCGGCAATTTATGATCGGGGCAAAAATGGTTTAATAAAGTGGAAATCAGAGGCGGTGGGAAGTTCAAATTTAAATGGAGCGCGGAGGGGCAGTCTGCTCCGCGTAGCGTACGCAGATATTGCGACAGTAACTCTGCGACTTTACGGGAGGCTTGCCTGCCTCAAGGCCTGGCCCGCCCCGTGTGTGCGCCTCGCAAGGCCGTTGGAGGCCCTGCTAGGTAATGTGGGCAAAGATATGACTCAACGCCGTCAAAAGTTGCTAACGTACATTGTTGACAACTCTAGGCCCATTCCAAAGCAGATTTTACTAACAAGAATGTCATGGAAACTAGTTGGTCACAACGTTATTGGACCAACGCAACAAGTGCAAGAGCCTCGATGAGACTGTTATCCGTGATGAAATTTTGATCATCTTCAAATTTTCACTATTTTGGACACCTCAAGTGACGAAAAAAATATGAAGGCTATAGCAGGGCAGGCAGCCGGCGCACAGTGGGCCAGAGGACCAGCGCGGGTCTTGACGCGTCATGAGCTCCAGGGTCCCTAAACAGGACTCGAACCGAGCGTGTGACCTTACCAATGGATTCCTCGTTCGGAGAGCAATCCATTGGTGGGGTCGATTCGAGTCCCATTTAGCGACTCTCGGACCGCGTCTAGAGTTTCGGCCGTCTGCGCCGGTCTTCTGGCCCCGTCGTCGCCCCGCGTCGCCCCGTGTGCCCCGGCGGCCCCCGGCGGCCCCCGGCCCGGAGAGCAAGTGCCCCAGGTGCGCGACAAGCACTCGCCCATTAAAAATGCACGCGGCCTGCGCAGCCATCCCGCCACTCCAAACGCCATGCCGGCACACGTTTCCGCGCCGATTTACGGGACTCGGGCGCGAACACCGCGCGTCCTCGCTGCCGGGACCGAAGTTACCTCTGCAGCCTCAAGGCCAACGCGGCCAACTCACAATCATGAAGGAACGGAGTCAGTTTTATTCGTTACACATTTTCAGCGGAACAGAAGTAAGGAAATAGCAAAAGAAAATCAAGATGAAACGAGAATTTTGTCGGCGAAGCGCTCTGTAAGATGAAGTGCATTCATCTGAACGAGCGGGAGGGTGTTGTTCGCTTTATTCACCCCCCTTTGGGACGCCGCATCTGGACTTGCAGGGCGGCAGCAGAGCGCAGCCAGACACTCCCGGGGCGCGAACGGACGGACAGACAGACAGACAGACAGAGCAAGGGGCAAACGGGAGGCAGGAGCGTTCCGCGCCATGTCCTTCGAGGGCTATGTCCTCTGTCCATCTCGCGGTCCTGCTCATCCCACACCACAGCCTCGGCCTCGCCTGCTGCTGCTTTGGGATGCACAAGAAGTGGCGCGGCGTATGCGTGTCGGGGCGGCGGCGGCGCGGCCTAGGCGCGGCCTAGGCGCAGCTGGTGCCAGACGGACGTCCTTTTTGTGGCAGCTGCCACCCGCCAGCTACGGGCCGCACAGCTCAAAAAGGGCGAAACATTCTCTCTCTCTCTCTGTCTCTCTCTCTCTCTCTCTCCACACACCCAGCCGCAAGAAGCGGTCCCTGCCTGGCGTTGTCCTGCACTAGGCCGGCGTCCGTGTAACGCCCATCTCTCCCCGCCGCACTGACGGTCGTCGAAGCAGCGAGAGCAGCAAATCAACAGTGCGACGCGCGTTGCATCCAAAGCCTCCGCTACCCGACGAATCAGCTTGCACGGAATGGTCTAAGGCCTGCGGTGGGCCGGAGGGAGGGGGGGGGGCGCATTTGGCCGAGGTCGCGGACGCGGGTGCGTAGCGAGAGGGCAGTGGCGGGCTAGGAGGGGACAAGGGAGTGAGATCGAGGCGGCACGACTCACAGTGGACCAGAAGACCGGCGCAGGCGGCCAAAACTCTAGACGCGTTTTGAGCTTCAGAGTTCTCAAATAGGACTCCAACCGAACTGGGACGCCCACCAATGGATTGCTCTCCGAACGAGGAATCCATTGGTGGGGTCACTCGTTCGTTTCGAGTCCCATTTAGCAGCTCAAAACGCCTGGAGTCTTGGCCGCCTGCGCCGGTCTTCTAGCCCACTGTGCGACGGCGACACGCAACGGGGTGCGACGGGGCCAGTCGGTCGGAAAATGGAAAAAGCGTGTTCAATAACTCGTAAAGAACCCAACAGACGGAGCGCCGCACCATTCCGCGCCGGCCGGTTGTCCCGGTACACACTAACAACAAGAAAAACAAAAATTTGTTTCAACAGGATCGCGGTAGTTTATTAAACAAGTTGGGAGCTTGGTTTAGAAAGTGTTAGCTGAGACAGCTGATTACGTATTGCCTGGAAATTTTACATGCGGATCGGATGCAGCCACAAGAGTATTCAATTGTTTCGGTGGCTAAGTGTCTCCGAGCTGGAGTCCAATCCGCTGAGCACGGGTTCGAGACCCGCCCTCGTGCTTTATTCTTAGAAAAATCATGTTAGTTCACCAAGCCGATGTGTTGAGCTATGCCAGCTGCTGCGTAGCTTCATTGAGCAAATCCCTATTAGCTGAACAAGTCAAAAGAAAAATTAGCTGTTGGAGCTGATAAATCTCCGCTAGCGCCTTGCAAGCTATGGAATTAGCTGGCCCAGCAAATCCTTTTTTCCGTGCTGTGCGCCCCTCCGACCCGGCCTAGCCACACGGCCCCAAACACCAGCCGGCCCGGAAAGTTAATAGGTGGATTATTCTCCGTGTGGCCGCCTTGGGCCCCACCACTGGAGGGTCTGGAAGGCCGGAGTCTGGAAGCCGTCCGGGGGAATGACGAGGCCCCCCATGGTGCGACGAGGGTGGGCGGGTCGCGGGCGCACAGTGGGTTAGAAGACCGGTGGAGGCGGTACGAATCCCGGACGTGTTTCGATCTCCAGAGTCGCAGAAGAGGACTCGAACCGAACGTGTGACCCCACCAATGGATTGCTCTACAAACGAAGGATCCATTGGAGGGGTCACACGTTTGGTTCGAGTCCTGTTAAGCGACTCCGGATCTCAAAACGCGAACCTTGCTGCAAATCCAGTCCGAGGGTCGGCTGTCTGCGCAGTGCTGTCGTCGCCGCTCGTCACTTTGGCGTCTCTCTCGCTCTCCTGAGCGATGCCCCACGGGTGCGAGAGAGACAAAGCGACCTGTCCGGAACCAGCCGCTGCGACTTCCCCGCGAGTACGACTCCTGTGCGCCTCTGTCTCTCTCGGAGTAGCAGGGCGCCGCGCAGCGGAGTGAGGGCCGCGTTGGCGCCAACCCGGACCCCGCGGTGTAAACCCCATTGCGGCAATTTCAATAAATCCTTTGCCACTCGGTCCGTCCCGCGCACTAAATCCCGCGGCTCAAGTCGCAGTCGAGATGAGAGAGAGAGAGAGAGAGAGAGAGAGAGAGAGAGAGAGAGAGAGAGAGAGAGAGAGAGAGAGAGAGAGAGAGAGAGAGAGAGAGGGGAGGGGTGGCTGCTAGTGCTGCTGGTCGGTGACTCCGCGGTGCGCTCGGCGGACAGCGACCCCAAGGCTCACCTGCAACACAAACAAAACCACTCAGTTTCTCGCCCTTTGTCGGTCTCCAAGTGCCGGACCACTTCGAGTCCCCGCGGTTGCCTTGACCCACCCAGGTGGACACCTTGTTTGGGGACCCCGCCGGCCGGCGTCGCGCCCGCGCCGAGGAAAGTGCGCGGCTTGGCGATTTCGGAGCCTCCGCAAACAGGGAGAAGCAACCCGACGGCGGGATGGCAGGGAGAGGCGGGGCGCACAGTGGGCCAGAAGAACGGTGCAGGCGGCCAAAATTCTAGACGCGTTTTGAGATCCAGAGTCGCTAAACAGGACTCGAACCCAACGTGTGACCGCCACCAATGGATTCCTCGTTTGTAGATCCATCCATTGGTGGGGACACACGTTCGGTTCGAGGCCTTTTTAGCGACTCTGGAGCTCAAAACGCGTCCTAGAGTTTTGGGCGCCTGCGCCGCCGGTCTTCTGGCCCACTGTGGGGCGAGATGGGGCGGGCCCCGGCGCCGCCGCTCCTGCGCCACGTCGGCACGCCACGGACGCCCAGTTGCCTCTTTTCAGGCGAGATGCTGAGCTGCGCGGCGCGGCGCTCATTGCATCCATTGATTGACGACGCAGCGCCAGTCAGCAAGTCAGCGCGCTCCTATTTCATTTAGAGGCATTTCTGCTTGCACAGCGTAGCGGCGCGGCTCACAGTGGGCCAGAAGAGACTAGACGCGTTTGAAGCTCCGAAGTCGCTAAAGGGGACTCGAACTGAACGTTTCACCCCACCAATGGATCTCTCTGCGAACGAGTAAGCGATTGATGGGGTCACACGTTCGTTTCGAGACCTGTTTAGCGACTCTGGAGCTCCAAACGCGTCTAGAGTTTTGGCCGCGACTGCGCCGGTCTCCTGGCCCACTGTGCGGCGCCGGGCGGCGAGAGCCAAGTCTTCGGTTGGCAAACTAATTTCTCTAGACCTCACTTGACAAAACAAAAGGCAAGCGACGCCTCCGGATCTTGTCACCACGATTGTCTGGAGAAACCGGAAGTCTCGCTATGACCGTGCAGCGGCGATGCCAGGGGCGCATCCAGACTCAACTGCAACACTGTTATTCAACGAATGTGACATCATATTCGTTAGAATGTGAGTTTTGTCACGTTCACGTTTTGTCTCCTTCACGTTCACGTGAAGTACAATGCCTTCCCAGTCATTAGCGTACGGCATTTTCGGGAGGCATCGCAAGTGATGCGCGTTGTGGCTGTAGCATTGCACGTGTGGTGCGATGTCTCAATGCATTGCACCATACGCCATAGCCTTTGGAATCACAGTGTAGACTCTTACGGACACTCCATTCGACGCACAGTGAGCCAGAGGACCGGCGCAGCCGGCAAAAACTCAAGACGCGTTTTGAGCTCCAGAGTCGCTAAGCAGGACTCGAACCGAACGCGTGACCCCACCAATGGATTCCTCGTTCGGAGATCAATCCATTGACGGGGTCACACGTTTGGTTCGAGTCCCATTCAGCGACTCCGGAGCTCAAAACGCGTCCGGAATGTTGACCGCCTCCACCAGTTTTCTGGCCCACTGTGCGCTGAGCCGGCGGCCGAGAGCGCCTGCGAACCGGCGGGTAGGCCGGCCCGCCACGCAGCGCAGCCCACTCGGGTGCCTGCCTGGCAGGCGGCCGGCTAGGAGTCCCCCCCCCCCTTCCCGGAGGCGGCGCGGCGGGTCACGGCGCTGCTGCCGCTGCTGCGAGGCTGGCGGGGAGTGCGTTCATCTATTTCTTTCCCCTCTTATCTCCACGGGGCGCGCGAAACTCCGGCAGAGTGCGGCCCCGCTGCGGCTGTGCGGACCCGCCACACAGTGGGCCAGAAGACCGGTGAAGCGGTCGAAATCGCGCGGACGCGTTTTGAGCTCCAGAGTCGCTAAATGGGACTCGAACCGAGCGTGTGACCCTACCGATGGATTGCTCTCCGTACGAGGAATCCATTGGCGGGGTCACTCGTTCGGTCCGAGTCTTGGTTAGCGACGCTGGAGCTCAAAACGCGCTGAGAGGTATGGCCGCCTGCTCCGGTCCACTGGCCCACTGTGCGGCAGCCCCGCTGACTCTCGACTCCGCCGGCCTTATCTCCGGAAGACAATAATACAAATTACGCGGCACGGCCGCCAGCCGCAGCCCATTCCCAGGGGTCGTTTCGTCGCCCTGCCCCTCTCGCACCCGCCCACACCTCCACTGTTATTCAACGAATGTGACGTCATGTTTGTGCGAATGTGAATTTGGTCACGTTCGTTTGAATATGACGTCACATTCGTTTGAACGTTGACCTACGTTCAAACGAATGTGACATCCTCATTAAACGGCCGCGTCACGTTTATCAAACGAAATGTGACTTCGTATTCAAACGAACGTGACAAAATTCACATTGTAACGAATATGACGTCACATTTGTTGAATAACAGTGTCTGCGGAGACTCTGCGAGTGGGACGGAAACAGAGCGAAGCGGAACGGCTCTTCAGACTCCAGGGCAGCTGCCGGCCAACTTGCCAATCCAATCATAAATAAATTGAAAGTCGGAAAGGGCCGACTGAACGTAACTTTGGCCAAACAAAAAAGGAATGGCTTGGCGAACCAATAGCTGTGCGCGGCGAGGCCATTGCAAAGGGGCCTAGGCGTGGCCATTGTGGTCCGCGGCCGGCTCAGCAGGGGGCACGGCCACGGCACAGTGGGCCAGTAGACCGGCGCAGGCGGACAAAACTCTTGACGTGTTTTGAGCCCCAGAGTCGCTGAATGGGACTCTAACCGAACGTGTGAACCCATCGATGGATTGCTCTCCGTACGAATAACCTATCGGTAGGGTCACACGTGGTTCGCGTCCTGCTTGGCGACTCGATAGCTCAAAACACGTCTAGAGTTTTGGCCGCTTGCGCCGGTCGTCTGGCCCACTGTGCACGGCTCCATCGACAAGCCCGGCGTATGGCGGCGCGGGACACGTCCACTGCGCTCCGCTTTCAGTCGGACGTATGCATCAACGCCGAAACAAAGGAGCAGAATACCGAAAAAAAAAACTTACATCGGATCCTCTTTGGTTGACAATGGCACACTCTATCGGCCTAGAAGCAGACGCGAGCACTTGCTGGGGGAGGGGAAGGGAGGGGAGGGGAGGGGACACACGCGCACGCCGGTCGCCGTCACATGCGTAAACCATGCGACGGGCATAGGCCTCGGCGTGCATGCAAACGAAGGGTGGCAGGCAATAGGCCAGGCCGCAAACAAGCCCCCCCCCCCACCACCACCACCTCCCGGCCGGGTCTTCTCGCTCCATTGCCATGGAATTGAAATGGCGTATTCGCAGCGAGCAGCTTTCCAAGGCTGGGTCCAAGACTCCCTCTCCGAGACTTGTCCGTCCTCTCGACCTTCAGCGTTCGTACAGTCTTTGGATTGGGCTATGGGAAAAGCATGGCGTTCGTTTGCACGACACGAGAAAACACGAGGGAAATTTCCAAAGCCACTTGCTGACTTCTTTGTTCTACTATGCTCGGCACACAATAAGGTTTGCGGAGTAATGCCGCCCCCCCCCCTTTGCCGTTTAGGCACAGCATTGCCGCGCTCGGCCTGTTTTCCTATGTTCCTTTCATCCGCCGTCAGCCACCGTTTTCCGAGAGAACGTCGGTGCTCAGCGTCGCACGATGCGGCCGACTGGAATAATCGACGAGGGAGCAACCATTCGCGAAATCCTGTGTCCTCTTCAATCATGATATCCCGTGAAATCGGAAATCTTCCCTGAAAACGCGACAAACTGGAGTGCGAAGATTAGGGGGGGAAATCCGTTGAAATCCGACTAAAATCTGTTCCTTTCTGAAATAGTGCGTACCCGCAAACATCACAAGTGGTTGCCCCGGCGGGTTGGCCCTGGATTCGAGGGGGAAACGACTGAGAAACTTTGTGTTAACATAGGATAGGGATTACCCCCCGGATAACCCGTGCGGATTATCTCCGGACTACTTCGAAAAAGTTCCAGGATTACCATTGGATTACGCCGGATGACCCCGGATTACCTCAGAATTTTCCCGGATTACCACCGGATTACTTCGAAATTTCTGGTTATCCGGATTACGGAATACCAATTTGCTGCACGCCGGATAACCGCCTCTCGCCTGGATTGCCCTGCCTCGGGAATGACCTCGGAATAAATCACCCAGATGATACATCCACGACTCAGAGATAAAGTAAGAGACTGGGTCCCGGGGACCCGGTCGGGATGGGCAGCCTCAAAGTGTCTTTGAACTGAGACCGAAGTCAACTTGTTTGGGCTGGAGCAGTGTGTGCGGTGCTGCCCTGGCGACAGCGTGATGCGGCCGACGTGTTAAAATGGAGGCTCGGCCACAGCGGCGCACAGTGGGCCGTTCGACCGGCGCAGGCGGCCAAATTTCTAGAAGCGATGTTAGCTACAGAGTTGCTTAATGGGACTCGAACCACCGAGCATGTGACCCCACCAATGGATTCCTCGTTCGGAGAGCATTCCATTGGTGGGGTCACCCTGTGTGCCACCATGTAATGGCAAAAAAAGAAAAAGAAAAAAAGGAAAAAAAAAACACAAAAAAAAAAGAAACTTTGCTCTCTTTCCTGTCGTTTGCTGACGTATTGACACAATTCGATACAGCCAACGGGATTGGGCGCTGCTAGTGGATTGAATGCGCTGGGTGTCACCCGCCTTGCCCCCCTCCTCAGACCTCATGAAAGCTCTCTAATGGTGTCCCTTAGAAATCCAGGATTTGCTCACCATAGGACACGGCTAAGGGAGAAAAATATCTGGATCAGTCGTTTCATTTCGTCGCTGCATAATGAAAATGATCACACCGCATTCACGCGGTATTCATTGGCAGACTTCCGCTGACTTCGCTCTCCAGAGGGGAAGAGCGCTACGTACGCTTCCCACGCTACGTATATTATTACGGTTTGTTTAACTGGTATTTCCGAGGGGGCAACCACTTAGTATGTTTAGGGACACAACCTAACCTAAGGGACGAGATTTCTACGGATATCGCAAGATTTTGACCGATTTTACGATCAAAATTTGCTTGTTTTTTGCCTTTGTTGGAGGGAGATTTCCGATTTCCAGAGATTTCTGGCACTCATAGGGACACACGATTGCTTGAGTGGTTGCCCCCTCGGGTATTTCTCAAGTGTCCGCCTGTTGATCGGTGACACTCCGTGCCCCACCTACCCCAGCACGGACGAATGCACCAAGTCCACGCGATCGAACTGTGAGTTTGGCGGGGTCTCTGCGCCACTGGAAGCTGCGCCGTCTCCGGCCGGGCCCGGACTCCCGGACGCGGCACAGTGGGCCAGAAGATCGTCACCGCCGGCCAAAACTCTAAACGCGTTCTGAGCTCCAGAGTCGCTGAATGGGACTCAACCCGAATGTGTGGACACACCAGTGGATTGCTCTCCGAACGAGGACTCTATCGGTGGCCACGCGATCGGTACGAGTCCTGTTGGGCGACTCTGGAGCTCAAAACACGTCCTGAGTTTTGGCCGCCTGCGTCGGTCTTCTGGCCCACTGTGCGCCAGAGGAAGTCGACGCCGTCGGTTTCGTTCCGGCGGCAGGTCACTTGATAAATATTGCTCCGATCTAACTGCGGCCCAAGTGGATGGCCGTGGCAGGGCTCTCCCTCCCTCCCTCCCTTCCTCCCTCCCTCCCTCCCTCCCTCTCTCTCTCTCTCTCTCTCTCTCTCTCTCTCTCTCTCTCTCTCTCTCTCTGTTTCCGCCCCCCCTCCCCGGCAAGATGCTTGGTCCCTCGTTGCACATACCACGCCTCTGCCTCGCAAACTTACGACTAGAGGAGGTTTACAAGCACTAGATGTTCACTCTGTTATTCTTCCAGTAAAAGTAGAGTTGTGAGCGGCGTCCCACAGGACCAAGCGCCTTTGCAATGCAGAACCATCACGATTGAAAGATACTCTGGCTCGTGCTGCGTTAGTGTTAAGCTCGCCGCAAAACACCTCATTACACACGCAATGTATTTGTACAATTTTGTACGTGGTCTTACACAATTTTCTACCTGCGAACTTTTTCGTACAAACTGGTACGCAGAATCGCACACCTTTGTGCGAAATTTCGTAAAATTTTGTAAGAAAAGCACGTATGGGCAAAATTGTGTGAGGGCACGTGCAATAATTGTACAAAGGAATTTCGTGTGCAGGCTCGAATCCCCAATCCCTTCTGCTCCGCCTCCGCCCTCGCAAACGGGATGCAGCCGAGGCGACGGCGCGGCGTCCTCTACGGAGTAAGGCTGCCATTCAAGCCGATAACGGGATCCGGGCACTGAATGTACCCGCACGGGGAGAGGAACTGACCCAGAGGGCAGACATCGGGAATAAATTTATGTGCCGCCGCTCGGCTGGCTCGGCTCGGCTGGCTCGGCTCGGCTCGGCTCGGCTCGGCTCGGCTCGGCTCGGCTCGGCTCGGCTTGGCTTGGCTCGGCTTGGCTCGGCTCGCGCCACCGCGTGACGCACTGAGAGGGCCGTGTCAAGACCATCCTCCACTACGAGAAAAAAACACAACAAAATTACAATAACAAATACTGGCAAATTGTTTGGTCAGCTTTTTTATTGTACTTTCAAAGTACAAGAATTATTTTACAAAGTATAAAGATTATTGTGCAAAGTACATCGGGGCCCAATGACGAAACGGTAAGAGGCCGGGTGTCGTTGTACTTTCCCCACTTCTGGTTCAACTTTTCAAAATCATCCTTGTACTCTTTTCTACAATCCTCGTTGTACTTTTGATGTACTATCCACATTTTTCTAGCAGTGTCTTTCATGTCCTGACGACTGCATTTCGGGCATCATTCGGTTTGTCTGCTTGTTCTTAAAGCGTAACAAGACTGTTACGTACAGACTTCACCCTTGGCCCAGTCAACCATAGTCTTTATGCCCGCCTAGCGGTGCTCGCTCGTTATTCACGAATCCACTCGTTGATTCCGTAATTCATGGTTTCTCCTTATTTCTTCTAGCGCGCTGCGAATGATTGTCTTTGATAGGACTACGCCTTGTCGAAGCAAACACGAACGGTTTCGGAGAAGCGCGCGCGGCAAACAGCCAGAGGTGGTTCGTGGTGGAGGAAATCTTCGCCAGATCTACTCAAAGGGAAGGACGACCGGGGAGAGCTTTCCTAGAAATAACAGTGCGAGGCATTCCGATGGACGATCCACGTCCAAGGCCGGAGAGGGACAGGGGTGCGGCAGCGGAGGACTCCAGCACCACGGAGAATAGCGAGGGGGCTAACCTAACCTAACCACCCCGGGATCCCTGTGCACAAATTGACTGGTCATCTCCGGTAATCCATGCCGTAATCACGTAATCCTTGATAAAATTGTCATTTTTTGACGTTTTGAACCAATTTTCCAAAATTTTACACGGAATCCCAAGTGGAATTCCCGTAATCTTGTGTACACCTATAATGCGAGTGGCGGCCCTCTCAGAGGGTCTCCCCTGTCCTTGGCCGCACCAGCACGGGGCCGCCGCGTCCCCGTCCAACTGGCCAACGTTTACGACCGCGCGTCCGCGCCAATGTCCTTCCCTCCAAGTAGCAATCGCGACTCTGACAGGTTTAAAGAAAGCGACTTGATTCTGAAATTTACAGCCCCCGTCTGTCGTACGTCTGCGAAAGCGACGATTCTCAGAGCGACTTCGTGGTGATTTTCTGCTGTGTGTATACCCACCCGTATTACCCAAATTGAGTCCCTTGTAGAAAAGAAAGTCCAGTGGCGGACGGCAAGAAATCCGGACGGCAGTATGGAATCAGTACGGGATACGGGCCAAAAAGGTCACGCAAAAGTCGGGAAAACGTGCGGAGCGGCCGGAGCGAAATGCGACTGACGCTGGATTCGAACCCCGACCCTCCGGATCCTCAAGCTTTGTTGTCCCACGTGGGTGGCCTACCTGCTTCAAGACGTAGGGTGGCGGTCGTGGCGCGCGCAGGCTCTGGCTCCTCGCGGGCGGCACCCGCGGCCGCGGGGCCGCTGCCGGCGAGGAGGGCTCGGAGAGCTGCAGCAGGCTGTGCAGGCCGTCGTCCTGGTGGTGCGACCGCCGCCGCCGCTGCCTGTTCTCCAGGTACTGCTGCTCGTCGAACTGGTCGGGCAGGTGGGGCGGCGGCGGCAGCGGGTCGTCGCGGAGGTGCAGCGGCCTCCGCGCCCCGGCCGGCGACGCCCTCCGCAGCCCGGGCCGGTCGGCGAGCGGCGGCCACGGCTTGCAGTAGTACACTATGGAGAGCTTGGGGCGGTGGCTGTGTCCGCTCCACGAACTCCAATCGAGCATTTCCAGGGAAACGCTAAACTACTTGAAATGAATAGACGATTGCCATGGCATGGGCAAGTTTATTGCAATTGTAAGCAAACAAGCAATCACAGCACTCTTACAATCCGCATGATGGAAGATGTAATCCTGATTCTGAGGTGTCTCCAGATGCGTCTTGCTTCTGTCCCGCTCGCAGCTCGACTGCCTGCCCCCTCGTCCTTGCCTAGGGCTCCGCCTAGCGCAGGACGTGAGCTAGTCTATTTTTAGAACATCTTTTGGGGCAGGACGGTCCGCGCGCTCCTTATATGAGGCGCGACCTAGGTTACCGATTTTAATAATAGATCTACAGCGCGTGGCTGGTGACCTAGAGATGTGGTTTGACAGTGACATTGCAAGATTCCGTGCGGCTGAGACTGTGATTGGAATTAGTAGAAAGGGTACAATTTTGGTGCTTTGCAGTTCCCCATATCACTCCCTTGTTTGAAAATCGAGCGAGGGGGGGTGCAAAGACCGAGCTTAATACAAAATAGTTGTTAACGGAAGTTAACACTCACTCCCTTGTTTGAAAATCGAAGGCGAGTGATGAACAGAAGAGAAGCAGAGTTGTTAGTACTTAACCTAGAAAAATACAGGCGTGTGAACACAGTGTGGAGAGGCTACTGGCCCTCGGCTCCAACTGTGCGCACTGGAGGTACTTTGCGGCAACAGGAAGGACTGGGCAGAAGAGGCAAAGTGTGCCTTTACAAAAGTGTGAAAAGTTGAACAATCTACACAAGGCATGGTTTATCACATAGTGATGCATGCTCGCGAGGAGCGGTCCCTATAGTTTACAAAAAGTCCGGGCGTATATTGAAAGGTTTCTCGAGTAGGTGCAGCTGCCGGGCCTTGATGCGTGTCGTAGCGGCGGGGCTGAATTGCTGTGACACCAGGAAACTCCTTGCGCCGGTTGATAAGCACGCTGTCCCTTCTGGGTAGCTGGGCGTCCGTGGCCATTCTGGCAGACGGATACTGGGCTCCAAGGTACCAGGGACAGGCGCTCCGGGACTCGCTCGCTCGCCAGGGGCGTGCATCAGTATGGAACAGAAATAGAGGCAACGAATTAGTACAAGGCCTTATCAGCGAACACCGGGCTAAAACTGGGTGTTGGCGGCGGAGGTGCTAGCGTCCTGGGTGCTGGCTGAGGTAAGCCAGCAGGAAGGGATGGGAGCACGTGACCGCAAGGCTGCCTGAGTGGAGGCGGGGCTTGGGCCTGAGGGGCCGGCGGTGCCTCGGGAAGCGGCTGTGGCGCCGAGCGAAATTTCTTGCTGATGGCGTAAAGAATGCCCGTCCTTGCCGTGTTGGCGGCAAAGTATCGACAATATACGAATAAGCCTAAACATATTAAAATTATTACGATCACAAGCCCTAAAATGATCCAGATCTCGTAGTTGACGGAGCTGGCCCACTCCTTAATGGAGATGCCTTGAGCTTCGTCAATTAGTCGCTGCAATCTGCTGTGGGGGACACCTTTCAAGATGTCACCTGTGGCCACAGAAGCGTTGAGGGCTTCGGCCATCTGAGTCAGCAGGGTGGAGGGATCAAAAGTCTTTAGCTCCGGAAGGCTAGAAATGGAGGGAATGACAAAAGCGGAAAGCTCGTGGGTAAGGGTGGTTGTTGTGAATGAGGATTCTGCCATGAGGGTGTAACCCTGAGCAGAAGCAAAAGAATTTGGTGGCAAGGAGATAATGCCGGAGCCCTTAATTTTGATGGCAGGTACTCCGGGCATGGGAATGCCGTTGGAGTAGTACAGCACCATGCGGAGAGGGGAGGGAGTGGAGAAAGCCCAGACCTGGCCGGAGTGAGAGCCATAGAAGCGCGGAGTGGGGTTGTTTATGTACAAGCGTTCGCATTGCTTGACAACCTCCTCCTCATGGGACTGGAATAATGCCATCGCGCAAGTTGTTGCGGGGCTCCTGTAGATTGTGGCAGAAGGTTGGCAGACGCGTACTGTGGTACCGCGGCAGTGATGCAAGTGGTGGGGATCCAGGTTAATGTGGGACTGGAAGTCCTGAGACACCGCAATCATTGAGTGCTCGGGCTGGTAGTAGTAATGGACGGAGGTTTTGTTGAGGGCGGTGGGCCAGGGCAGAACGCGGTAAAGCGTGAACAGTTTGTTCGCCGTTACCAGAGGGATGTTTAGATATAAAAATAGGTGGGAATCATCATGCACCAGGTGTGGCTCAACTAGGGAGTAATACGCGTGCATGTTACGTGGTATTAACTCTAGGGGCAACCTGAGTCCTTCTGGTATGGGTAGGCGAGCAAGTACGTTTGCCAGTTGAGTCGGGGAAAGGAAATAAGGGGGAAGGCGTTTTTGGAGTAGTGTGTCCCAAGCGCTCATGAAGGCGTAAACTTGGGTGCGGACTTTTTCCAGCACATTCCGGAGGGATTGCAGGACATTTGTAATTTTTAGAATATTTAGGGAAGTAATCTCAGAAACTAAGGTAGGCAATAGGGCATTGATCTTAGCAACACTAATTTGAACAGATTTAACGGCCACTGTGGTGACGTTAATGATGGAGGCCTGCTCGCGCTCCAAGTGGAGCATGTCTTTTTGAGTAGCTTGTAAGTCAGAAAGGGCTGCATGGATGTGGCGGCGGTCTGAATCGCTCATTACTCCTATCGTAAATCGAGCTATTTCACCAAGAAAAGAAATACCTTGGCGCTTTCTTCTGGAGAGGAATGGTGAGGTCTGCTCGATGTTGCGGAGGATGGAGTAGACGCCTGGCGTTATGTTGTGGTGGCCGAAGATGAAGGAGTAGTTAGCAGGAAGCACGTTGCCAGCGAAGTGTTCCTGGAGGACGTCTATGATGGTGGGTTGGAAGCGTGGCTCCGCGCGGATGGCCACGAAGTCCTCGCCAAAGGGAGACTGGTAGAAGTCCTCCGGTTTTTCGGTTGTGACTGCGTCACGTTCCTGGAAAGAAGGAGCTTGAGTGGCAGGGTCAGGCTTTGAAATGCCCTCAAAATAACCTTCTGTTGCGAAAATGGAAGGGGGCTCCGTTGTGGTTGGGGGCTTCCAGTCTTCCGTGGTGGTGGGGGCCGTTGCAGCAGGGGCCGCTGGTGTGAAGTTCTGCGTCGTTGCAGGTTTGGTCGTCGTTGAGGGAGGTAGCTCGACAGAGGAATCGTACTTGTGAGCGACTATGCGGCCTCCCGTTGGTTGTTCCAGTGAGTACTTGGACTCCAAGTATGGTTGCGTCAATACTCTGGAAGCAGATAAGTCAGTGTTGACACCGGACAGCCGGTGTGTCGTTGAAGAAGTGACGTCCGTGGCAGGGTGCGAGGTTGGTTTGAAGGTGGAGGGGGCGATGGGGGTGGTGTTCGGGACCGTGGTGAGCTCAGGATGGTCAGTGGTCGTGGATTGTGGTTTAGAGGGGAAAGTTGGAGTGGGGGTGGTAGTAGGGGTTTATGGCGTTGCTGTTTGAGGGGGGGTGAGGTTGTTGGGTGTCGGGGTGTTGTTGTGGGCGGGACGGATTTTGAAGTTGAAGGCGAAGAAGGATGGGGTGTGGTTGTGGGTGGGAGGGGGGTTGTGGGGCGAGCAGGAGTTGTCGTGGGTGGGGCGGTCGTTGACGTTGACGTTGAAGAAGGCTGGGGTGTGGTGGTAGGTGAGGGGGAGGGGGTAGGGGCGGGAGTCGTTGTGAAGGAATTAGTGGTGGATTCTGGAGTGGGGGTTGTTGTCGTCGTTGAGGCGACAGTGGGACTGGGAGTTGAGGTTTTTGGGCGTTTGGGTAGGGCGCGCATAGAAATGGTGGTCCAGAAGGTGCGCCTGGGGGATGAAATACGGGTACTAGTGGCAGAAAGGGAGTGGGGTATGATTGGCTGCACTATGATGCGCGCAGGTTGCGGGGTGGGATTAAAAGCAGTGAATTCAATGTAGGCGTTAGGGAAGAGAGCGGTTGGATAATTGCGAATAATTGAACGGGGATAACGTTTGTCTACCCGTAGGGCAAATTCGTTTTCATAGCCTTGCGATAGAAATTGTGAATAAGCCTCCGCCGAGATCTGTTTGGGGATTAGTTTAACGTTGCCGGCCATTGATCGTTCAAACTCGTGCATAAAATGGCGGATGTTAGCTAAGATTGGATTAGAAGCATTATAACTGTAGGGCAAGGACTTATTAAAGGCTGTAGCGTACTTGATTGTTTCCTCGTCCACCAGGCCGACAAGTTTGTTGACCTGAACGAGCTGTTTCGCAGTGAAACAGGAGAGGAAACACTTGTTGTCTTCCCTGGGGACATGACTGTCGAGAATCATGCCCCAAAGTCCCTTGAGGAATAGCTGGTCGATGAGAGGGAAGGGCTGAGCACATCCCCGCACTTGCGTTAATAGTCCAGTCAGTGTCGCCATAATGTTATCGTCCGTGGGTTTGGATTGTGATTCTGCGCTTCTGCGGAAGCGAACTGCTTCAGAGGTCGAGGAAGAGGGTGTGGCTATGGCCACTCCTTTCAGCAAGTTCGTCAAGATCTCGGTGTCATGTATCATTTCTTTGACTTCCGCTTTGATGTCCGAGGTCAGTTTCTTCTGAGGGTCTTTGCTTGCGTCCAGGAAGGGCAAAAGTTTGGCCTTCAGGTCGGCCAGCATACCTATGAAACCCGAGACGGTTTCAAGTCGCATGATGAGGACATGCTCTGTTCTGGTTAAGAAGAAACTTCCTTCCTGAGCAAATAAGACCCCTGAAGTAAGTGTCTGGTTGTCAAGTAGTCTAAAGTCAGTTCGCGGCCGCGGCGGGGCTGGCGTGGGGGGTTGGGAACTGGCAGTTACTGAAGGTGTTTGTGCCCCCACCGCCAGCAGCAGGGCGGCGAAGAGCACTACTAGGCAGAGATAGACCTAGTGAGACAGAGAAAACAGGAACATTGATTAAAAGAAAACAAAGAGAAAGAAAAATACCTTAAATTTATGAAGGGCGAGAGGTGCGCCGGGGTCCGCCGTGAGGGTAGGCCACCCCTCTTGCTGCTATTCTATGAATAGAGAAAAGTGCAGCTGGGTTCCGAGGGAGGGCGCTATGCGGCGCGTCCGTCGTAGGGGAGCGACACGTGGGCCCTGGGCCCTTGACTACGCGTGTGTGGCCGCACTGGGGATTGTGGCGGCGTCCCGAACGGAGGCGTGCCCGGCGGGGTACGCGGAGGCGTGTGCGGAGGAGTTTGTGGAGGAGTGTGGGGTGGAGTGTGCGGGGGAGTATGTGGTGGAGTGTGCGGGGGAGTATGTGGTGGAGTGTCCCTCGGCGGGGAGGGGCGGGGTTGGGGGGTTTCGTCCCAACCCTCACAGACTCCAGAATGGAAGGGCGGCGCTTCGGGCCGGAGCCTAGTGGCGTTCAGTGTTGGGGTGGATTGTTGGTTAGGCGGGGCCAGCGTGGGAGTTGGTTGGCCCTCATCGGGTTGCACGGCGCCCACCTCGCTCCGGTAAGTTGTGCCATCTGGCATGCACACTGCCTGCACTCTCCGTAACTTACTTACATTAGTGACCAAGGATTTGTCCTTAGCCGTGTGATTAACCTTTTCAATACGAACATTAACCTTATTAATTACGTGAGTCACTCTGTAAGGACCAAGGAAGCGTTTCCTTAGCTTAGAACTTTGGCCCTTAGGAGTGTGTTCATTCTTAAGATAAACGAGGTCCCCCAATTTGATAGAGGAATCCTTCTTACCTATGTTATAGTATTTCTCACGCTCACACAAAGCTTTTTGCATACACTTGGATGCTAAGTCGTGCGCTTTTTGCAAACGCTTAAGCAAACTCTCAGCATAGTTAGATTGTGGGACGTACTCCCTGTTAGTGGCAAAGTCACGAAGATGTGCCGGGAGGACCGGGTCGCGGCCATAAATGAGAAAGAAAGGGGAGTTTTGAGTACTAGCATGCCATGCAGCATTGTGGCTGAAGGCGCAGAACTCAACCATCGTGTCCCAGTAAAGTGGGTCATTATCAGCAAGTATGCGAATGGCCGCGTTTAAGTCCCGATGGTATCGTTCCACCGAGGCATTAGTTGAGGCCTTGTATGGAACCGTGTAGAGGCGCTCTATCTGTAAGAGAGCACAGACGTCAGCCATAACAGCTTTGACTAGATTGGCTCCCAAATCTGTGAGTAGCGACTCACAGCAACCATGCCGAAGTATCACTTTGGAAACAAAGTGTCGGGCTATGGTTTCGGATTCTTGGTTAGGTATAGGGATTGATTCGACCCACTTGGTGAAGTGGCAAATAAAATTAAGAACATACTTATTTCCTGCAGCAGAGCGAGGGTACGGACCGGTGAGATCCAGTGAGCAACGTTGGAACGGTCGAGTCACCTCTGAAAAGCGTTGCATAGGTGGTTTTTGTAAGGTGGCTGATTTGTTAATCAAGCACACGTGGCACATGGCACAAAAGTCCTCGACTTCCGTTGTCATGTTTGGCCAAAAGTAGTTGCGCTTGATAGCTTCTAGTGTTTTAAGATCGGCAAAGTGACCGGCAAAAGGAGAATTGTGGTGCACCTTGATGATCATGCGGCGGAATTTAGAAGGCATAAGTATCTGAAAATAATCCTGCGCCTGCGCGTCGTATCTGCCAAGCAAACCGTCACCATTGAATGAGTAGCCATCAGGGATGCCGTTGTCTATCAAACTTTTGATAGAAGGATCGGCGCGCTGCTCCCAAGCAAGAGTGTGCGCGTCCCAACTGAGGATGGGCTGAGGAGCCTCCTCACTTCCGTCGGCCGCGGCCGAAAGAGAGGCGGTCGTAGGCGTCTCGGAATCAGCCGGGCTGGAAGGCCCGCCGCTAGGGCAAGTTAAGTTTGGAACAGTTCCCATCCTATTTTTAGGTAGGGCACGCCGGTGCTGGGCTCGCGTGACGGCGGCGACAGTGGAGTGAGAGTGTGGAGAGAAATTAATGGAGGCCACTAAGTGCGAAGTGATACGAGAGAGAGCGTCGGCATTGGTATGGGTAATTCCAGGCCGGTGCTCAACCTGGAAGCGGTAGCACTGGAGCATTTGTGTCCAGCGCCAGAGCCGGCCTTCCGGGTCCTTGATGGAGTTAAGCCACTTAATGGGCCTCGCATCGACCACAAGAATGAATGGCTCTGGGGCATCACGCAAATAGTAGTTGAATTTTTTGATTGCTGTGACGCAAGCGAGAAGTTCTCTTTCCAAGGCAGAATAGTTACGCTGGGCGGCATTTAACAATTTAGAATAATACGCGATGACCCGTTCGGCTGTGCTGTCCGCAGTCTGGAATCGTTGCGCCAAGACCGCGCCGAGACAGGTAGCACTACAGTCAACGCACAGAATAAACGGCTTGGTGAAATCAGGGAATTTGAGAACTATTGGTTCGGAGACGAGATGATGTTTAAGCTGTGCCAGCGCCTTTGCACAGTCATCAGTCCAGATAAATTCCTTGTCTTTAATTTTGGTCAAATTTAACAGAGGGTGAGCAATGTGCCAAAAGTTGGGAATGAATTCTGAATAGAATGATGCCAGCCCAATTAGAGCTCGAACTTCTTTAACATTTTTTAGTTGCGTAATGTTAGTGATAGCCTGCGTGTTATCAGGTGAGGGCTTGATCCCTTGAGATGAAACTAGGAAACCTAAATATTGAACCTCAGTTCTTGCAATTTTGCACTTCGCTGGGTTGAGGCGGAGCTTGAGGCTCTCCATCTGCTTTACGATAGGCCGCATGTCATTGATGTGCTGCTCGATGTCACCTCTAGAAGCGATTAGAAAATCGTCCAAGTAAATGAACAGTTGTTTATTTAACCAAGGACGGAAAGAGGTTTGCACGAAGTTTTGCCACTCCATGCTAGATGTGAGCGCACCCATCTGCATCCTGTTCCAGGCAAACTTGCCTATCCCAGGTACTGAGAATGCGGTCTTGGAGCGACTCTCCTCGTCCAAAAAAAGATTATAAAAGGAAAGCTCACAGTCAAGAACAGTAAACAAGTCTCTTTCACCCAACTCAGCGAGCGTGCTAGAAATCAAAGGAATCGGATAATTTATAGTGTTTTGAAGTAATTTATTCAGGGCCCTCAGGTCGCAAACAAGACGCAAGCTGTCCGGTTTACCGGACGCAGATTTCTTTTTAACGCAAAATATCGGGTGATTCCACGCACTGGTGCTGGGTTCAATGATACCCTCCTTTTCCAGTCGAGGAATCTCCTTCTTTAAGAATTCGATGTGCTGATGGCACAATTTATATTGAGGCAGAACTATAGGGGGAGCGTTGCCTGTATTCAAATGTATGCGAATACCAGGAACGCCCTCAATTCGGGTACCGGGCAATTTAAATACTTCAAAGTGATCAGTAAGGAATTGCAAGAATAATTCTTTATCATTAGGGGCTAGGTGATCAAGTTTTAAATGCTCTCTGAGGTATGCGTTTGCAGAAGGCTTGTCCCAGGCCTTTTCACGTATGGGATTAGAAGATTGGTTTAGCGAGTTGTGATAGGGCGGCTGACCTAGACCGCCAGGTTGCTCTGCTGCTTCGTGTGCGAGCTGCGCTTCTGCGTAGCCTCGCGCTCCTTCGGGGAGTCCCGCCTCATAGAGGGCACCGGGAATGTCCCCTTCTGGGCCATAAATATCCATCTCGACGGCAAGGATATTTTTAGATTGGTGGGGGGACTGCTTAATTATTTCAAAGTTTCCAATCGGTTCAAGTTCGGCTACTAATTCGCCGAGCAATAATTCACGTGACTTGTCGGAACAGTTCAAATACCGAAGAGGTATTTTTCCGCGGTGGCCAACTTTGACCAGAGCTTTGGCCAGGATTAGGCCGTGATACCCTGTGGGAAGGGGTTTGAGGACGAATTCGGTGTCCTTGGGGCTACTGCAGGTACCCCAAATGACACATTCGGATTTCGCGGCGATGGGGGCGTTTTTCCTGACATACACCCGCGCGAAAATGTGAGGAAGACCAGAAGGGTCAGTTGCGACCTTTTCCCAGTTGATCTGATCTTCATAATCGTCCGTGACCACCGTCTCGTCCTCCGGGTTGACGTCGGCAGGAGAGACCGGTGAGGAACGCGCCGAGGAAGACGTCTCGGGTTCCTGCGCCTCGATGGCGGCTATAGCGTGCGCACAGTTAGGCATCGAGGAAGACGTCTCGACCCTGTCTAAATCCTTCATTATTCGGTTAATAAGTTTATCATGGTGAGCAGCTGCTTTGTACTCACCCGTGCGATCATTGTCTGGCGTAACAGGCTTATCCTGCGGGATGCATTTCACCTTAACGCAACCTTTGAGCATCTGCTCAATCGCTTGAATTCTTTCAGCGCTGTTGCGTGGTGGCTGGAAATCACTGACACAGGTGCTGTTGCAAAGTTCAATGGTGCAGACAAACCGAGCCTCTGCTGGCTGTTCGTCTGAGCGGGCGAAGTCAACACTTACCGTGTAACATTCCCATGAGTCGTTACCGTGCTGAACGACGTTTTCTTTAGTCTTGGTGGGTAGGAGCTTGAAAACTCTACCGCGTAGATTGATTCTGTTTTCTGCAACTTCGATTTTGGCTCTATTGGCCTTGAGAAAATCGGTGCCCAAAATGCCGTCTGCACACATGCGAAGTGTGTCCCTGGCTACATAGAATTTGTGAGCTATTTTAAGCTCACCCCGAGTCACGTTAACGAGTGCCGTACCAATCACGGGTAACTGATTCCCTGTGATGGATTTTAGGCTTTCTTTCTGTAGGGGCACGATAGGGGATGTGACGTGTTTTTCCAGCAGTATGCTAGCCTCGCTCCCCGTATCAACAAGAAACCATAACTTCTCGTTGCCCACGTTAAGTGCGAGTAGATTCGCGCCCTGACCGATCGGATCGCCCCCCGTGGCGAAACAATTTAGAATTGCTTCCTGGAACCTCCCCGCGGCGCGTAGCGAGAGGCTCCCCTCGAATTTCCCGCGCCGCGCTCTTGGATGCGTTCCCAAGGCATGCGGCAAACATCAGCAGTGTGGCCCCTGTTGCCACACCTAACGCACGCGTTTTCTAAGTTGGAAGTTCGATTGTCGGAGCGACGCGCATTGCTCCGGCACTCACTCGCAAGGTGTCCCACCTTACCACAACCGTAGCAGGTGAGGCGCGACGCATTGGTGCCTGCACGTGGTTGCTCGTTGGACTCACGCGAGGGGACGGTCGCGGCAGGCCCAGCCGCCTGCCTAGAGCGACACACCTTGGCAGAGTGCCCAGCCTTGTCACAAAATTGACAGATGAGAGTGTTCGAGGAGGTAGGAGTTGCAGAGCGAGGCTTCGATCCCCCGGGTTTGGGAGAATGAGAGCGGCTCTCTCTCCCCTCCCCGAAAGACACAGCAAAAACAGAGGCGCTGTTTTTCTTATCTAGCTCGGCGGAGAGAGTCTCCTCCACTGCAGCTCTGACGGCAAGGTCAAGGGTCTCGGGTTTCTGGCTCATCACAAATCGGCGGATATCGTCGTTCAAACCGCGGCAGAAGTATTCCTTGGCACTGCTCAAGAACAAATTTCGCCTTACCTCTCTTTCCTCTGGTGTGGCTGGCGGACCATAGGACTCGTTCAGCTGCTGCATGAGCTGACGGACTCTTGCAGCGAAGGCTTGAACGGACTCACCTGGCTTTTGCCTGGCCGTGGCGAATCGCTGTGCAAGCGTACTCTGCGTTTCCACCGGCTTGAAGCGTTCCTTCAAGCGTGTGGAGAGGACTTCCCAAGTGGGATTAATCAGTGATATTTCCCCTTGAAGAAATTCTCTCGCCGCGCCTCTCAGCTTGACCTTGGTTGCCTGCACTTTTTCTTCCTCGGTGAAGCCACCAAGCGCAGACACCTGATTGACCAGGTCAAGAAAACCTGTAACACTCAGGCCGTTTTCTCCGTCAAACGTCTCTATGTTGGAGAGCGCGGCCCATTTGCCCCTGACGGCCTCCAAATTATCCCGATTGTTGTTATTATTATTATTGTTGTTATTATTATTATTATTTTGCGCCATTCTGACGATGAGGATAAGATTGACCGTTAAGATGAAATTGAATTGATATATTTATTTATCAAATTTATACACCTTTTACAAGCGTTTGGTGGGATGCACAATGGCTACCTTTTTGTTGAGTGCGAGTACATAAGCTGCCTGAACATTGGCCGCTTCGAGAATTTGCTTATAACCGCAAGAATAGAGAAAGTCCTCTGTGAAGGCGCGAGCCTCCCAGATGATAAGTCTGACGAAATCGGGGACGACCTCGACCGTTGAGGTATCGGTTATTTTTAGCGCGATTCTTTGCAGAAACGCTGCAACCATGAAAAGGGTGTGGAATTCCCCTTTTTGCTTGCCATTAAGGACAAATGGCGCATAGATGGAGTAAAGCTCTTTTGCCCTAAGACGGTACTCTAGCGGTGCCTTTGTAGCGGTCTGGATTGAAGAGAGTGCCCAGAGCACCTTGTCCCGGGTGCCCTGAAGCGGACTGAACGATACTGTCTGCATTGGCCTAGTTCCGCTAGACTTGGAAATTGCCGCACTGTTCACTACACTGATAGTCACTTTTATCACTGAGCACTGGGGTGATGGCTGCGGCAAGGGAAGCGGCAGCTAACTCGTAAGCAGAGGCATCTCTATGCAAGCTCGTGGGCTTGGAGCGGCTGCGGGGAAGAAGCGTCAGCAATTAGCAAGCGTATGTTCCTCATTTTTTGGATTTGTCTATTTTTAAATGCCTCTCTGCCATAGCACATGGAGCGAGAGAGAGAGAGAGGAGGGGCGGAGCGGAGCGCGCGTCGTAGAATGACGGTGTCATGCGCGCCTACCCTCTCCTGTGAAAATCCGGCGCCGGGATTGGGCGAGAAAAGGCATAGCGAGGTTCTTAGAATTAAAAGCCGACTGCGCCAGTTATGGAGAGCTTGGGGCGGTGGCTGTGTCCGCTCCACGAACTCCAATCGAGCATTTCCAGGGAAACGCTAAACTACTTGAAATGAATAGACGATTGCCATGGCATGGGCAAGTTTATTGCAATTGTAAGCAAACAAGCAATCACAGCACTCTTACAATCCGCATGATGGAAGATGTAATCCTGATTCTGAGGTGTCTCCAGATGCGTCTTGCTTCTGTCCCGCTCGCAGCTCGACTGCCTGCCCCCTCGTCCTTGCCTAGGGCTCCGCCTAGCGCAGGACGTGAGCTAGTCTATTTTTAGAACATCTTTTGGGGCAGGACGGTCCGCGCGCTCCTTATATGAGGCGCGACCTAGGTTACCGATTTTAATAATAGATCTACAGCGCGTGGCTGGTGACCTAGAGATGTGGTTTGACAGTGACATTGCAAGATTCCGTGCGGCTGAGACTGTGATTGGAATTAGTAGAAAGGGTACAATTTTGGTGCTTTGCAGTTCCCCATAACACGTCGTCGCGCCGCGGCGGCGTGGCCCTGGGCGGGGGCGTGGGGGGGCGCCGCCGCGGCGGGTCCGCGGTGTCGTCGTCGGCTACCTCCAGCCCCGGCACGGCGTCCAGGATGTTGCTGAGGCTGGGCGCGTCCTCCTCCTCGTCCGGTGCCTGCAGCAGCAGCGGCAGCGACGCGGCAGCCGACAGGCGCCCTGGCCTCGCCGCCCTGGTGCCGGCGTGCAGGAGGCGGCCGCCCCCGCTGCCCGGGGGCCGGCGGTACACCACCGCCGCCGGCAGCGTCGGCGGGCCGGGGCCGCGAGGCGGCACGGCGGGCCGCACGTCCACCATGGTGTCCACCATGGCGTCAAGGGGATGGCCGGCATGCCGCGATGCCCTGGCGCTACATTCCTGGAACAAGCGAGCGGCGCTGGGCGTGAACAACACGAAGGAGGAAAGGCACCTGGCTGCACTGCAAGAAAAGACCACACCAAGAATACGACAAATTCTGACAAATTTTTTTAGTCAGTTTTCGTTGTGCTTTCAAGGTGTAATAATTTTTGTACATAGTACAATGATTTTTGTACAAAGTACAATGGGGCCCAGTGACGAAACGGCACCAGTCCAGGCGACATTGTACTTTTAACAATTCTGATTGTACTTTCCACAATCATCGTTGTACTTTTTGTTTACAATCCTTGTCGTATTTTTGTTACACTATCCACATTTTTTTCGTACAGTGTGCCTTGGCCAGCCCTATGCGAACGCTTTCACGGCAGGGTCATGGGCACCAGAATAACGCGGAACATCCAGAAAACCACAACTCAACTGCCTAGTCCGAGCCAATCAGTGCGAAACAACAGTGCGAAGCGGCACACAATCCGCGGGATGAGAGCACGGAACTCGTACTGACGCAATGCGGTGCGGGCCGCTGTCCTTTTGCATCACAACCACTGCGCTCTCTCTCTCTCTCTCTCTCTCTCTCTCTCTCTCTCTCTCTCTCTCTCTCTCTCTCTCTCTCTCTTACTCTCTCTCTCTTACTCTCTCTCTCTTACTCTCTCTCTCTTACTCTCTCTCTCTCTCTCACACACACACACACACACACACACACACACACACACACACACACAAAAACTATTCTCGCGCGCCCGAGGCCAAGCTGATTTTTACTAGCACACTGAACTTTTTTAAACCAGGCCTTCTAGTTTAAAAACAAAGTTTCTGTCTGTCTGTCAGTCTCCACCATACTAGTACATCGTAGTTTGCAGGTGGTTTCAAACCCATCAATGTATGTGCCTTTGCAAGGGGAAGGGGGCTACGAATGTCATGCCGCCTGTGGTCGCGCCTCTACGCTTCTATGAAAGGGACGTACCGGCAGGCGCGGATTCGGGGGGGGGGGGGGGGGGGGAAAAGGGCCCCCCCCCCCCCTAGCACCTAGATAGCCGCCTGAAAGGTAGGCAAAAGTGCTACTTTGCCCCTGTACGTAGGTGAAAAGAGGGCTACTTTGCCCCACCCCCCAGGTCGTCCCCGCAGAAAAATGATCATATATGGTCCATATATGATGAGTCATATATGGATCATATTAATTGGGCATATATGTTTCATATATGTTGCATATATGAAACATATTAAAATCATGTATGAAACATATATGACCAATTTACGAGAATCATATACGTTTTCATATTTAGTTCATATATGTTATATTACATATATGAGCCATATAAGACTAAATTATCATAAATTAATAAAAAAAATTGAAAATTTGACACTAAATTAAGAGTGTAAAAGGTTTAGGATCAAATACCTATGCATTTTCAACAAAAGTACAGAAAGAATGGCCGAAAAAAAACCGTTACGAAGTAGGTTTCGAACCAGCGATCTTTGATTCTACAGGCGGTTGCTTTACTTACTACGCTACGACGCTTCCTGGCAGGATCAGGGCTCTGTGACGGTGACCTTCTAGAGCTGGTCAATATCATATATGTCACATATATGTCACATATATGGAGTATATATGGTGGGACTTAGAAAATAAATGATGTGGACGGCCGCGAACCTAGACATTGTCATATATGGTACATATATGGTACATATATGACCAGACGATGATCATATATGATGAAATCCTCATATATGTGTCTAGGAACGCCATATATGAAGTGGAACTGGTCATATATTGTACATATATGACCAGAATATTTTCATATATGATAATGAGATCCTCATATATGTGCCTAGGACTCCATATATGAAGCTGAACCGGTCATGTATGAGACATATATGTGACACTATTGGCATATATGACCGTTAAAAAAGTCATATATGTGCCTAGAAAAATCATATATGTAACATATATGTAACATATATGGACCAAATTTCTGCATATATGATGCATAAATACATATATGAAGGATGGACTTTCATATATGGCGTGCATCTCGTCATATATGAATCATATATACCCATATATGTACCATATATGAATCATATATACTCATATATGTACCGTATATGAAACATATATGATCATTTTCCCGCGGGTCTCTGGATCCGCCAGCGTACCGGTCTTAAAGTGCGCGACATGAAAGGCAAATCCTGGCATCCTTACATCCTGGCTACGCGCCTGGTCGCCGCCGAGTTCGAATCACAAACCGGAAGTCGGCCACTCGCTATCGGCAGTGGGGTCTTTTTGTTTCCCGTAGTCGGGCTCGGCTTCCCCCCCCCCCCCCCCCCTTTTGCCGCGGCCTCGCGACCCGTTCGGAAGGAAAGTAGTCCGATCGGCCGCGTCCGGGATTCCGGTGCAGTTATGTGCCTGCTACGGCAGTCTCAATTCGAAGCACGCGGACGGACGGACGGACGGACGGACGGACGGACGGACGCGCGCGCGCGCACACACACACACACACACACACACACACACACACACACACACACACAAACACACACACACACGGCCGCTCTCGCACACAGCGCCAGTTTACTGCCACAGCCTCTAGGTCTTCAGTGCCGTTATCACAACAAATCGTAATGACAGGTCGATCCTCCCGAAGGAGCGAGAACAAAACTGGCCGCGGTGGCATGCGATGATGCACCGCACTTGGGCACGCGCTTTGTGATAAAAATAGACCGATCCTACTAGACCGCATGCGGCAGGGCACGTGTCACGCACGAGTCGCCGGAGCTAGCTCAATGCCCGTTCGGGATTTTGACCGCCTCCGAGGCCTGACAGCGATGATGATGATCATCATGATGATCATGATTAGAGATGCTAATTTTCCGGAAACTTTCAAAGTGTCCGAAAGAAACCGGAAAAATTGAAAAAAAAGGAAAATACCGGGAAAATTGAAAAAAGAGGAAAATACCGGACAAATCGGAAAAATTTGTTTTAAGGCTATACAGCGGAATATGAGCATGAAACCCACTACTTTTGTGTTTCGTTGGACTTTTACTTCCACTGGCAACCCTATATTCACAACTTCGCGCACAAAAAAACGCACAAAAAATCATAAAAGGGTATGAATAGTATAAGTGCATTGAGAATCGTCCCCACTTAAAGATGAAGATATGCTTTTTGCCTACTTACAGAAGTCAGGCTTTTTGCCTACTTTTCAGGATAAATCTTTCCAATATTTCCGAGGCTAAGGAAAAAACCGGAAAAAACACTGTCTTTTTCCAATGTTATTTCCGGAAACTTTCCGGGCATTTTCATCTCATGATGACCATGACCATGACCATGACCATGACCGGTCCTCTGGCCCACTGGCGCGACAGCGGTGCGCGCGGGAGGCGCGGCGGTCCCGTTAGCGGGACCATGGCGACGACACGCTCCGCCAGAAGTGCAACGACACGGCCGGCTGCGCGACGCGCCAAACCACGCAACGGCGGGAAAGCGTGGCGCCACATTCAAACGCGCGTGCGCCACGCCACGCCACGCCACGCGGCGGGTACACGTGTTGCCGGCGCGCTACTGTCTGCGTGCGCGCCTCAGAAATAGAACATGCCCCCCACTGCAATGAGGCGGGTCTTGGTGGCGCTCCGGGACGGTCCCCTATATAGCGCCGTGTCCATCTCCCTGTGGGAGGCTGGCTGGCTGGGTGGGTGGGTGGCCGCGGCACCGCGTGTTTTTGTTCCTCCGTCCGTTCCACAGTGGGTCAAAAGACCGGTGAGGCGGCCAAAATTCTACACGCGTTTTGAGCTACAGAGTCGCTAAATGGGACTCGAATCGTACGTGTGACCCCCAGCAATGGATTCCTCGTTTGGAAAGAAATCCATTGGTGGGGTCACACGTTCGATTCGAGTCCCATTTAGCGACTTTGCAGCTCAAAACGCGTCTAGAATATTGGCCGCCTCAACGGTCTTCGGACCCACTGTCCGTTTGCCGTTTGCTAGGTTGCGCGATACGCGGGAAGGGCCGCGCACGGCGGCATGCCTCCACGCTCTCCGAACAGGGAATCCATTGGTGGGGTCGCACATTCGGTTCGAGTCCTGTTCGGCAACTCTGTAGCTCGAAAGGCGTCTAGAGCTTTGGCCGGCTGCGCCGGTCTTCTGGCCCACTGTGAGCCGGCTGCGGTTGCGGTCTCGAGGATGACGAAGACCAGGACGACCATGACGGGCGCCGGGCGGCTATGGCGGCCGGCCCCACGCCGCGCGGCCGCTTAACAATCTGGGCGAGCAAGGCGTGGCGAGGCGTGGCGAGGCGGCAGCAGCGCGTCCAAGGCGATCTATAAATGGATTGTTCAGAACAAGAATGGGCGCGGTCCTGGAGGCGCGCTGCACTGCGCATTTGACGCGTTTGGACAAGTTGGAAGCGTCGATGCAGAGGCCGCGGTCGGAGCCAGGCGGAGCGGCGCGGGCGGCGAGGACAGGGGCACCGCACCGCGGCGGGAAACGAAAGCAACTCCCAAGACCCGCGAATTAATTTATTTTAAATTCACGCTGAACTCTAACTTCTGCCGCGCTGGCTCTTGGAACGGAAAACCGCGACCTGCAGAGACCTGCAGACCCGCCGCCGATGCTATCCGCTCCGGTGTCAAGGAACGGTACGCCTTTGGCGCATCGTTTCGATGCGCCTAAAGGCGTTCTGTGGCGTACGCTCTACGCCCTAGGCGTACGGTTTCGGAACACCCAGAATGGCAGTGTACACACCACGCCTCTCGCAGGTTCGTGTCTCGACACATGTTATTTTGTTGCGAGAAGACGCGCGTGAAGATGCCAACTCACTCACCTATGCCGTGGGATGTGGCGGCGGACCAGGCACCGAGGTCCGTGATCGAGACCTGCTGTTCCAGAGAGGCGGCGAGTCGGTGCTCGACTCCAGAGCTCAAAGATCGGTATCCATTCTGATGCAGGCCAAGCTACTCGGCGTCTTGGCGTAGTCTTTGCGGTCCGCCAGGCGAGGGGGCGTGGCGCGAGCACGCGCCGGCGGAGGGGCTGGGGAGGGGGGGGGGGAGGCTGGCGGATTTGACACTTGGCTGTGGCGCTAAACAGCCGGAGCCTTGGCAGGAGCCGCGCCTTCACTACACAACACCAACACACGCACAGACGGCACACAAACACACACACACACGCGCGCGCGCGCGCAGCCACTCCACTGTGAGGACGGAGGCAAGCTTGGCCACGTCGGCCTGTCAAATACGCCGCGCGCCGTGACGCTGGAGCAACGCAGCCCAGGGCTGGCCAGGGCCGACTAACCTCACTTTGCCTTCTTTGCCTGCCGAGAGCAAACCGGGCCGAGACGTCCACGGGTAGGGCGAGCGGCTCGCCGCCGTCCCAGCGCGGCGCAGCGCGGCGCGGCGCGGCGGCAGCGGGCCGAGAGCAGGCCGGGGACGCGGCGGGGCGGGGCGGGCAGCGGGCGTCGAGGCATGGCCCGGCGTCGCGGCCACAACAACCGCAGCACGGGCTCAGCAGCCACGACCTGCCGGCAGCGCGCCAGCCAGCCAGCCAGCCAGCCAGCCAGAAAGCCAGCCAGCCGGCCAGCCAGCCAGCCGGCCAGCCAGCCAGCCAGCCATGCTGCAGCCCAGCGAGAGGAGGTGCCTCCTTGGAGCCGCTCGCCTCTCCCGCCCGTCCCCTGCCCCGCCATCCTAATGTACCTCGTCTTGCCTCGCGGCGGGGCACGGCACGACTCAGCCGGCCGCGCCGCCGGAGCGATTATTAGTGCTGGCCCTGTGTGCCGCGAGGCGCGGCACAGTGGGTCAGAAGACCGTTTAGGCGGCCAAAATCCTGGACACGTTTTTTGAGCGCCATAGTCGATAAATGGTACTCGAATCGAACGTGTGACCTCACCAATGGATTCCTCGTTTGGAGAGGGATCCATCGGTGGGGTCACACGTTCGATTCGAGTCTCATTTAGCGACTCAGCAGCTCGAAACGCGTCTAGAATTCCGGCCGCCTCAACGGTCTTCTGACCCACTGTGCGCGGCATGCCAGGCAGACGGCTGGGCCTGGACAGACGGTCTGGAGGCAGCAAGGGCCGCCGCGCCTGTTGCTCGCCGTTGCTGCCCGCCCCACCGGCCCCATCGAGCTGCATCGCACGCCCAGTCGAAACCTGCCGCCAGAGGCCCGAGCCGAGGTGGCGATCAATTTGACACGTAAATAAAACAAATAAAAGACGATAGGGCGTGCGCGCGTTGGGTGCTGCCCGCGGGTACACTGTGATTCAGGCGTGCTCTGAAAGTTGGTGCCTTTTGGCGCCTTTCTCCCCTTTAGTAGAGTCTAGATATCATCTGCTGCTATTTTTGCGAATAGCTTAGCCTAGCCATCCCAGCCGCTCGCTTTCCCTGCAGGAGAGTACAAGCACTATGACACATAAAGGTATCATCTGCTAAAAAATCTTTATTTACAAACAATTTGCAGGAACACAAATACCCGAGTGCGGCTGTCAAAAATCCATGGTTCCTGAGACCGCCTGGGACACGGTCCTTAGGTGCTGCAGACAAGCCCGCGGACGACGCGATGCCCCCCCAAGCTCCGCCGAGACAAACTAAATTCAATAACCAGCCGCGCGTCCTGAGTGTCCTGAGTGGAACTCTACTTCCGTCGTCGCCTCGTTGTTGCTGGCTGCGGCCGCTGAAGCTGTCACCACCGCTCGACGCGGACCTCTGCGCCCCGTGATTCGCGTCTCATGTCCCGGCCCGCCTTCGCATTGTGCCCGCCTCGGGGCCCGCCTGGCACAGTGGGCCAGAAGACCGGCGCAGGCGGCCCGAAATCGAGAGGCGTTTGGAGCTCCAGAGTCGCCGAACAAGACTCGAAGCGAACGTGGACCCCACCGATGGATTCCTCGTTCGGAGAGCAATCCTTTGGTGGGGTCACACGTTCGCTTCGGTTCTCATTGAGCTACTCTGGAGCTCAAAATCCGTTGGGAATGTTGACCGCCTCCACTGGTCTTCTGGCCCTGTGTGTTGGTGCCCGCCTTGGTGCCCGCCGCGGCCCCCACCACCACGCTCATTGAGGCTGTCCGTCAGCGCGCCGCGCCGTGCGGGTCGCGCCGTGCCAGCGCTGCTAGTGCTATACTCTCTCGCGTAATTGTTCATTTATATTCCGCCGAGATCTTCCCCCTGATTTTCCCGGGGGCCAGGCAGGCGGGCGGGCGGCGGGCGGGCAGCCGGCGGCAGCGAGGCAGGCAGGCCAGCTAAGCGAGAACGGCGACGGAGACTGGAATACTAGAGAATCAATTTGGAGGACCTGATGGCTTTTTATCGCAAATCCTTCCGCGCTGCTGTCGGCCACTGCCAGATTAGGCTGGTGCCCCTGGCCCTGGCAAGTAATGCAGACTCGGAATGACTTGGAACAGGAAGTTTCAGGCGGTCTGATTAGATTCTTGGAAGGCGCTCTGAATCAAAACAGGTGTCCTGGGGACGAAGGTTGCCTAAATTGGAAGTTTGTTGGAGTGACCATGCCGTGGCGAACATAACCTAGCCGTGGCCAAGCCTAACACTGCCTAACCTTCCGGCTGCAGCCCGGGTGCAATCATTGTGTGTGGTCACGGCAAAGGGATGCGCGTCCTCATCTACTCCTACACCAGGAAGTGTCGAGTCCTCCACACTTCGTTTGACTGTGTTGTTGCCCAGCAGGGGCCTCGCCTTAGGGCACCAACAAAAGAAGCTGATTCTGCTCTCGGTTCTGGCCCACTGTGAAGCGGCCGGAATGACGGTCTGAAGCTCTGTGTGGGCACCCCGCTGGCCGAGAGACTGAACAGCGGAAATCGCGGAAATAAGAATAAGCCACCTCTAGTCGGCCAGTCCGATTCCGAGACAGCGCCCCGTCGCACTCTCTCTCTCTCTCTCTCTCTCTCTCTCTCTCTCTCTCTCTCTCTCTCTCTCTCTCTCTCTCTCTCTCTCTCTCTCGACGAAGTGGTGTTCGGAATGAGGCTAGCGGGCTGCTTCCTTGGCCGGCCTGTGGCTCGGCGGCCATGCAGGGCAGCAGCATGGCGAGGCTGCTGCTGCCGCGGCGCGGCCCGGTTTTCCAGTCCCCATGGCGGTGGACCGCGCACTCGGGTACGCGCGGCAAATGCCATCCAGGCGGCAGGCGGCGCAGCGCACCGGGCCAGCGGGCCAGCGGGCCAACGACCCAGCAGCGCACAGTGGGCCAGAAGACCTGTGTGGGCGGTCAAAAACCCAGGACACGTTTTGCACTCCAGAGTCGCTACTGAACGGGACTCGAACCCAACGTGTGACCTCACCAGAGGAATCCATCAGTGGGGTCACACGTTTGGTTCGAGTCGCATTTAGCGACGCTGGAGCTCAAAACGCCTCTAGAGTTTTGTCCGCCTGCGCCGGTCTTCTGGCCCACTGTGCAGCGTGCCGCGCCGCCGGTGCAGTGTAACCACATAGTAACGCAGCGCCCGAACACACCCTCGCCGGCCATGCCCGGCCATGCCTGGCCATGCCTGGCCATGCCTGGCCATGCCCTGGACGGCCGGCTTCCCCGCCGCCGTGGCTTCGTCTATCATCGAACCGGACAGCATCGGACAACTTCCTGGAAGCCGCACGCAAACTTGACCGCGTCATTTCATTCCAGAGCAGCGGAGTGGCCGCAGAGAGAGAGAGAGAGAGAGAGAGAGAGAGAGAGAGAGAGAGAGAGAGAGAGAGAGAGAGAGAGTGGGAGAGATGGGGGTGGGGGCTGCGGTTTTCCATGAGCGTGGAAATTCCAGTGCGGCTTGAATCTCGTCCAGCGGTGGCGTGCCTCCAGTATTGGCAGGGCGACCAGTGGAGCGGCGTCGGCGCGGCTGGCATCGGGCTGCAACGCCAATGGCCAGAGTGGAGGCCATGCGCGAGACCATGGAAAAGATGAAAATTGGGGGCTTTAATGCTCAATGACGGTAGCTTTTCTTCAAACTCCCGTTATGCGGTCTTAGAAAAAAAGGTAAATTCTGTGTATTAGGCCATATGGAACACCGATTGGTTGCACCGTTTATCAATAGTGGTGAAATTCGATTATTTTCAGTAGTTTTTCCGCCATTTTAAAATTTGAATTTTACAGATTTGGCAATGGGCCTTTTTTCTGTGACATTAAAAGTCTCATGATAAACTTACGTAGCCTAATGCACCGAAAAATACATTTCCTTTGTGTTTGCTTTGAGGAATCGGAGTTACACGTAACGGGTTGCGCACTGTTAAAAATGAATGAAATTTAATGACATTTATAACATTATTTTTCATTAAGCGTCATTATTTTTAATAACACCTACACATTCATTAAATTGGAATGAATTTCACTACCTTGGTCATAAAATTTCATGACAGCAGACAACATTGTAATGATTATAGCTTCACTACAATGTAATGAAAATGTAATTAAATTTTTTTAACAGTGCGAGGATAAGGGCCCCCTATTGACAATGTACCGGTCTCGCGCAGAGCCCCCGCCTCGTCATTACCGTTGCTGCCCCCTGTCCACAGCCAACGCGGTGCACGCTGACTGATCCTCAAACAGTGCGGAAGTTGCATTGCAAAGCTCGCTGCACCGGAGGCCGTCAGGACACCGCACGGCCCGTCAGGCGTGGCGTGGGGCGCGGGCGCGGGCGGGGCGGGGTGCTGCCGTGATGGTGGCCGTCGCACTAATCACCACCGTGGTGCACGGCGTGGGAGAGGGGCAATTCAGAGAAGCGCTACCGCCGCCAACCTCCGGCCACTTTGCACGCATCTCCAGCGAATGGGAGCGATCAAAGCAGCTGTCTCATTTGACTTTTACGCGTTCAACTTTTTGTGCGGGAGTGTTGCTTTGAGGTGCGTTCACGAACGGAGCGGAAGCGCACCGCGGCGACTCTCTGGACCGCGTAGCAATTCAGACCTATTTTTGTAAGCAACCATGACACTCAGAACTTTTTCTTGCTTAGGAATTGCTAATTACTGTACCGATATTTTGGTCTCTAAATTACAAAGAAATTTTTAAATACTTAAGAAGAAAATACTAGGTATTATGGTTGTGGACAGAAATGCGTCAGCAGTGTGCTCTGTGCTCTCTCTCGCACAGGACCCAGTCAGCACGGCCGAAGTGCAGAGGAGAGAAAGCCTCTCTCTCACGTGGGTGTGCTGCTACATCAGTGCGAGCGCGAACAGATCGACGAATCAGCGAGCAGCGGCGGCGGCCAGACCGGCGAAGCGGCAGGCTATAAAAGCGGCAGGCTGGAAAAGCGGCAGGCTGGAAAAGCCGCGGGCTGGAAAAGCGGCAGGCTGGAAAAGCGGCAGGCTGGAAAAGCCGCAGGCTGGAAAAGCGGCAGGCTGGAAAAGCGGCAGGCTGGAAAAGCGGCAGGCTGGAAAAGCGGCAGGCTATAAAAGCGGCAGGCTGGAAAAGCGGCAGGCTGGAAAAGCCGCGGGCTGGAAAAGCGGCAGGCTGGAAAAGCGGCAGGCTGGAAAAGCCGCGGGCCACTCTGTCGGCCGCGGCACAACGCGGCGGCCCGTACGGTGCATACAGGCACCTTGCGCTAGTGCTGGCAAAGTAATGACTAGAACTCAAGCCGTGCCGTTGGCAGCTCTACCGATAACACTGTTATTCTACGAATGTGACGTCATATTCGTTAGAATGTGAATTTTGTCACGTTCGTTTGAATACGATGTCTTATACGTTTGAACGTGACGCCACGCGGCCGTTAAATTAGGCTGTCGCATTCGTTTGAACGTGCGTCAACATTCAAACCAATGTGACGTCATATTCAAACGAACGTGACAGAATTCACATTCGAACGAATATGGCGTCACATCGAGTCACATTCGTTGAATAACAGTGAACGACAATCGCACGCCCCCAATAAAGAGGCCTAGGCGGGCAGTGCTGTCCTGCCAATAATGCAACGCAAGCCCGGCCGGTCCGCCACCGAACCGGGCAGGCAACTAGGAAACGAAGCAGTTTGTTGGCGGCCATGTCGGAGGCGGGCTACATCATCTCGCAAATCACAGCCATCGTGCTGATGCTGGCTCTGCTGGCAGGTCGGCATCGACGGAACATGCGAGGAGTGCGAGCGCCCCGCCCTGCCCGGCAGGGGGTGAGGGGCGCGTTCAGCGGCATTGTTGGGCCATGACGGCCGCACAGTGGGACAGACTCGAATCGAACGTGTGACCCCACCAATGGATTGCTCTCCAAACGAGGACTTTTATCTGTGAGGTATGACGTTCGATTCGAGTCCCATTTAACGACTCTGGAGCTCAAAACACGGCTGGATTTTTGCCCACTGTACCAATGGCAAATGGCAGCCATGCCCGTGGCGGAGGCTGGGAGGGCGGTCCCAAACGCAGCCTCGTCTGAGGCATCTCGCGGCGTCTCCTCGACAACCAAAGGAGACGGCTCGCTCCGAATGTGGCAGTAGTGCGCTGTCAATCAACGAATGTGACGTCATATTCGTTCGAATGTGACTTTTTTCACGTTCGTTTGAATGTGACACACACTATTGTACTATTCTGTACGTGGTCTCGCACAATTTTCAACATGCGAACTTTTTCGTACAAATTTGCACGCAGAATCGCACAATTTTGTGCGAAATTTCGTATAATTTTGTACGAAAAGAACGTATGCGCAAAATTGTGTGAGGGCGCGTACAAAAAATGTACAAAGGAATTTATTGTGCACCCTAATTTAACGGCCGTGTCACGTTCAAACGAATGTGACATCGTATTCAAACGAACGTGACAAAATTCACGTTCTAACGAATATGACGCCACATTCGTCGAATGACAGTGTGCGTGGGCGGCGTGGAGTGCGCGATGCGGCGCCGCGTCCCGGATGCGCGCCGTTTCCTTTCCAGCGTTTCCAGGCTCGGCCGTCCTTGTCCAGGCCTGGCGAAGGGCGCGATGGGGCTCCGCTGGGAGCGCGCGCTGTACTGGCAGCTGGAGCGCTTCGGACTGGCCCCCTGGCAGCTCCTGACTGACGTGGACGACTTGGCCGCGGCCGCGGCGGACGGCTGGTGGGAACGCCTCGTCGCCAGATTCAATCGGAAAGGCTTCGTCCTGGTCGGCGGCGCCGCGCATCGCAGGTCAGAGCGCAGCGACCGATCAACGAATGTGACGTCATAATCGTTCGAATGTGAATTTTGTCACGTTCGTTTAAATATGACGTCACATTCGTTTGAATGTTACGCACGTTCCAACGGATGTGACACCCTAATTTAACGGCCGTGTCACGTTCGAAAGAATGTGACATCGTAGTCGAACGAACGTGACAAAATTCACATTCGAACGAATATGACGTCACACGTCGAATAACAGTGCCGGCGGTGCTGTCTCTCTCGCGCACTACGTGTGGCCCTGCGAGTGCGAGAGAAACGGAGGGACGAAAGCGTAAGGTTTATATTAGACCTTTACGTAAACGCAGCGCAGCACCAGGGGGGACCATTGTTGGTCCCTGCCCCTGCGGTCCCTGCTGCGCTCCGTCCGGGCGGCTTCCCCGGCCGCACAGTGGGCCAGAAGACCGGTGGAGGCGGCCAACATTCTAAACGCGGTTCGAGCTCCAGAGTCTCGCGTGGGACTCAAACCGGACGTGTGACCCCACGATAGATTCTTCGTTCGAAGAGCAATCCATTCGTGGTATCACACGTTCGGTTCGAGTCCCATTTAGCGACTGAGGAGCTCAAAACACGTCGAGAGTTTTAGCCGCCTGGCCCACTGTGGGGCGCCCGCCTGGCCCTGGTCCTGCGCTGGGCCGCGCCAACTGTCTTAATCAGCAAGAAACAAACTAGTACGTACTAACGACGAAGTTGGGCGGCCGGGGCGGACGGCAACTGGTTCCTCTTCCGCCGCGTAGCGCGCCTAGCGGCGTGTCGGGTCCCGACCGCGCGCCGACGGCAACGCGGCCGCAGGTTTGGGTCTGTCTGCCTGCCTAGTGTCTTAACTTAATGGCACGACGACCTCAGTTTGACGCCTCCGACGTACACCGGTCTGGCGATTGGACTAGTGGTCAGAGCCGGGCCAGTTCAGTAAGCGTCATGCGTGTGTTGCCGTCGGCTTTTGGGTCTCAAAACAAGGTGGTTTTAGCTGCGCGGCCAAAAGCATGACGTTTTCTTTTCAACGCCGTAAAACGTCAAAAAATTAAAAAATATTAAAATATAAACTAAAAATTTCAAAAAAAAAAATAATTTAAAAATATTAAAATTAAAAAAACAAACAAAAAAAAAAAACAAGCGGCCGGGTGAGAGTCGTGCACAGAACTCTCGCGTCGAAACTCGGAGCCCGAACCCGCTGGGCCAGAGCGACTTTGGCTCGAAGCCGCCCGGCCATGCCGCCCGCTGATGCCGCAGGGACGTGCTGTTCCTCGTGAACGTGGTCGTCTTCTTCCTGGTGCCGCTGTCCTTCGCGCTGTCCCTGCTGCGCCTGCCGCTGTCCGCGTGCTGCGACGCGTGCCAGCGCCACTGGCCGCCGCCGCACGAGGACCAGTACCGGTCGCTGGCCAGCCTCACCACGGTGTCCGCGTCGGCGGCGTCCTCGTCGCAGGTCAGCCTCATCACACAGGGGGCCAGAAGACCGGTGCAGGCGGTCACAATCACGGACACGCTTTGAGCCCCAGAGTCGCCAAATCGGACTCGAATCGAACGTGTGACCCCATCAATAGATGGCGCTCTTCCATGCACACTAAATGTTATGAACAATTTTGTGCGAGACATCACAGTTTTTTGTGCGGATGCATTTTTCGTACACTTTTTGTACGAAAATCTGCACAAATTTCCCCATTTTCTACAAAATATCTCTCGTACAAAATTTGTGCAAAAACATTTAGTGTGTGGGTGGGGGTTACACGTTCGGTTCGAGTCCCCCTTCGCGACTCCGGAGCTCAAAACGCGTCTCGGGTTTTGGCCGCCTGCGCCCCTCTTCTGGGCCCACCACCGTGGTCCTTCACTTTCCGATGCGCTCTGCACCATTAGTGGCGCTAGCCTCTGCTTGCCTGCTTTGTGACGCAAACAACACAAAGGCGTGGCGAGTCCGGTCGTTAGCGCGGACTCTGTCTGCAGTCGACGATCGAGACCGCCCCGCTCGCGGGTACTCGCGGCCTCGCGAATCCACAGCGGAGAGTATCGGCGGGCGCGCGGCCGCGTGTAGCGTACTGACGCTCGGGCCGTGCGTGGTGTAGCGCCACAGTCTCTGACTGCCGGAGTAGCGCCAGGCACCCACATGCCGGGCCATGGATGTCGGGCGCGCTGCCAGCCAACACTCTGTCGGACGTAAGGCTTGCTAACTTTTGGAAATTCGGTGGAAACGCACGTTTTTCGGGGATCATCTCGCAAGGGAAAGGACTCCTCGCCTGTCGTTAGCACTGAAAGAGTTTGGGACAGATTCGTCCAGGGTGAATCATTTTTACTGAAACTTTCGATGATAAGTTCTGTATTTTCCGCTTGTTCCGTTTCCGGTTCGGCGGCACAGTGCTAGTGCTCTGCCAACACCTCGTCCGTTCCAGCACGCCTTGGTGGCGCAGAGCTCGGCGCGCCTCGGGGCGACGCCGCCGTCCAGCACCACAACGACGACGGGGGTGGCGGCCACCGACCGGACCCAGCGCCGGAGCGCCACGCCGCCCTGCCCCGAGACTCGCCCGTGTAAATTTTGTCAGAATGTCAGAAACCGGTCTGAAAACCTGATCAATATTCGCGCACCTCTGAAATCTGAAAACTGTTTCGGACATTCTGTAGAACTCAGGCCTTCAATGAGGAATAAAGTTTTCTGAATCTCAAATTTCAGAGGTGCGCGAATTTTGATCCAGATTTCAGACATGTTTCTGACGTCCTGACAAAATTTACACGAGTGCAGCCCTCCCGGTGGCCGCCTCGAGCAGCGTGGCCTCGACGGGCTTCTCGACGAGGACGGCCCCCACGGCCTCCTTCACGGCGGCCTTCACGGCGGCCCCGAGGGCCAGCACGGCGCCTTCGACCGGGGCCCCGTCGACTCAGGCAGCCTCCTCGGCCGCGACGGCCTTCACGGAGCGGCCCGGGTCGCCGACGGCGGAATCGCCCGCGAGCGGGACGACCCTGCCGGCGGCCGCGGTGTCCGGGACTGTGTCCGGGACGAGCAGGCCGTCGTCGTCCTTCCGGTCGTACAGCTCGTCCTGCCTCGGCACCGTGAGCGTGGACTTCGTGTGCCTGGACCACGAAGCGCCCTCCCCCGTAAGTGCCATTACCACCACTGCACACTGGGCTAGAAGACCGGCTAGGACGGCCGAAACTCGAGACGCGTTTTGAGCTCGAACCGAACATGTGACACCACTGATGGATTCCTCGTTCGGAGAGCAATCCATTTAGCGACTCCGGAGTCCAAAACGCGTTCGGGATTTTGACCGCTGCCCAGTGTGCACTGTCTCGATCTCCGTGCGCGTTGCGCAGCGAGAACACGTCTCCAGCGCAAGATGCTAATGCGGACGGCGGTGGCTGAGACGCCAGTGACGCTCGTCTGAACGCAAATAAGGCAGCGGGGCATTTTAAGCGCTGAATATTGAATAATCTGGGCACGAAGGAAAGTTCCAAGAAAGGGGGGCGGCAGCTCCGAGACACACACGTTAGGACTGACCCCCTTGACCTCTTGACCCCTCATCTAGAGACCCTCCCGTCAGAGATGCGCAGGCAAGCGCTTGGTAGTCCCGTGGAGGCAAAGGCACCCTGCGTCAGGCTAGCGGGCGATAGCTGCGCCGCTCGAGACGCTGGCCTGTGTAGCCTCGCGTGGAGGCAAAGGCACCCTGCGTCAGGCTAGCGGGCGATAGCTGCGCCGCTCGAGACGCTGGCCTGTGTAGCCTCGCGCGGGGCGGATTCGGGCCGCCCGCTCCGCATGGGACTACCAGTCGACTGTGGTTGGCCGAGAGGGTCCCCCTCTGCGCATCTCTGACGGGAGGGTCTCTACCCCTCCTCATCTTGGCACTGTGTACTGCTAGAGTCCTCCTATAGTGGGAGAGAAACGTGAACCAACTGAATTTGCCATACATTGATCGCTCATAATCAAAGGGGGATATCTCTTATGGGTGCGCATGGCCCGTCTGCGCAGTGCACCGACAGCAGAGGTGCCAACATCTGAACCAAAAAATGTGAGCCGACCCTGCGTGGTCCACCAAGGTGCTGTGCTGGATCGTGTTTCTCTCATGCGAATGATAGCGCAATGGATAGCGTGCCTGTCTGTGGCCCCTGAGACGCGGGTTCGACACGCGTGCTGGGTGGATACTGTTATTGCTGTTTCGGTTCTGAAAGTTGGGACCACTGACTTGGGGGCGCAGACGTCCCGATTTGGAGGCTGTGTTTTATAGAATGGAGTTATCCCCCTTTGCTCATAATGCTTTTAACTATTTCTCATACTTTGGCCTGAACGGGGAAAAAGTTGCGCGTAGTTTCTCATACAGTGGCCAAAACCTGCCCCGCGTCTAAGCCACTATACATTTATAATTTTAATTTTTGTTTCTGTTTTTGCGAATAGCTTTGTTACATATGTACATGTATCATCTGCTAAAAAATCGAGTCTGGATGAAAAACTACACGCAGCTCTTTTCCCGTTTTGGCCTAAAGTATGAGAAGTTCACCGCTCGGGAGATCCGATAAGGCCAGGGCTCTTGTTTCTCTCCCACCATAGGACTCTTTGTACTGCAGGTGTCCGGGGAGAGCGGGCCGGACGTGCCGCTGCCGCCGCCGCCGCCGCCCAGCAAGAACTCGCACCGCCTCCACCCGCGCTCGCCGCCCATACTCCAGCGACGGGCAGCGAGCCGGCACCGCGAGGCGCGGCGTCAGCACGGCGAGGACCACCGCCGCGGCCGCTCGGAGGGCAGCAGCGCGGCCAGCAGCGCGGCCACCGCGGCGCCGCGGCCGGCCGACTGCGCCGTGTGCCGCCTCTACGGGCAGCGAGTGCCCGCCGGGCGCGGCGCCCGCACCGGCGCAGCCGCCGGCAAGAAGAAGTGAGCCCTCCTGGAGGACGGCATGCGTGCCTGCGTGCGCCAACGCGTCCGCTGAGTTAATTTTAGCAGCAACTTGCTAACCGGGAGGAAAGGGAGGAAGGGGGATGACGCCGATGATGACGCATAGCAAAGTGCGTGCGGCGAGGGCGGCGGCGGCGGCATGGCCAGGCCTAGGGCGGGCGGGCCGCGGGCCGGGGCAGACGCACGGCAGTCGGGGAAGAACAAGAAGGTCCTGCCGCCGGACTCCGACCAATCGAAGCGCAGTGTCATTGTCATCACTGCATGCCCCGGAAACTGAACTTCTTCCTCTTGACAACGCAAGCGCACGCGGCTCCGGGGGAGGTGGTCAGGCAGGACACTCATCCGTCCCGCCCCCCGCCGCCGCCCCCCTCCCCTCCCCCGGCCCGTCCGGTCTGGCCGCGGCTCTTCTCTTCAGCAGAAGTGCAAACTCGATGAGACAAGACCACTGAGCCACACGGACTCCGCGCGTCTCCCAGCGGCGGCCTGCACGCGGTTAGCGTCGATTTCCTTGTAGCCCGTGGTCGTCACCTCGCGCGTCCCGCAGGCCGCGGCGACAAGAGAGGCACCTGCCTGCAGTCGTGATACAATCGTTACGGCTCGCTTACACTTTAAATTGGACATGCCCTGAAACTGGGCGCCTTTGTCGCCTGCCCCCCTTTTCAGGGTGTCTATGGCGCCCAGTTTTTGGGCACCTTTGTAGCACAATCTCAGGGTTCACAAATCATCAAGCAGCTTGCCTTCACCTATGGCTTGGAAACGCCAAAGGTACCCCAAATCTAGACACCATGGTTGCCCAGACAGTAAGCACCTTGGATGCCCCTATGCATGCTCCATCATGAGAGAGCTCTAGTTGTGGGACGATATCAGGACCCTGAGACTAGGCGACAAAGGTGCCCAGAAACTGGGCGCCATATACACCCTAAAAAGTGGGGCAGGCGACAAAGGCGCCCGGTTTCAGGGCATGCCTAGTTTAGAGTGTACTCGTTCGTCGTTTCGGACATGATGACGCCGCTTGGCGTTGCCATGTCCGGCCGTGCCCCGTCCTTCCCCCCGACGTGGTGCCCCTCGGCGGCGTCCTCGCGGCGTCCTCGTCCTCCCCCTTGGCGACAGGCCGCCGGGCGTGGGCGAGGCGGCGCGGTGCGTGCGTGCGTCCGGACGGATAAAAGCCAGGACGCGCCCTCCGGCGGCCCCACTCGCCATGCCATCGCCCCGCGCCGTCGTGGTGGTCAGGCCCGCGTCCATGGCGGCGCTGCTGCTGGCCGCGCTGGCGGGGCTGGCGGCGCTGCAGGCCGCCGAGGCGCTGTCGCTGTGCAAGCCGCTGCCGCTGCCCGAGGACGGCTGCCCCTTCGGCCTGGTGCGCGACTACTGCGGGCGCGAGGTGTGCGCCAAGGGCCCCGGCGAGCGGTGCGGCGGCCCCTCCTTCGTGCACGGCCGCTGCGGCGAGGGAACGCACTGCAAGTGCGAGCGCTGCATCGGCTGCTCGCTCGTCACCTTCACCTGCGACCTGAGCAACAGCGTCTGCCTGTGAACAGTGGACCAGAACACCGGTGCAGGACGCCTAGACGCCTCCATCGGTCGTCTGGTCCACTGTGCTGTGGCGCACCGGGTGGCGGACGGCGGCCGCGGGCATGGCGGCTGCAGTGGCTGCCCCTCCGCCGTCCGGTGCTGCATCACCGCGTCGTGGCGGCTGCAGTGGCTGCCCCTCCGCCGTCCGGTGCTGCATCACCGCGTCGTGGCGGCTGCAGTGGCTGCCCCTCCGCCGTCCGGTGCTGCATCACCGCGTCGTGGCGGCTGCAGTGGCTGCCCCTCCGCCGTCCGGTGCTGCATCACCGCGTCGTGGCGGCTGCAGTGGCTGCCCCTCCGCCGTCCGGTGCTGCATCACCGCGTCGTGGCGGCTGCAGTGGCTGCCCCGCTCCGTCTTCCGCGCCGGTTTTTCTCGCTGCCACGGCCGTCACAGGACCACCTGTACACTCTCGAAGTGTGAAGCCTCGTGAGTGGTGGAGATTTACTTACGTGTAGCTGCCCCAATAGCTGCACACACTAATTACTATGTAGGTTTTTTATGCGCGCGAAATTCAACATGCACTTTGTAACGCACGAATTGGTCCGTGACAATGCACGATTTAGTGCGCGGGTATGCAGAAAATCGTGCGTTCTTGCGCACAGTTTTGTGCGCAACGTAGTGCATCTTTAATTTCGTGCGTAACATATGCACAATAACCTACATAGTAATTTAGTGTGCATGCTCTCGAGAATTTGCCTATTGAGTGCGCTACATTTTTGCTCACGGAGTTAGTTGTTTGTCACTCTAGATGCTTACGTGGCACTCTAAAGAAATATCAGCATTGAAGGAAGTGTAAGACTGTGAGAGCATGATTTGTGAATGCGTTTGTGCAAGGTAGGGTATTGTATTGTCATGCCGCGCAGAGGGGCTCTGCTTGTTCATACCATCTCCACTATGATTTTAAACCGTAAATTTTTCGCAAGAATGATTGAAATGTATCGTATAAGGTTTGTTCTAGTTTCTTTGACAGTTCTGCCTCCCTCCGTTTTTACCCCCCATGGGGTGTGTTCGTGGTCCTGATCGGACGTTGCAAAGAGAATGTGAATTTTGTACTTGGGCTGTGATCTCTAAGTTTTGAGAACAAATAGGAATATAGTTCTTGAATCGCTTGTGATTCCGTGGGAAAAAAAAGGTTGATGGTGTTAGAAGCATTTTTTCTGACCAGGATGACTGTGAGTGAGTCGATGACTGCGTGAAACAGTGTCTTATTCAAATAAATACGTTAGCGGCGAGAGAACGTTTTTATTTTTGTGGTTGCGCTGTCACATTACCACACGCCTTCCTACGAATCAAAATACTTTAATATATCTTACCGATTGGTGCGAAAAAAAATTAGTTATAACCTTACGAACTTATTTACATGTTGTTGAGCATATGTTCAACGTACTCATAACCCTCAGTCATGAAAACCTTATGGACAGATGGTTGATATCACTTCAAACATTCTATAGAACGCCATTTCCAAAGAGTTATTTTTTTCATCCTGTTCACCACACCGAACACTTCCTGAACTTGGCCAAACTCGCGGTGGGCGGGCACTTGAAGGCCTCGGCGAAGCCCTCCGAGTTCATCATCATCCCGTTCACCCTGAAAGAGAGAGCTCTCCGATGTGATTGCGTTCAAGACTCAACAGGAATAAAAACAAACCAGAATCTCACTCACCTTTCACGAAACGGGGTGTGCTCATCGATTTCAACCATGGTGACGTACCACTCGTCGGAAACTTCATAGCAGTAGTTCTGAAAGACACCACGGGCAATAATGAATGATGCGTTCCCGGAATGAATTGCAGTTTCTCAATCCCCGTCAACTTCCGATGAGGGTCAGTGGGGGTAATTCTGGGTCACGGGTTAAAAATGGGACAGCAGTCTCGTGGACGACTTGATAGAACTCCTGCTGTACCAGGTGATGTTTTGATTGTGAAAATGACATTTGGTGTGGCAGAAGTTTTAAAATGTCCCATCTTGTCTCTGAGACAGCTGTCCCATTTTTATCCTGCGTCCCAAAATTACCCCAACTGACCCTAATCGCAAGATGAGCGGGACGGACCGTTGGGTCGGAAGCAAGGGCAGGCAGCAGAGCACACAGTGGGCCAGAAGATCGGTGGAGGCGGTAAAGATCCCAGACTTGTTTTAAACTCCAGAGTCGCTGAACAGGACTCGAACCGAACCTGTGACCTCTCTCCCATGGATTGCTCTCCAAACGAGGAATCCATAGGTGGGATCACACTTTTGGTTCGAGTTCTGTTTAGCGACTATAGAGCTCAAAACGCGTCCCAACTTTTGACCGCCTGCGCCGGTCTTCTGGTCCACTGAGCAGCAAGGGCCGCCGTATTTGTGATCCCGGCGGAGAAGGCCGCCTGGGAACGAGTCTCCTTGAAAGCTCCTTCACTGTTATTCAACGAATGTGACGTCATATTCGTTCTAATGTGAATTGTGTCACGTTCGTTTGAATATGCCGTCACATTCGTTTGACCGCACGTTCAAACGAATGTGACACCGTAATTTAACGGCTGTGTCACGTTCAAACGAACGTGACATCGTATTCGAACGAACGCGAGAAAATTAACATTCTGACGAATATGACGTCACATTCGTTGAATAACAGTGTTGTCCCGTTTACGGATTCACCCCACGGCCCACCCTCGCTGTGCGGTCTGAAGGGCCCCGCGAGCCGCAGCTGCGCAGCAGGCCCCGGCCGGCGCGGCGTACCTGCGCGACCCCCACGAAGAAGAGCTGGTGGGGCGACAGGTCCACCAGCGGCAGGCGCATGTCCGGGTGCGACTTGGCCACGTTCCTCCACGCGTCGTACGACACCTGCAGCGCGCCGATGTCCGCCAGGTTCTCGTTGCTCGTCACGTTCCAGTCGAACTGCAACCAGAAATGGGCGAGTCACTCAAAATCCAGCTGAAGTTGATTTGTAGTTCAAAAATTTGTACCACCGAAATTCACATTTACTCTGCAAACTCAACAGTGTACTCGGTACACTGTCTTCAGCGTGTACTCACGAGTACACTCCAATGAGCGTGTACTCATGAGTACACTCCAATGAGCGTGTACTCATGAGTACACTCCAATGAGCGTGTACTCATGAGTACACTCCGACGAGAGTGTACTCAGATAAGTACACACCTACAGCTGCATAAATGCCAGGCGTGCTTAGGTGTGCACTCATCTGAGCACACTCTCAATAGAGCACATTCTCATTAGAGTGTACTCATCTGAGCACACTCTCTTGGGAGTGTGCTTGTGAGTACACGCTGAACAGAGTGCACTGAGTACACTGTTGAATTTGCAGAGTATTTCCCTTTGAACACGAATTCCCGATCCAAAAGGGTGTGGTTAAAAGGCCTCACAGTCAAAGAGGTGACACTGTCACGTGACAGCGAGCGCTCTGATTGGTCTGGTTCGTCTGAGGCGTTTCAGGGGTTTGTGGATTTTTCATACCTCTGGTCCCAGGGATTAGGCAGTGAAGATGCATACGTTAATTGAATGTTTTCAACAGCTTATAATTGCTTCAAAACACTCAGAGCTGTAAAGAACGAGATTATCCTTTAAAAACCAAATATTGGCGTTAAAAATTAGCGACAGGCTGACTTGCGGGTGGAGGGAGGGGGAAGGGGGAGAGCAGTATGAGAAAATCACTAGAGCGCGCGCGGCCCAGTGGAACCAGAGGCTCGCTGTCACGTGATCGTGTCACCCTCTTTGCCTGTGAGGCTCTTTAGGTGTGGTGTGCCTGCCGATGGGACTACAGATATGTGGGTCAACCAAAACAGAGTGCTCCCGGGGGACAGGTACTTACGTCCACACTGTGCGAGCGTCCGAACAGGCGCACCGAGTGCGAGAAGGTGGCGGCGTACTGGTTGACCAGGCACTGGATGCGCGCCGTGAGCCGCACGCGCGTGTCTGACGTCATCCAGCCCGAGACCTGGCCGCGCTCGTCGAAGTGCCAGCCGTTGATGTCGAAGCTGTGCATCAGCTCGTGGGCCAGCGTGTTGCCCAGCTGGGAGAGCCACAGGTAGCGCGGCGCTACCCCGTACAGGTCGGACACCATGGCCAGCGGCACCACTGCAACACAGAGGCGGGGCATCGACGACCCTCTCCGCCGGACATACCCCATGCTGCTGCGGCTGGACGGCGAACCGAGGCTCCAGAGGGCCGCAGGGCGCGGGGCGCGGACATGGGTGCGGAGTGGGGGCGCAATTAAATAATTGGTGCTTACCGACAGCGTTTGATGTGGGGTCGTAGTAGGCGTTGGCCACGAACGGATACGCCCACCTGGGACAATAGGAGACAGACAGATGAAAGGCGTCAGATAGGGATAGGGAATGACCAACGAGTACGAGAGAGGCCGCGCGACGCCGGCTAATGCAGTGGGCCAGAAGACCGGTGTAAACGGGATAACTTACTCCCCGGGTTGAGTCGCCCCCCAGTACACCATCCCTAGGGACATTGTACTCCCCCCCCTGGGGGAGTACACCATCCCTAGGGACGAAGTACTCCCCCATCTCGAGGGGGGTGGAGTACTTTATCCCTAGGGATGGTGTACTCCCCGGGGAGTACATAATCCCTAGGGATAATGTACTCCACCCCCCTCGAGATGGGGGAGTACTTCGTCCCTAGGGATGGTGTACTCCCCGGGGAGTACATAATCCCTAGGGATAATGTACTCCCCCATCTCGTGGGGGTGGAGTACATTATCCCTAGGGATTATGTACTCCCCGTTGTGGGGGAGTACAATGTCCCTAGGGATGGTGTACTCCCCCTAGGGGAGTACAATGTCCCTAGGGACATTGTACTCCCCCTAAGCCGAGGGGAGTACTTTGTCACTAGGGATACTGTACTCCATCCTCTCGGGGGGAGTACATTCTCACTAGGGATAGCGTACTCCCCGGGGAGTACACCATCCCTGGGGATAATGTACTCCCCCATCTCGAGGGGGGTGGAGTACAATATCCCTAGGGATGGTGTACTCCCCGGGGAGTACACCATCCCTAGGGACAATGTACTCCCCTCGAGAGGGGGGAGTACAGTATCCCTAGGGATGGTGTACTCCCCCAAATTGCAAACGCGTTGAGTAGTCTCTTGCACTCCTTCCATATAAAAGGGGGAGTACGTCATCCCTAGGGACAAAGTACTCCCCCCGCCCATAAAGGGGGAGTACGTCATCCCTAGGGCGTATGTAATGCCCCAAATTGCAGAGGCTGCGAGTAGGCTCTGGCAGTCAAGTGTGCTCTGAGTTCCCATTGATCTACGTTGTTCGACAATCGGCGATTCAGCGGTAGACTGTCGGTGTGTCGAACTGCCATTTGTCATCTGCCACCGCTTGGCAAAGAGATGCACCTTGCAGAGGTGGTGAACAATGTACTTTTGTGAGAAGGCTCTCCATTCTGACTTAATTTTGTTTTTGGGTAGTAAGCGTTGGAAAGTTGGTCTCATGGCTGACTTGGAAAAAAAGTCCATATATACAACATACAACTGGTAAAATTTTCATTTCTAATTTTTTAGGCAGCCCGGAAACTGGCTTATGAACATAAATCTTTATTATTTTTGGACAAACAAAAAATCATGATCATGCACTAACGTAATCATGAAACTAATCTACTCTTTGGTAAAACAACATGTAGCTGCGGTTGGTTTGGATTCTCTCTCGAGTTGTCTTTGAAACCTAAAAAACAGGGTTAAACTTGTTAAAACTCTTTCGTGTTTTTTATGTTAAATACATGTACTATTATCAACCATAATACCTGAATGTCATCAAAATTGTAAAATGGGGACCCCCATTGCATCCCCAGCGGTACCGCACCGCTGGCCGGCCTAGTACCGAGAAACAATTTTACGGTTATTGAGTAATCATGCGATTGGTCATCATATTGTGTTGACCTAGAGACAGCCAAAAAAGTGTGCGATGTAGCAAAAGTTGCTCATTTACCGTGCGAAAGCGTGATTTTTTGACCCAGTTTCGCCGAATTCAGGGGAAGCGTCGCCCCGCCTCGGCCCAGAGACCCAACTTCCCCCCGCCCCCGTCCCCGCACCGGCGCAGTGGCGGATTCAGAGGCAGACTATGAAGGGGGGGAGGGCGCACAGTGGGCCAGAAACCGGCGGGGGCGGTCAAAATTCGAGAAGCTTTTTGAGCTCCAGAGTCGCTAAATGGGACTCGAACCGAGCGTATGACCCCACCAATATATTGCGCTCCGAACGAGGAATCCATTGGTGGGGTCACACGCTCGGTTCGAATACCACTTAGCGACGCTGCAGCTCAAAACGCGTCTGGAATTTTGGCCGCCTCCGCCGGTTTGTAGCCTACTGTTGGGGGGAGTAGCACTTTTTGCTTACTTACAGTGGCAACGTATGGCTATCTGCCTACCTTTCAGGCGGTTATCTAGGTACTAGCCTAAGAGGGGGTGGGGGTGGGGGGGGGGGGGGGCTGCAGGGCGGCTCGGGCAGAGAGACATCCGACTTACTTTTGTCGTTTGACTTCCGGTCCTGGGATTCGTTAAAATAGTGTATTCAAAACGGAACGGAGAGCCTTCTCACGAAAGTACATTGTTCACCACCTCTGCAAGGTGCCTCTCTTTGCCAAGCGGTGGCAGATGACAAATGGCAGTTCGACACACCGACAGTCTACCGCTGAATCGCCGATTGTCGAACAACGTAGATCAATGGGAACTCAGAGCACACTTGACTGCCAGAGCCTACTCGCAGCCTCTGCAATTTGGGGCATTACATACGCCCTAGGGATGACGTACTCCCCCTTTATGGGCGGGGGGAGTACTTTGTCCCTAGGGATGACGTACTCCCCCTTTTATATGGAAGGAGTGCAAGAGACTACTCAACGCGTTTGCAATTTGGGGGAGTACACCATCCCTAGGGATACTGTACTCCCCCCTCTCGAGGGGAGTACATTGTCCCTAGGGATGGTGTACTCCCCGGGGAGTACACCATCCCTAGGGATATTGTACTCCACCCCCCTCGAGATGGGGGAGTACATTATCCCCAGGGATGGTGTACTCCCCGGGGAGTACGCTATCCCTAGTGAGAATGTACTCCCCCCGAGAGGATGGAGTACAGTATCCCTAGTGACAAAGTACTCCCCTCGGCTTAGGGGGAGTACAATGTCCCTAGGGACATTGTACTCCCCTAGGGGGAGTACATAATCCCTAGGGACATTGTACTCCCCCACAACGGGGAGTACATAATCCCTAGGGATTATGTACTCCACCCCCCTCGAGATGGGGGAGTACATTATCCCTAGGGATTATGTACTCCCCGGGGAGTACACCATCCCTAGGGATAATGTACTCCACCCACCTCGAGATGGGGGAGTACATTATCCCTAGGGATTATGTACTCCCCGGGGAGTACACCATCCCTAGGGATAATGTACTCCACCCCCCTCGAGATGGGGGAGTACTTCGTCCCTAGGGATGGTGTACTCCCCCAGGAGGGGGGAGTACAATGTCCCTAGGGATGGTGTACTCCCTGGAGTACATGGCCACGGGAGTAATACATCCCGTCGACACCGGCACAGCTCGAGGGGGAAGCAACTCAGAATTTTTGTGTACGTTTTAAAAAATTTCTTGAAATTTTTGAAATTTTTGAAATTTTTCTAATATTTAGAAATTTGTTAATTTTTTTTTAAATTGTAAATTTTTTCAAAAATTGACAATATTAAAGATTTTTTAAAAAATTCCTTCAAATTATTCATTTTTTCACAATTTTACTATTATTCGAATGTGGGAAACGGTGTACCCAGGCGCTGGCGATCGTGTTTAACTAAAAATAAATTTAAAAAATGGAACTCTACACCCCCTCCCCAGTCTTAATGGGGATGCCTCCTGCCTTACTCCGGTGCTCCGGATTGGGAACCGGTGCTATCAGGTAACTGGGGGTAATTCCGTCGGCAACTTCGATATCGTACGCCGGGGGACCCAGTAGGACCCGAGCCGCTCCCCACGGCTCATACATGGGCAGAGTAGAGTCAGGCAGAGACGATAGAGAGATACAGAGAAAGAAAGAAAGAGAGAGAAGGTTTAGTTCTGGGAGCTTTTGTTTGCGCGGGGTGGTCGGTACCCATAGTGGTACCCCGCGCCAAGCCAGACGATTAGTTCGTGGGGCAACTCAATCACTTGGCGCCTCTGCGGAAGGCACCATTTGCTCTCGAGGCCCCTACGCCGGCAGTCTGATCGGTCATTTAAAATTTGGTAAAAATAATAAATAAAAAATGGAACCCTACGACCCTCTCCCCCCGCAATGGGGTTCGAGCCGCCTGCTTAACTTCGGTGTTCGGATGGGAACCGGTGTATCCAGGCTTTAACTGCTACCGCATAGTTCAGCTTCTGTAGGACCGCTATTGCCTTCCACACATGAAGGACCGCCGATGAAGGCAGCCGGCGATCGTAGGGTTGAAGAGAGAGGACAGAGAGACAGAGGGAGACAGAGAGTAGTTTTGGGAGCTTTTGTTTGCGCAGGGTGGTCGGTACCCAAAGTGGTACCCCCGCTGTCCGGCGCTCCCAGACCCGAACATGCAGTCAGTGGGCCAGCTTCAAAGGACTTATCAACTCCATCCGACGAATCGGAATGGACCCACTCGCGACCAATTTCGAGTGGCTGGCTCGATCGGGGATCGAACCAGTGCCGAGGCCAATCCGCCGAAGCGGACTGCTTTTTAGACACCCGGGTGTAATGGCCTGGCATAGACGACCTAGACCACTACACCACCCTGACTTGCACGTCTGCCGAGTGTTGGACGACGGGTTTGAGTCGCAGTGGGAGGAATCCACTCGAAAAATGAAAGATATTTTCGGGATTCGACCCCCGGACCTTACGGTCGGGGATCGAGGCCTCTCCACTCTCAGCCACCACGGCTCATGTGTGACGCCGATCAAAGCGGGCCCTTGAAGTGACAATGAGCAGCGGTCAGAGAAAAAAGTTGTGAAGTAATAAGATTTGAACCGCCGATCCTCATACCGAGAACGACGCGTCGACACATCCAGCCACCACGGCACATGATGGTGACTGTGCATTGCGGTGGGTTTGAAGCGCACTTGGAAGGGCAGAAAATTCGTGATTTTTTTTCAAAAAATCTTCAAAATTTTTGAATAATTTCACCAGAATTTTTTAAATTGTTCTATAAAATTTTGCAAATTTTCAATAAAATTTTTCGAATTTTTTGACATTTAAATTTTTGGTGTACATGTATTTGGCCAGTTGTTTCCCCCTCGGCGCAGCTGGCCAAAATTTCCAGACGCCTTTTGAGCCCCGGAGTCGCTAAATGGGACTCGAACCGACCGTGTGACCCCACTAATGGATTGCTCGTTCGGGGAGCAATCCATTGGTGGGGTCGCACACGACGTTAGGTTCCAGTCCCATTTAGCGACTCTGGAGCTCAGAACGCGTCTTCTGCCGCCTGCGCCGGTCTTCTAACCCACTGTGTGCGGGACGGCTCGGTACTCACGAGACGGGCGGCGGCGGGCCGCTGATGCGAGGCATCTCCTTCCTCGCGTCGCGGAACCGCCGGATGACGTTGCCGAAAAAGTCGTGGGGGTCGACCGTGATCTGGAGGAAGAAGCATGCGCGGGGATGTTCAGCCGAGATTCTGCGCGACGCCGCCCTGCGCGAGGCTAGGCGTGGTTGGCGAGCCGCCGTGTCCACTGTACCTTGGCCAGCGCGGCGTCCACCCAGGTCTCGTTGAAGAACTTTGGCGGGGCCAGGAAGCGGCCCTCGATCCTGGACACTTTCTTGAGGGCCCTCTCCCTGGACTCCTCGTCCAGCCACGGCAGGTGCCCCAGGCGCCGGACCGTCGTCTCCTTCAGCAGGTCCAGCAGCTTGGAGAGCTGACAGTGAAAACAGAATATAGCTAAGGAATTCCAGGAAAAAAAGGACGTTTAATTTAAAAATAAAAATTGAGGGACGAGGCGTTTCTGCTCCACCTTCTTCATTCGCCACACAGTTAAAGTGCATCACAGCCCAACCTGTCGCCAGCATGCCTGGAGTATCTGGGGTGGCTGTAGCCGGGGGCTGCGGGTGGATAGAGTTCGTTTAGTGCACTTACGTTTTCCCTGAGGCCGACCAACTCCTCCTTGGACCAGAGCCTGGCGTACATGGCGCCCACGGCCTTGGGGAACACTTGCATGCTGACGCGCGTGCACTTGATGGCCCAGTCCGGCGTGTCCGTCACGTCCACCAGCTCCAGCAGCGAGTCCGTGGCGAAGATCATCAGCAGCCCGTTGTGTACCACGCTGCAACGCGCAACAGCACCGTAAAAAAAGAAGGGTTAGCGTTACCAACGAATATTTGACCTGCACTGCGCCCCACTAACGGAAAAAAAATATTAAAAAATTAAGTGTTGTTGCTTTCTTTTTTTTTTTTTTAAGGAAAGGGGGTTTTGATAGGACCCCTATTTTTTTTAAGGCCTAAGCTAAGACCTATAAAATTTTTGAATATTTTTTTAATTTTTTTTTGCATGCTTAGGGCTGAGGTTGTTCCGTCCACGTCCCGCCACCCGTCTGATTGCAGGAGGCGTAGTAGAAGGCCAAGTGAATTCCGCGCGCCGAGTTACTCTGGCATGGTAACTAGTTAGTTAGGCCGCCGACGACAGAAGCGATGCTGCCCTCCCCACTTTTTGCAAGACCGGCGCAGGCGACCAAAACAGTTGACGCGTTTTAAGCTCCAGAGTCGCTGAATGGGACTCGAACCGAACGTTCGACCCCACCTATGGATTGCTCTCCGAACGAGGAATCCATTGGTGGGGTCACACGTTCGGTTCGAGTCCTGTTCGGCAATTCTGGAGCTCAAAACGCGTCTAGAGCTTCAGCCGCCTGCGCCGGTCTTCTGGTCCGCTGTGCGTCCTGACCTGGGCTGGAAGCGCGGCAAGAGGCGGCCCAGCTCGGAGAAGTACGACGGCGGCAGCACGTACACCGTCATGTCGTCCTGGATGTCGCTCGCGTTGAACACCTCCTGGAAGATGGACGTCCAGTCCAGCTGGAACAGCAAAGTGAACCACTCTGTATTCATACACACTTTGAACGAACTACCAACTTTTAACGAAATTGTGTTGAATCGTAGTGCCAAGGTCTCGGGTATTCGGAATGCATTTATTAGCGAATGTTGTGTTTAACTTTTCTTCTGCGATGGCCCGACACCGCGAGTTTTTTATCCTCCAATCTTATTTCGAAAAACAGAACAGCTTCGCTCAGTCTCAGCCCCAGGCAATCATAATAATACACTTACGAAGTCGAACTTTTCCCGCATCTGCTCCAGGGTGAAGCTCATCTCAATGAAGGACGGCAGGTCCTTCATGGTGTAGAGCAAGTTCTTCTCGCGAGGGATGGCCTGGGATTGAGGAAAGTTTAGGCGAGGCGTTGGGGTCAAGCAGGTTAGTCGGAAGCAAGTCAGTTTGTTCGAAGGATTCGGAAGTGACAGAGGTTATTCAACAAATGTTATGTCATATTCGTTTGGATGTGACTCTTGTCACGTCCGTTTGAATATGACGTCACATATTCGTTTGAATGTAGACCCAGGTTCAAATGAATGTGACACCCTAATTTAACGGCCGTGTCACGTTCAAACAAATGTCACATCGTATTCTAACGAACGTGACAAAATTCACACACAAACGAATATGACGTCATGTTCCTTCGAATGTGAATTTTGTCACGTTCGTTTGAATACGATGTCACATTCGTTTGAACGTGACACGGCCGTAAGGGTGTCACATTCTTTTGAACTCGGGGGTCAACAATCAAACGAATGTGACGTCATATTCAAATGAATGTGATAAAATTCACATTCTAACGAATATGACGTCACATTCGTTGAATAACAGTGGCCTCACCTTGGCCAAGGAAGACACAAAGAGGAGGATGGACTGCGCCATCTCGCGGCGCTCCTTGCGCGACAGGTTGGCGGGCAGGAAGCTGCTCAGCAGGCGGTCCACGCGGTAGAGCCGTTTTTCATGGAGTCGCTCCTGCCGGACCAGAGGAAGAAACAGAGTGAGCGAGCGACAAACTGGCATCAGCGGCTAACGACGCATACCTTTTGCTGCGTCCATCCTCGTGCCCTCTGGCAATTTGAAGGCCGCGGTCCAAAACTCACTTGGAAGGGAGACGGGGGCACAGTGGGTCAGAAGACCGTTGAGGCGGCCAAAATTCAAGACACGTTTTGAGCCCCAGAGTCGCTAAATGGACCTAGAATCTAACGTGTGACCCCACCAATGGATAGCTCTCCAAACGAGGAATCCATTGGTGAGGTCACCACACATTCGATTCGAGTCCCATTTAGCGACTCTGGAGCTCAAAACGCGTCTAGAATTTAAAGCCACCTCATCGGTCTTCTGACCCACTGTGAGGAGAGGGGGCTCATGTTTAAGTTAAAAATTTATCGCGGAAAGCGCAACGAGGTGCCGCCAACAACTTGTACTTAACTGTGGCGGCGCGCGCAACACTCCCTTGAAAACGAACCACGGCCGCTTGGGAGGCCCGCTGGGGATAACGACCACCCAGTGCCGTGACGCGGCCCTGCCGGCCCTGCCGGCTTTTTTTGTACATACTTATGCACGATTTTGCACATTCTTTGTCATGCCTAATATAACATAATATTATACGTCGTTATGCATAATATTGAGCCGAAGCTTACGCATCGCATGTGCAAAATAGTGCATAACTTTGTACAAAAAAAAGCATAAGGATTTAGTGTGAGCGACTGCCCAGTGGGCCAGAAGACCGGCGCAGGCAAGGTACTGTGTTTCGAGAATGGAAGAGAATGCAAGGCCAGCACGAAACTCCGAAAAGCAGATGCGCATGAATGATGGCCGTGTCTCCAGACGCGCGGTTCTATTATCCCTCGTTTGGGAGACGCACAGTGGGCTAGAAGACCGGCCTCGAGCCGACCAAAACTCTGCACGCATTTTGAGCTCCACTAAATGGGACTCGAACCGCACGTGTGTGACCCCACCAATGGATTCCTCGTCTGGTGAGCAGTCCATTGGTGGAGTCACACTTTCGGTTCGAGTCACATCGAGCGGCTCTGCAGCTCAAAACGCGTCAATAGAAGGTTGTCCGCCTGCGCCAGTCTGCAGGCCCACTGTGCGCTGTTCGGGGTCCGTCTCAGAGCGCCCGCCAAGGCGAGGGTAGGCCGCGCCGCCACACGGCGGGGCGCGGCGGGCCAGTCTACCCCGGACTTGGCGGGCGCTAAGCGCTGTGCGCGCTGTGCGCTCGTGCAGGCAAGACAGAGACCTTGACGTAGGCGAAGGCGAAGTCCTCGCTGCTGCTGCGACTGGCGCTGCTGGTGCCGTTGGCGGCCTGGTTGGCGACCTGGTTGGCGCCCCGCCGGTGACGGTCTCGCCCGAGGCCCGCCAAGTAGTCGGGCTGCAACAGTCAGCGCATTAGCCGAGGCTCGGGGGAGCGAGGACCCGCCAGGACCCGCCGGGACCCGCAAGGACCCACGATAATCTGCCGCCGCGGCCTGGCTTTTAGCTGGCGTCGTTGCTGTAATGAATCTCCACGACGGGGCAAATTGAAAGAAGGCCATTTTGGAGGGTCTCGCTTGGCCTTGGTGGCCCCGCTTGGTTCTGTACAGTGGGCCAGGAGACAGGCGCAGGCGGCCTTAACTCCGAGACGCGTTTTGAGCTCCAGAGTCGCTAAGCAGGGCTGTAATCAAACGTGTGACTCCAACAATGGATTCCTCGTTCGGAGAGCAATCCATTGGTGGGTTGACCCCACTGCGAGGGGGAAACGACTTCGGTTATCCGGTGTACAGCAAATTGGTAATCCGTAATCCGGATAACCAGAAATTTCAAAGTAATCCGGTGGTAATCCGGGGAAATTCTGAGGTAATCCGGCGAAAATCTGAGGTAATCCGGGGTAATCCGGCGTAATCCAATGGTAATCCGGGAAATTTTTCGATGTTATCCGGAGGTAATCCGCGGTTTATCCAGGGTAATCGCTATCCGATGTACACAAAATTTCTCAGTCGTTTCCCCCTCGCCCCACTGGGGTCAGTCACGCGTTTGGTTCGAGTCCCATCCAGCGACTCTGGACCTCAAAATGCGTCCGGGATTTTGGCCGCCTCCACCGGTCTTCTGGCCCACTGTGCCTTGGTGGCCCTGACACTGTTGCCGTGGGTCGTGCATCTGCACTGTATCGGCACTGCTGTCGTCCCCCGCCACACAGTGGGCCCCATGCCGCCGACCCTGGCCCCGTTTTAGGAAGAAACGCTGTCCCTTTAGAGGGTCGCGCCATAAGTCCCTAACTGCCCGCACTAAATAACCATTCCGGTTTTATTTCTCTATTTTTTCTGAGAGATGGCTATGTGGCCGGGTGGGGGTGGCTTTGGAGAAGAGTGGGGTGGGGGCATAAAGCCACCTGTGCCCGCATCATCCTGTAGCCACTTAAGCTTGTCCTAAATCCAGCGCGGGGTGTAGCGGTGGTGGGGCGGCCGCCGAACAAAACCAAAAAAAGCGCGGGGTGAGGCGGCGGTGGGGTGGCCGCCGGAGACGAGTGGAAAAGGGTTGCTGTCCGGGGAGCGGCGAGATTGAAGTTGAAGATGGAGGACCGGATTGGACGGGCCGGGGCGGGGTGGAGGTATGGAGTAGGCTTTACTCCGTCCACTTTGGCCCCAGCTGACCGCCCCGCCCCGCCCTGCCCCGCCCCGCTATCGCTGTGAGCATAACTCAAGCGCCTGGACACGTCAGTGGCCCCCCCGCGCTGCACACGCTACAGTGGGTCAGAAGACCGCGATGAGGCGGCCAAAATTCTAGACGCGTTTGGAGCTCCAGAGTCGCTATATGGGACTCGAATCGAATGTGTGACCCCACCATCGTATTGCCCTGAAAACGAGGAATCCATTGGTGGGGGTCACACATTCGATTCGAGTTCCATTTAGCGACTCTGGAGCTCAAAACTCGTCTAGAATTTTGGCCACTCAAACGGTCTTCTAACCCTGTGCACGCCAGCGGCAGCTAACTCAACGAGCTGGTGTGTCTCCACACACAACCGAACAATGCTGGCGCCGGGTCCATGCTCTCCCCCCCCCTTTTTTTGACGCGCTGGGCATGAAAGCCGCAGTGTGGTCCAAGCTACATCAAGTCAAGAAGTGTCGTCGACTGAGCGAAAAGTTGTGAAGGTAGATTTCCAGGGTAGATATAGGGGGACCATAAACAAGCAGCTTTAACCTTGGAGCGCCTGAGCCGCCGAGCCGCAGCCGCGCCCGAAAACGCCCCCCGGTCTGTTTCCGTTGCGCCCCGGCAGCACGCACTGGCTGTGTCACGCATGAAATAGGAGTGGATTCGGAAAAGGCTCGTTGTAGCGGAAGTCATCTGGGCGCGAGGGTGTAAACACTTCTAGGAATCGAGTACAGACTACTCGGTATTAGGCTGCATTACGGTGGTATTACGCGTGTATTACGGCGTTGAAATGGTACAATTTTGTCGTATTTGACCCTAAAATGGTATTACCATTACGTGCATTACGCGAAATACCGAGATTTTGTGTACAGGTCATTACGCGAGTGTTCACCCCATCGTCAGGGCGTTTATTTGTAGAGGCCAGCATCACTGATATTTCCACTGCTTCATTCGTTGCAGTGCGATTTTCTTTGTTTCCTAAGAGTTGCCACAAATTATTTTGCGTTTTTTTTAAGTACCACAAAATAAATTAGTGATTCCGAACACTGCTTCGCCGCTGTCTTTTTCACGGAATCCCTCGCCTCGAATTTTCCAGGACAACATGGACCCAGGTTCCGAGAAAACAGCGGGATGTCGATTCAGGCTACCGACACGAAAAGATAACAGGATGAAAAAATAGACAGAGGGAGAAAGAAAAGGGAGGAGAGAGAAAGCAAAGAGATACAACACAGGAGAAAAGTTCTGCTTTATTCCAGAATGATGAGCACGTTTCGACGATGCTTCTAGCAAGGGCGGTGGGAGGGGTGGAATTAATCAAAAAACTGTCGGATGCGTATATAGGAAACCGAAGCAGAGCCGTGGATTTAATAAACAATTTTCGACCAGGAGGGCCTGTTGGCCTGCCGAGGTGCATGGTCAGTTTGGCAGGGGCTGCCGGGCCTTAGCATCACACCTGCACGCACACACACACAGAGGGAGAGAGAGACAGAGAGGGGGGGGAGGGAGAGAAAGCGTCCGAGAGAGAGAGAGAGAGAGAGAGAGAGAGAGAGAGAGAGAGAGAGAGAGAGAGAGAGAGAGAGAGAGAGAGAGAGAGAGAGAGAGCGAGCGAGACACACACTGATTCCGACAGACGGACAGCAAAAAGGCGTTCTCCGGCATTACAGCGCGGTGCAGGCTGCAGAAAACAGGGAAGCAGGGGTGCGGTGGGGAGGGGGGAAAGGGACGGCACGGCCGGATCCAGCCCAGCCTCTTCCGCCAGCAGGACGCACACCGAGAGAAATATTTGGTGGCAGAGACTAAAATTTTAGACGCCAGAGCTAAGCAATTTATTGACTCTATTCGCCACTAAAAAATTTAGACGCAGCGTCTAACACAATTGAGACTTCCCATTTAATGCCAAAGTGTAAATTTAATCAAACGAACAATTTTAAAATTTTCGGGCTCTCTCTAAATGCTTTAATCTGTGAGCATGTGAGCATGTGAGCTGTGAGCACACTTCCATCTTCATCCCTCTGGTTAATTAATCCCTAATCAGCGAAGGAAAGGTTCAATGCCCATACGCCACCTTCCTTCAAGTGGGAACCAGATATTGCATCATAAAAATGCCAGAGAATGAGGAGCACCGCTCAACTTTCAGAAGAGACGAGGGACGCCAGCCCCTGTACCTACCGAAATGCCCAACCGTGGCTCCAACCGAGAAGTAAGTCCATGAGGACGACACTAGCGCCATCTAGCGGATGATCCGAAACACGGACAGCAAGGAAAAACATAACAGCTAAGTCTTCTTAGACACTACTATTGATGGAGTTTTGGCGACCTGGTCTGAAGGCGTAAAGTTCGAAGAGCTAAATGAGTTTAGAGCTGAGGTCTTAATCGGTGTGGACACAAGAACTAAACTGTGTTTAGATTTTCAAAAAAAAAATTTAGCGCTGGCCACTCCGTTCGCCACTAAACGTTTGTTTAGTCTGAGCCACCAGACAGCAGGCTGCAGCGCACAGCAGCACAACACGGCGGCACCATCGGGAAGCAGTTTCAGCATTGCGGCTTTGTGGGGATCAGCCGGAATTTACGAAGGGGAAAAAAACGTTGCCGGAGGCACTTTCGTCAAAGCATGAAAGCATGGAGATTCTCTGTGATTCTCAAAGATGATTCTTCGTAAACGGTAAACCGTTTCGTTTAATCTTAGACGGAAATTGGAATTCACGCGATTTCTTTGTTCAATCAAAGGGAAGATTCGTCCGGATGGAGGTGCGTTTGACTCACCGGTCCTCACGAGGTGATCCTTCGGCTCCTTCGCCGCACTGTGGGCTGCTCACCGCTCTGAGCCTCCACCTGGCTTTCGGCTCTCCGTGCTTTCATGTCGCCAATTAATGCGACCAAGCCGCTTAGCCGGAGAACAGTCACCGCTCGCCGTGTCCTAATGAGGAAGACGTACGCGCGCGGGACTGATCCGTAGCGATGTATGTCGGTGAGTCTGTGACCAAGGGACGTATCTACCGCACCACTCTGGGAAAGGGGGCTTCGCCGCCGGACCCCTCTTCAACTAACGTAACTCCGCGCCGCTCTTCGAAGAGACGTAAGCGCGCGCTGCCGATTCTAAAGGCCGTAGAGCCATGGGGCGCCTCATTGCTCTACGGCCTTAAGAATCGGCAGCGCGCGCTTACGTCTCTTCGAAGAGCGGCGCGGAGTTACGTTAGTTGAAGAGGGGTCCGGCGGCGAAGCACCCTTTCCCAGAGTGGTGCGGTAGATACGTCCCTTGGTCACAGACTCACCGACATACATCGCTACGGATCAGTCCCGCGCGCGTACGTCTCCCTCTTTAGGACACGGCGCGCTGCTGCTGTGCCGTTTGCCTCCACCCCTCTACCTCGCAAAGACAAACACAACCCCGCCTCGCCCTCCCCCTGCTTCCCAGCGGCCCCTTCCCCTCACACATTCACAAAATCTCTCTCTCTCTCTCTCTCTCTCTCTCTCTCTCTCTCTCTCTCTCTCTCTCTCTCTCTCTCTCTCTCTCTCTCTCTCTCTCTCTCTCTCTCTCTCTCTCTCTCCCTCCCCCTTTCTCTCACCCAGAAACACACATGATTGCACCAGCAAGCAGCTTACATTCGCACTGCCCCGCGGCACACGCGTTTCGCCCGGCTCCTTGTGTCCCGAGGGGAAAACAACTACCCTCCTTTTTTTTTTGTACACCGCAAGTTGAAAACTCTAAAATCTCAGCCAGCCGGAGGGCGGTTTTTCGATCCAAGAGCCAGCAATGTATAATTTTTTTTTTTTTAATCACTTTTGTACACCAAAATTTTGAGTGCATTCCCCCCCTCCCCCGTTGTGTTGCCTCTCCAAGGGGGTGGGGTGGGGGGGCTTTCGTCGTTACACAGTAGGCCAGAAGACCGGTGAAGGCGATCAAAATCCCAGACGTGTTTTGAGCTTCGCTTAATGACATTCGAGCCGAACTTGTCACCCGACCCATGGATTGCTCTCCGCACGAGGAATCCATTGGTGGGGTCACACGTGCGGTTCGAGTCCTGTTCGCGACTCTGGAGCTCAAAACGCGTCTAGAGTGTCGGCCGCTTGCGCCGGTCTTGTGTCCCACTGTGCGCGACGTCCTTCTCGCCTTACCCGCGGCGGCGGCAGCAGCGTCCGCAGCAGCCCGGGCGAGGCGGGCATGAGCGCGTCCACGCTCTCACTGTAGAAGGTGGGGTGCGTGGGCATCCAGGGCAGCTTGGGCGTGTCCAGGTAGAGGGCGAAGCGCGACTTGTTCTGCAGGTCCTGGTCGGCGGACAGCCGGAACATGGGCCCGCCGTTGAGGGTGGCGATGCTGGCCAGCAGCTTGTTGATGTCCGGCGTGGCGTTCATGGGCTGGAAGCCTCCCAGCTCGTCCAGCAGGTTCAGCACTGCAAACATTCGCGTGGTCAGGCTGGCCGGCAATGTGGTCGCGTATCGATGGGTCCTATGAACAAACACCGATGTCCATTTCGTAACCTCTCCACGAGTGCACTTTGAAGTCCCAGAACTATTAACACCACTTGACTCTAGACCAACGAGTTTGACATAATCATTTTCTTATATATTTAGAACCAAACCCGCACAGTATTATTTGTGTGAGATGTCATTTACCAGAACTACGAGTAAAATGGCGAGTGCAGAATCAGCCGCAATGGAGTTCGGTCTTTGTTCGAATCACTCGAAGGAGATCGGTCTTTGTTCACAGGACCCATCGGTATGTGGTCGCGTGGCCGTGTGTGGTCGCGTGGCCGTGTGGTCGCGTGGCCGCAGGGCTAATCCGTAATAAAATCTCTCGTGGAGAGGGGAGGGGGGGCTGTTTGGGAAGGAGTTGCGAGCAGGTTGGATGGAAACCAATACTTCGTTAGTTCGGCGGCGCGCGCGACGGATTTCAAACTCCAACGTAGGTCGGGAAGTTCGACATGAGGACGCGCAGGAAAATAATTCCATGCCTGGTCTGTTAAGCGTGTCGTGTGGTTCTCGTCCGGACATCGCGAATGAAGTTTGGATGGGAGGCAAGGAACAAACAAACAAACAAACAAACAAACAAACATACAAACAAACAAACAAACAAACAAACAAACAAACACACACACACACACACACACACACACACACACACACACAGACGGCGGGCGAGGCTGCTATCGACTGCCGCGCATTATCACGGGCTGCATCGCAGGGTCGAGGGATGTGGCCGTGGCCGCGGCCGTGGCTGTGACGGTGACGGAGGAAATTGGTGAAATGCGGCGGGTGTGCCGCACGCAAGGGCCGTGTGTAACGTGTCCCACAGTGACCCACTTGCCGCCCCCTGGCCGCCCACTCCCTGCCCACTCGAGTGTTCGCGCGGGGCGCTGCCACCCGCTGGGGATGAATGGCTGAAAAACAGGCCAATGGCGCCGACGAGTTCGTCGCCGTCGTCAGCGTCACCGACACGCGTTTTTGCCCGCGCGGCAGGACGGCGGCGGCGGTGGGCGGCGGCCCGTGTGCCAGCGTGACTGCGCGGCCAAGCGCGGCCCGCGCGAGCCGCGCACCGACATACAAAGGGCCACAAGACCGGCGCGGCGGCCGAAATTCGAGACGCGTTTTGAGCTCCAGAGTCGCATGACAGGACTCGAAACGAACGTGTGACCCCACAAATGGATTCCTCGTTCGGAGAGCAATCCATTGGTGGGGTCGCACGTTCTCTCTCTCCTCACCGACGGGATGCTCCGAGAGAGACAGAGCGTGCCACCGTTCTGGAATCACTGTTATTCAACGAATGTGACGTCACTTTCGTTAGAATGTGAATTTTGTCACGTTCGTTTGAATACGATGTCACATTCGTTTAAACGAGACACGGCCGTTATATTAAGGTGTCACATTCAAACGAGCGTGAAAAAATTCAAATTCGAACGAATATGACGTCACATTCGTTGAATAACAGTGATCAGTCTGGTGCCGCATCGCTTCGCGTGTCGACCCGCATAATCCGATCAATGTTCCGGCCTTCCGCCGGCTGGTCGCCGCCGGGCCTCGCGCACAGTGGGCCAGGCGCGCGGGCCTCACGCCGCGGCCGGATGACGCTCGGACGGATTAATTGGAGAAGAACGGGCGGCGAGTGCAGCAAGATAGCCCCGAGTCCTTTCCGGTTCTCTCTCATTCCCTCTGACAGTGAGGGCTTCCTTCTCCTTTGCCGAGCCACGTTAATAACGTGTCGAAGAGTCGCGCTAGAGTCTGCCGCACCCGGCCGCACCCCTTTATGAAGTTGCCGTTCCTGAGCTGGGCGTGGCGTGGCGGGGCGGGGCGGGGCGGCCTGCGTATTATGCCTGTCTAATTGCAGCCCCAGCGTGCGACAAGGTGGGGGGGGGGGCAATTAGGAAGGAGGGCTGCCTGTGTGCAGGCCTCGCCCCGCCCCGCCCCGCCCCGCCCGGCTCCAGCCTTGCACCGCACATGCACCTTGTTTGTCTTGGCGTCAAAGCCAACACACACCGGGGCGTGACGGGGTCGCCAGACTGCCTACAGTGGTTCAGGGAGGAACATGGCAAACAGCAATCACAGCGCCACAGCCAGGAAGCAGCGGCAGCTTTCCCTAGAATTTCCATTTTCAAGTTGTTTTTAGTCAGAGAAGAAGCGACCTTCGGTTTGAAAACGTTTTTCCCTCTGTCCGTGGGCGCATCAGAACAGTCTTGAAGTACTCTAGAGTAGAGGGACAGAATCGGCAAAGAATTTGCCTCTCGATAAACTAAATGAGAAGAGCGACGAATATCAAACTGGCTTCACTGATAAAACTAAAGCGTAGTGTTACGCCTCTTACAGGTGTAGTCAGGGCTGGTAGTTACGCCTTTATTGAAGCGTAGCAAGCTAGTGCTACGCTTGAAAAAGGGCGTACTCAAGCACCCTGAAAGTCATACGCTCTGCCTTAAGCGTACGGATGGACTCACCCAAAAGTATTGCCAAAATTTAGCAACGATTTGGAATTGGTCAAGAGAATACCATGATCCACTCCAGAATCAATAAATTTTAAAAAAAAACACACATAAATAAACAGAATCTTACTGTAAAAACCAGTGAATTTTGCCACCTTACACTTAAGAGACTGCAGGCAGTTAGTACTGACACGTTCCTTAATTTGCAGGTCCCCGTTAGTATTTCGAAGCTGCTCGTATTGTTCACTGTTGTTGAATCAGATGTACTTACAATAATCACTGCTGCAACTGATGATGCATACAAAAGAGTCTAGCGGTAGCTATTTTAAGGTTAGGTTAGGTTTTGATGGGATCTCGAGATGGGATGGTTATGGGCCTGGTGCGTGCCTAGTGTTTCAGATTTAGATGTAGTGCATTGCAGCGGGACGCGACAAAAGAGAACATCATGAAAATGTGAAGAAAGCGGAAATGCGATGGAAAAAGCGGTCCGTACTTGACTTACGAGGGGTAAGCGCCAACCGCCGGTCGCCGGCCTTGAGGCACCCGTCGTAGAACTGGCCTATCTTGTCGAAGCGCGAGCCCGACGCCTTCTCCAGCAGCCCTGCAAGCACGGGGAATGTGAATGGCCCGCGTGGCTGCAATGTACTTCCTCATTGAAATGGTGACGAAATTTATTATTTCTTGTACAACTTAAGTTAAAAAAGAGAAACGAATCCAGCAATTTTTACTCGTTCTATACATAATGTACAACATTTAGGTAAATGTGCAGGGAACGAGTATTGTCTTCAAGACCAGTTTCTGTTAGGTACCTGAGATAATTCTTGATAGACACAAACAGAATTATAACTAGTGTATCTATTTGAAAGATCAAATCCTCATAGGCATAAATGAAGTACTTTTTAATCCACAATGAAAATTTTCGAGGAAATGACGATTAATTAAAAATGTCTGACTAGTGTCTCATAACCTCTTATTCCTACACTTTTTTCTTTCATTACTCATACCCAGTTTCGTTGTATGATAAGCAAGGTTTTTTTCTCACAGATACAACGCAGACTCCCACCACCTTTGATAGCCCATAAACAATTGAAAAGAACAAGTCGTAACCGTTTAATATCAATTCATTGACATTCCATAACATTAATTTAAGCTTTTCTTTCTTTACTTCTTGTTTTACCTTACAGGGAAAAGCAGAAAAAAAAACAAGAACAAGAAAACCTATTTATTTTGTCACTTTGAAGCAGGCACAACCTACTTTGCACTTGTCGCTCGATGCTGCTCTGCAGGGAGGCGACGCCGCTGGCCGGCGAGTGGTCCGGCCGCAGCGAGGGCTGCTGATTGAACGACCCCCAGGGAAAGCGGCTCCACGCCTTCTCCTTGGAGTAACTCCACTCGCCGCAGGAGAACCTAGTAACAGGCAGTGTAAGTCCGGCCGCAGCGAGGGCTGCTGATTGAACGACCCCCAGGGAAAGCGGCTCCACGCCTTCTCCTTGGAGTAACTCCACTCGCCGCAGGAGAACCTAGTAACAGGCAGTGTAAGTCCGGCCGCAGCGAGGGCTGCTGATTGAACGACCCCCAGGGAAAGCGGCTCCACGCCTTCTCCTTGGAGTAACTCCACTCGCCGCAGGAGAACCTAGTAACAGGCAGTGTAAGTCCGGCCGCAGCGAGGGCTGCTGATTGAACGACCCCCAGGGAAAGCGGCTCCACGCCTTCTCCTTGGAGTAACTCCACTCGCCGCAGGAGAACCTAGTAACAGGCAGTGTAAGTCCGGCCGCAGCGAGGGCTGCTGATTGAACGACCCCCAGGGAAAGCGGCTCCACGCCTTCTCCTTGGAGTAACTCCACTCGCCGCAGGAGAACCTAGTAACAGGCAGTGTAAGTCCGGCCGCAGCGAGGGCTGCTGATTGAACGACCCCCAGGGAAAGCGGCTCCACGCCTTCTCCTTGGAGTAACTCCACTCGCCGCAGGAGAACCTGGTAACAGGCAGTGTAAGTCCGGCCGCAGCGAGGGCTGCTGATTGAACGACCCCCAGGGAAAGCGGCTCCACGCCTTCTCCTTGGAGTAACTCCACTCGCCGCAGGAGAACCTGGTAACGGACAGTGTAAAGTGGCGCGCAGTGGGCCACCGGTGGCGCAGGCGGCCAACACTCTAGACGCGTTTTGAGCTCCAGAGTCGCGCGAAACAGGACTCGAACCGATCGTGTGACCCCTCGCAATGGATTCCTCGTTCGGAGAGCAATCCATTAGCGAGGTCACACGTTCGTTTCGAGTCTCATTTAGCGACTCTGGAGCTCAAAACGCGTCCGGGAGTTCGACCGCCTCTACCGGTCTTCTGGCCCACTGTTAGGCGCGGGCGTGTCGGTCCCGGCGAGGCGCAGAGGGTTTTAACGAGACGCCAAACCAAGGCGGGCGTGCTTTGTTCTTTTGACGCTCGCCAAGGAAAGCGCAGAAAGGCTCGGGAAAGCGCGAGTACTGAAGGACGGCACGTCGATTCAAGCGTTCCAGCCGGAGCGGTGGTGGTGCATTTGCATGAGAAAATTGGTCCAGAGATTCGCGTCTCCAGCGAGAGGGCGGAGGGGAGGGGGGTGCCCGCCGGCAGAGGGACGAACTGTGCGGAACTGTGTCCGCCGCTTCAGGAGGGAAGCCTACCCGACCGACGAAGACGTCCCCGGAACCGGACGGAAGCCGCGAGACCCATGCCGAGGCAGGCCCCGCACAGTGGGCCAGAAGACTGGCGCACGCGGACAAAACTCCACACGCGTTTTAAGCTCCAGAGTCGCTGAACAAGGACTTGAACCGAACGTAAAGACCCCCATCGATGGATTGCCCTCCGAACGAAGAATCCATTGGTGGGGTCACACGTTCGGTTCGGGTCCTGTTCAGCGACTCTAGAGCTCCAAACGCGTCGAGAGTTTTGGTCGCCTGCGCGTCGGTCTTCTAGCCCAATGTGCCCCGCCGCCAGGGGGGATGCACTTCCCGGAATTGCTGAGCCCGTCAAGGTCAGAGCATCAAACGCCGTGGAATGCCATTGCAGTGCAATGCGGAGTTGAAGTCTCTCTCTCTCTGTCTCTCTCTCTCTCTCTCTCTCTCTCTCTCTCTCTCTCTCTCTCTCTCTCTCTCTCTCTCTCTCTATCTGCATCGGTGGGCTATGCACAGCACGAGCTGGGCCAGTGGAGTGGCGGCAACGGTTCCGCGACGTGATGGAATGTTTCCCTTCGCGCTGTCTCTCCCGTTTCATTCCCTTTTCTCTTTCCCTCTTCTTACGCATTCCCCTTATAAAGGACGGAGTCGCAGTAGTGCAACATGAGGACATGCCTCTTTGAGGAGTGGCGCGCGGAGGTAGTATTATCACCCTCTAGTGTAGTACTAACTGTGTGCAGCGAATAAGAAACGGTTTGGAGGGGATGGCGCGCGCGCGCGCGCATGCGCACACGCACACACACACACACACACACACACACACAACCTGACATACACATACATACATACATACATACATACATACATACATACATACATACATACATACATACATACATACATACATACATACACACATACACACATACATACATACATACCAGGTGGCCCTAAAACCCCGTAACAAAAGGAGAGGTATGCAATCCGCATGGAGCCGGGCGGGCGGGTCTGCCTATGCATCGGTTGGCGGGCGGAGAGACAGTCTAGGGTGTCCACCCGTCCCGTTGCCTCCCAGCTGGTAGCCGAACGGCCGGCCCGACAGACACGTAGCGACGGCGCTGCCACCACTGCAGGGGGGGGGGGGGAGACGAAACCGCGGTAGTAGGAGAGAGATGACGGGTAAGCATGAAACGTCACGACGCTCGTGAGACGGGTGGACACCCTGGACCGCCTCTCCGCCCGCCAACCGATGCATAGGCATCCCGCCCGCACGGCTCCATGCGGATTGCATGCCTCTCCTTTTGTTACGGGGTTTTAGGGCCACCTGGTACAAAACAATTTTTTTTTTTGGTTCACAGTCCCTAGTCATCCTAATTAAATCATTTAGTAAAAAAAAAACACTGTCCCCACTCATATCATTGCCCATAAAACAATAAAGGTAAAAAGTTCACAGTCCCCAGTCATCCTTAACTTTTCCTGCTTTTCAATTAACCTGCCTGACTGTATACACAGTCCCCAGTCATCCTAGAGTCACTATATTATATATAACATTGTCCCCACTCGTTCTAACCCTCTTGTCTGCCAGCCTTGCAAGTAGCCGGCCCCGTATCATTGCCCATAAAACAATCAAGGTGAAAAGTTCACAGTCCCTAGTCAACCAAAAGTTTTCTTAACTTTCAAATAACCTACCTGACCTTATACACAGTACCCAGTCATCACAGAGTAATTATATTATTATTAACATTGTCCCCACTCATTCTAACCCTCTTGTCTGCCAGCCTTGCAAGTAGCCGGCCCCCTTGCTGACTGGGGACTGTGTTTACAGTCCCCCAAAACTAAAGTCCTCAGTCATATGAGTTTAGCCAAGCAGGTGGGCCGGCTGACAGCAAGGCTGGCAGACAAGAGGGCCAGGAGTGGGGACAATGTTATAAATAATATAGTTACTCTAGGATGACTGGGGACTGTGTATACAGTCAGGCAGGTTAATTAAAGGCAGGAAAAGTTTGGGATGACTGGGGACTGTGAACATTCTACCTGTACTGTTTTATGGGCAATGATACGGGGCCGGCTACTTGCAAGGCTGGCAGACAAGAGGGCCAGAACGAGTGGGGACAATGTTAATAATAATATAATTACTCTAGGATGACTGGGGACTGTGTATAAGGTCAGGTAGGTTATTTGAAAGGCAAGGAAACTTTTGGATGACTAGGGACTGTGAACTTTTTACCTTTATTGTTTTATGGGCAATGATACGAGTGGGGACAGTGTTATTATTAAAATAATTTAATTAGGATGCCTGGGGACTGTGATCCAAAAAAAAATAGTTTTGTAAGTTACCTTTTTATGACTGGGGACTGTGTATACGGTCAGTGTTGTAACTTGCTTCGCTTATCGCTCAGACGTTTTTCTGCCTTTCAACCAACCTGCCTGACTGTATTCACAGTCCTCAGTCATTCTAGAGTCACTTTATTATTTATAACATTATCCCCCCTCGTTCTGGCCCTCTTGTCTGCCAGCCTTGCTATCAGCCGGCCCACCTGCTTGGCTAAACTCATATGACTGGGGACTTTAGTTTTGCGTGGCCAAGCAGGTTGGCCGGCTGATAGCTAGGCTGACAGACAATAGGGCCACAACGAGTGGGGCGATGTTAATAATAATATAATTACTCTAGGATGACTGGGGACTGTAAACGAGTAAAGAAAATATTTTTTGACTGAGCGATAAGCGAAGCTAGTTACACCACGGACCGTATACACAGTCCCAAGTCATAAGAAGGTAACGTACAAAACTATTTTTTTTATTTTTTTTGGTTCACAGTCCCTAGTCTTCCTAATGACATCATTTAATAAAAACACTGTCCCCACTCGTATCATTGCCCATAAAACAATAAAGGTAAAAAGTTTACAGTCCCCAGTCATCCAAAAGTTTCCTTGCCTTTCAAATAACCTACCTGACCTTATACACAGTCCCCAGTCATCCTAGAGTAATTATATTATTATTAACATTTTCCCTACTCGTTCTGGCCCTTTTGTCTGCCAGCCTTGCAAGTAGCTGGCCCCCCTGCTGACTGGGGACTGTGTATACAGTCCCCCAAAAGTAAAGTCCTCAGTCATATGAGTTTAGCCAAGCAGATAGGCCGGCTGACAGCAAGGCTGGCAGACAAGAGGGCCAGAACGAGTGGGGACAAGGTTATAAATAATATAGTGACTCTAGGATGACTGGGGACTGTGTATACAGTCAGGCAGGTTCATAAAAGGCAGGAAAAGTTTAGGATGACTGGGGGCTGTGAACATTTCACCTGTATTGTTTTATGGGCAATGATACGAGTGGGGACAGTGTTTTTATTAAATGATTTTATTAGGATGACTAGGGACTGTGAACCAAAAAAAATAAAAAAATAGTTTTGTACGTTACCTTCTTATGACTTGGGACTGTGTATACGGTCCGTGGTGTAACTAGCTTCGCTTATCGCTCAGACAAAAAATATTTTCTTTACTCGTTTTACAGTCCCCAGTCAGCCTAGAGTTATTATATTACTATTAACATTGTCCCCACTCGTTGTGGCCCTCTTGTCTGCCAGCCTAGCTATCAGCCGGCCAACCTGCTTGGCCACCCAAAACTAAAGTCCCCAGTCATATGAGTTTATCTAAGCAGGTGGGCCGGCTGATAGCAAGGCTGGCAGACAAGAGGGCCAGAACGAGTGGGGTCAATGTTATCAATAATATAGTGACTCTAGAATGACTGGGAACTGTGAATACAGTCAAGGAGGTTGGTTGAAAGGCAGAAAAAAATCTGAGCGATAAGCGAAGCAAGTTACAACACTGACCGTATACACAGTCCCCAGTCATAAAAAGGTAACTTACAAAACTATTTTTTTTTGGATCACAGTCCCCAGGCATCCTAATTAAATTATTTTAATAATAACACTGTCCCCACTCGTATCATTGCCCATAAAACAATAAAGGTAAAAAGTTCACAGTCCCTAGTCATCCAAAAGTTTCCTTGCCTTTCAAATAACCTACCTGACCTTATACACAGTCCCCAGTCATCCTAGAGTAACTATATTATTTATAACATTGTCCCCACTCCTTCTGGCCCTCTTGTCTGCCAGCCTTGCTGTCAGCCGGCCCACCTGCTTGGCTAAACTCATATGACTGAGGACTTTAGTTTTGGGGGACTGTAAACACAGTCCCCAGTCAGCAAGGGGGCCGGCTACTTGCAAGGCTGGCAGACAAGAGGGTTAGAATGAGTGGGGACAATGTTAATAATAATATAATTACTCTGTGATGACTGGGTACTGTGTATAAGGTCAGGTAGGTTATTTGAAAGTTAAGAAAACTTTTGGTTGACTAGGGACTGTGAACTTTTCACCTTGATTGTTTTATGGGCAATGATACGGGGCCGGCTACTTGCAAGGCTGGCAGACAAGAGGGTTAGAACGAGTGGGGACAATGTTATATATAATATAGTGACTCTAGGATGACTGGGGACTGTGTATACAGTCAGGCAGGTTAATTGAAAAGCAGGAAAAGTTAAGGATGACTGGGGACTGTGAACTTTTTACCTTTATTGTTTTATGGGCAATGATATGAGTGGGGACAGTGTTTTTTTTTACTAAATGATTTAATTAGGATGACTAGGGACTGTGAACCAAAAAAAAAAATTGTTTTGTACCAGGTGGCCCTAAAACCCCGTAACAAAAGGAGAGGCATGCAATCCGCATGGAGCCGTGCGGGCGGGATGCCTATGCATCGGTTGGCGGGCGGAGAGGCGGTCCAGGGTGTCCACCCGTCTCACGAGCGTCGTGACGTTTCATGCTTACCCGTCATCTCTCTCCTACTACCGCGGTTTCGTCTCCCCCCCCCCCTGCAGTGGTGGCAGCGCCGTCGCTACGTGTCTGTCTGTCGGGCCGGCCGTTCGGCTACCAGCTGGGAGGCAACGGGACGGGTGGACACCCTAGACTGTCTCTCCGCCCGCCAACCGATGCATAGGCAGACCCGCCCGCCCGGCTCCATGCGGATTGCATACCTCTCCTTTTGTTACGGGGTTTTAGGGCCACCTGGTACATACACACACACACACACATACATACACCCACAGACACACACACACGAGATATTCGCCGCCCGCCACGTGCCATAACGCGGCTCGAATCTGCTGATCGCTGGCGCGCAGACGTGTGGTCTATAACCATCTGCGTTTAATCCGTGCTGTGTCCAACCCCCTTCCTAATCTTCGCCTCCGTTTCCAGTTTCACAAAAAAAGTACATATTATTTGCAGTTAAGTAGGCAGTGACATATCAGTCCAACCGTGAGATAACTGCTGTCTTTATCTCACAACTAAATTCTAATACAGAGTCAGACGGGAAAACCAACAACAACTCTTGCAACAAGAAAAACAACAACTAGGACTTTCACAACATGTTGTCTAGCGGCGCACTCACTGGTAGAAGTCGTCGCACGGGGCCACCGAGTAGTTGAGCATGGAGGCGATCTTCTTGCCCATCAGGCGGCAGATGTCGGTCGAGCATTCCCTGTAGCCGTCCTTGCAGCCGTCCGCGTCCTGCAACACACCCAGCCGCGGCGTGCACCATGCAGGCAGCACAGTGGGCCAGGCGGCCAAAACTCTCGACGGGTTTTCGAGCTCCAGAGTCGCTAAATGGGACTCGAACCGAACGTGAGACCCCACCAATGGATTCCTCGTTTGGAGAGCAATCATCCATTGGCGGGGTCGCACTTTCCGTTCGAGTCTCATTTAAGCGACTCATAGAGTTTCGGCGGCCTGCGCCGGTTCTGGCCCTCTGTGCGCAGGCAACCATGCAGGCACGCGGGCATTCCGCGAGGCGCGAGGAATGTTCTGCCGGGCGCGTATGGCTGTGAGTTTGAATCGAACTTCGATTCGAACTGCGAGAATGCCCGTCGCCGTGGCCTCGCCGGGGCCTCCCCGGGGCCTCGCCGGGGCCTCGCCGGGGGGCAGAGGTCGTTTCCTTCACGACGCGCGGTCTGTCTCGTCCCCCGCTGCCCCACCCTACACTTTCAGGCTCGTATTGACTTTTTATCTCTTGGCAAAAAGTTTTTTGTGCAAACGTAATATGTACCATTTACTCTTTAGCTTTGCACGTTTTTGTTCATCATATACACTCTTATTACAGGAACGTGACATCACGTTGAAACGAATATGACAAAATGTCACGTTCCTTTGAACATTGTGTCACATTCTTTGCAATGTGAGTAAGCTAATTTATGGCTGATTTACATTCAAACAAATGTGACACAATGTTCAAAGGAACGTGACATTTTGTCACATTCGTTTCAACGTGATGTCACGTTCCTGGAATGAGAGTGTAGGGTATTTATTCCATTAAACCTCACTTTTGGTCAATTGCAATGCACTTCTTGATTTATACATGATCTATTGACAATTTCATCTTAAAAAACAATCAAAATTGTGCATAACTAAAAAGAAAATAGTATACAATTTACGTTTGCTCAAAAAGCTCCATAAGCAAGGAACATAAAAGTCAGTATGAGACTGAGAGTGTCTACCCTCACAGGCTGATTCTAAACACTGTGTTCTTCGCTCTGTCTCTGTCGCTCTGGTGGGGTGACCGCGTTCGGGTGGGCCGGAGACAGCCGTGGGCGCGCGGAATCAGTCCGATTGAGCCGCGCGCCTAAAGGAGGCCAGCCTTGGCGAGCCCTCGGTCTGCGACTAGTTGCAGCCACCTGCGCCGCGGCCTTCTGGCCCACTGTGCGCCACTGCGCGATGCCCCATGACAGCGACAGAGACGGCGAGGATAGCACTTTTCGGAATCCAACGCCATGGGGGGTGATTCGAGCCTCGTTGGCGGGGCGCGAGCGGGGGGGGGGGAAGAGAGAGAGAGAGAGAGAGAGAGAGAGAGAGAGAGAGAGAGAGAGAGAGAGAGAGAGAGAGAGAGAGAGAGAGAGAGAGAGAGAGGGGGGGGTAACGACTCTATCTAAGTGCAGATCGCGGTCGGCCGCCGCGGCTTAGAGACAACAGCCTGACGGAGTTTGACTAAAATTGATTGCGCCCTCTCCGGGCTGCACCGCGACTCTGATGCCTTGTGCAGGCAGGCCATGGTGTGCGTGCGGAGGTTGAAGGTTCTGGGGCTGGCACTAAAACAGTCTGCTTACGGCGACAACCCCCCCCCCCCCGGTGGTGGTGGCTTTTGCCCGTGGGGAACAAGGGCGGGCGGGGAAGGGAATACCGTAGGCGGGAGGGGCCCCCTGCCTGCCGGCCCGGCAACCTTTTTCCAGGGCGCGCACAGTGGGCCAGAGGACCGGAGGGGGCCAGTCAAAATCCCGGACGGGTTTTGAGCTCCAGAATCTCTAAGGAGGGACTCGAACGGAACGTGTGACCCCACCAATGGATTGCTCTCGAGGAATCCATTGGTGGTGTCACACCTCTTTCTCGAGTCCCGTTTGGCGGCTCTGGAGCTCTAAATGCGTCTAGAGAGTTTTGACCCCCCGCGCCGGTCTTCTGGGCCCCCTGTGGCGCGGCGGATCGCGGCGTACTCGGTGGGGTGGATCTCGCCGTTCGTTGGGTTAGGCGGCATTTCCTTGCGGACAGGGGGACGACGGGGCGTCGTTGTGACGGACCACACGGCGTTGCGGCCCTCCGCGTCAAGCAAGGCGATGGGCCGCCGGGAAGTGGGTCAGTGACGACGCTGCCCAGAGGCTGGCCGTGCAGGCCGTGTGGTGGGCCGACGTGCAGACACACGCACCACCCCGGCCAGTCCATCCTTTATCGGTTCGCCAGGCGCCGTGCGCCGCCGCGCGGCAATCTATTGTGGCCTTCGTTGCGGGCCGGCCTCAGCGCCAGCTCTGCGGGGCACACGGAGAAACCCGATACCCCCTCGCTAACGAACCGTCGTCGTTGTCGTCGTCGTTCTTACTCTCTCTCTCTCTCTCTCTCTCTCTCTCTCTCTCTCTCTCTCTCTCTCTCTCTCTCTCTCTCTCTCTCTCTCTCTCTCTCTTACCGCGCTGCTCGTCCTTTCTGACTGCAACAAGATAACGGGAGGGAACCAAGAGGCAAACAAAGTGGCACACGAATAGCAGGCGCACACCCCGCACCCCCGCGAAGGCACTGTTGTGGAGCCGACGGTGGGAGGAAAGCGCCACTCAGTGGGCCAGATGATGACCGCTCTGGCGGCCAAAACTCTAGACGCGACGCGTTTTAAATTGCAGAGTCACCAAATGGGACTTGAACCGAACTTGTGTGACCCCACCCATGGATTTCTCTCCGAACGAGGAATCCATTGTTGGGGTCGTACGTTCGGTTCTAGTCCTGTTTAGCGACTCTAGAGCTCAAAACGCGTCTGGAATTTTGGCCGACTCAACGTTCTTCTGACCCACTGTGCACTGTGCGCCGTGATGCGGGAACGAACCCCGGTCATCCTCTGAGGCTTTTCCCGCCACAGTGTATGCCGGGTGTATGACTGACCGGCGCGTGGCAGGGCAGGGCGAGGCTGGCGCGCTCCAGCGGCCTGGAGGTGATGAGGAAGAGCACGGGCGAGGCGACGAGCAAGGCGGTGACGAGGAGCGTGGCGGAGGTGAGGGCGGCGCGGTGAACGCCCGCGTTGCCGCGCAGCCAGGCGCACGGCATGCAGCACAGCCACGCGCCCGCGCGGCCCCGCCCCGCGCCGCCCGCGGCCCCCGCGGCCCCCGCGGCCCCCGCGCCGTCGTCCTCGGCCAGGGCGGCGTGGTGGTCCTCCCCCGCCGCCGCCGCCGCTGCGGCCGCGGCCACGGCGGCTGACGAGGGCGTGTAGGCGGACTTCATCGTCCTGTCAACACAAAGAGGCGCGAATTGGCGCAAAAAAAAAGAGAAAGGAATTTGAGCGCAGGAGCTCCATCACTGCAGAGGCGCGGGCGGTGACACGGAAAGATTGCGTAAAAAATGAAGACAGAAAAAAAAACTAACAAGACGTAGCGCGCGTCAAATAAAACGAGATCATTTTTCCCACTTCTTTTTTGATTGTATTTATTTGCTGCGCAATATAACGGTGCTCATTTGCGCTTTCGCTCCTTTCACTTATCACAGTGGCGGCTCTCCAAAGGCGGGGCGTGGGGCGTGAAAATGGAAAGTCTGAAAGGCCGCGAGAGTATACTCAAGGAGTGCAAGTCTGTATTGCAGACGAGGAGAATTTTGTCCGCCCCGATTTTACCTACGAAAAAAAGGTGGTGGTGGCCGAGGCCGGTGTTGGCCGAGGCCGGTGGTGGCCGAGGCCGGTGGTGGCCGAGGCCGGTGGTGGCCGAGACCGTGCGTCCCCAATGCAGCTTACCCCCCGTGGGGCCCGAGAGACGCTGCAGGGGGACACCCTCCCCCCTCCCCTTTTCTCTCCTGGGCCCAGGGCAGCAGCACAGAGAGGGGCAGCGGCCTCCACAGACTGCGGGCCAGGGAGCCGGGAATGCTGCCAGAAGGCCGTGTACTTGGCGTAGTAAAGAATCCTCGCCCGACTGCCACGCCCGAGGGGGTAAGCACTTCAAGAAGTCGTGTACAGACTACTCGGTATTACAATGTATTACGGTGGTATTACGCGTGTATTACGGCATTAAAATGCTAAATTTTGCCACATTTGGCCCTAAAATGGTATTACAAATACGTGTATTACGCGTAATACGCCGCTTTTTTTTTTTACAGGGCATTACGAAAGTGTTTACCCCCTCGGCCACGCCCAGCAGCCAGTGTGAAGTCGAGCTCACGCACGTGGCAGCAGTGTGGTAGCACATCCGGGATGGTGGTGGCCCCCAAGTTGAATCCGTACTAAACAACTACTGCAGGCCTTACTGAGAATGTTGCTGGAAACATTTTGGTCATAGGTTACATCGAAAATGCACCGTAAGTAATAAGAAAATAGTCAGTATCTCTATTCGCTCAAAATACTTGGGCTTTGCACTGCTCCTTCCGTCGCAGTCAGTTATATCCGAAGTGACTGCAAACTAAGTTTGTTTCAATTGAAGTTTCCGGTGGCAAAATGATGCAGATTTTTTCCACAATACAAGGAAAATTCCACAAAATATCTACAAGGTACGAAGAATTTAAAAAAAGGCAGCTACACCACCATATTATAGACAACTTTTTTCATAATATAGAGAATCTTCACCATAAGACATTTACGGCGCGGGTGGCTGGGCGAGGCACGACGCGCATCTTTCTCGTTCTTCCCTCATTCCGAGGTTATTCCGTCCGATGTGCATGCGCTTCTGTGCCGCCATTACGCTGAGATGCACTCGCGTCCCGCGCGCCGTGGCGCGAATCAGCAAATATGGGGCAACACCAGTCCGTTAGCAAAGTAAGCACTGCGCGTCCGAGCCGGCCGCGTGATGGATGTCGGTCCGTGCGGGAGGGGGGGGGGGGCGGCAGGCGCACGCCGCACAGTGGGTCAGAAGACCATTGAGGCGGCAAAAATTCTAGACGCGTTTTGTGCTCCAGAGTCGCTGAATGGGACTCAAATCGAACGTGTAACCCCACCAATAGATTGCTCTCCAAACGAGTAATCCATTGGCGGGGGTCACACGTTCGATTCGAGTGCCATTTAGCGACTCTGAAGCTCAAAGCGCGTCCAGAATTTCGGCCACGTCAGTGGTCTTCTGACCCACTGTGCGCCGTCCGCACACTGTGCGGGAGCTCGCTCTGTCTCTGTCGCACCCTTGGGGTGCCCCGCCGGCGTGCGAGAGAGACAGAGGGACGATACGATCTTCGGGAATGGCTCCGCAGGGGGGCGCGGCGCTGCGGGCGCTGGGGGCGCTGGGCGGCGCTGGAGGCAGACAGCCAGTCTGCCGGTCGAGACACAGCCTGAGGCTCTACGGACCCAGCAGCCGGCCCGCCGAGCCGCGTGCTTCCGAAATCATAAAACCGGGCCGAATCGCCTCGTAAAGTGTTTGGGTGAGAAGCCCGGGCCGCGTCTGCAGCGGTGAGGCGAGCGAGGCTCCAAGGCGGCAGCAGCGGCGGGACAAATCGGGCGACTCGGAGCCTGGAGGGCCTAGAGGGCCAGGACTGCCGTGATGGCCCGGGGGCCCGGGGGACCTGGGGGCCTCTACCGTCCCTACACACTCCATTTTCTATGTACTCTCTCATCCTTCAATAGACATTTTATTAATAATCATGGACGTTTGTGCACATAAATAAGATTTCGTTAAGAAGCTTAACAGATTTGTCAAGACAAAATTGATAATAATGTTACTGTTCCAAATAAAAATGGTACACAAATGTCATTACGTTATAAAACAAAAAATCAGTACGAGTCTGAGAGTGTACAATTTTTGTACGTGGTCTCGCGTAGCTCGCTAGGCACACCCTATCACCCAAAATTTGAGACACCAGATTGTGCCTCTTTCATTCTCAGTGCGCTCGCCTGCTCCCGAACGAGCGAGATCAAAGAAGCCCCCAATTATACCTCGGCCCGGCAAGGCACGGCGCGCAGTGCGGGGCGCCATCTTGTCGCTACGGACGCCGGCCGCACAGAGCACAGCCCCCCCCCCCCCCCCCCCCCTTCTTCCGTCCGGCTCCCGGCGATCTCGGCGGGCGGCCTGGACGGGAATCGTGCCAAGGACGTCAGTAGACACTCGAAATAATTCAATGGCGCCGGGCTGGCAGGGGGTCAGGCCATCCAGGCAGGGAGGCGCCGAGGCGGCCGCGTCGCCGATTCGCGCGCACGCCACTGACCGCTGATAGCTGATTCTACGCCCCCCGCACAGTGGGCCAGAAGACCGGCGCAGGTGGCCGAAACTCCTGACGCGTTTGGAGCTCCAGAGTCGCTAAATGGGACTCGTGCCGAACATGTGACCCCGCCAGGATTGCTTTCCGGACGAGGAATCCATTAGCGAGGTCACACGTTCGGCCCCATTTGGCGACTGGAGCTCAAACTCTGTTGGTGATTTTGACCGCCTCCGCAGTCTTCTGGCCCCCTGCTGCCCGCCTCTGTGAGAGCGGTTCGGTTCGATGAGACCCGACAGCGAGGAATCGCGCATAATGGCACCGAAGACAATAGGGGAGGAAAGCGGGAAAAGGAAGGGGGGGTGTCTTTTGAATGGTTTTTACGGGGCCCCTTTTCGCGGCCAAAATGAACCCCAATTATTTCCTTTCGGACTCGCCGGATTGGCAATCACTGTCGTTGGTGCGGCGCGTATCGACTCCTCCTCTCCAGGCAGCGGCGATCCACGACCCGACGCCCCGCGGACGCCACCCCGCGTGAATAAGTGAGCAGAGGACCGCTGCCGGATTTAGCTTCAGAGCAGCACGAAGAGGGAGGGTGGGTGAGGGGGGTATTGCCTGGGAAAGCACTCGAGCGACTCAGCGCGGATCGGCCGGCCGTTGGGATGGGCAGGGCGTACAGTGGGCCAGAAGACAGGCAGACAAAACACTAGACGCGTTTTTGAGCTCCAGAGTCGCTAAACAGGACTTCGAAACACGTAATGACACCACCAATTGGGGTTACTTGTCGTCGTGAGAAATCTATTGTAAGGGTCAACACGTTCGATTCGAGTCCCATTTAGCGACTCTGGAGCTCTAAACCCCGTCCGGGATTTTGACCGCGCGCCTCCACCGGTCCTATGCGGCCCACTGTGCCACGCCACGACACGGCCCCCCCTTTCCTTTCTAGCGCTCCTTGATAAAACCCTGCGCCCGCGCGACCGCCGCCCACATCATCGCGGTGGTCGCGGCGTCGCCACGGCAACGGCGGTGGTAATCACAACGCGACCATCAAACAACCCGGACAAGCACAAGCACGCTCGGCGAGCAGAGCGGCAGAGCGCCTCCACGCGGGGTGGTGGCGGCGTGGATGGCGGCTGGCCGCCGAGGTGGCGCACTTATTCAACGACACGTCGTATTCTCTAGAATGTGAATTTAATCTCGTTCTTTCAACGATGTCACATCCCGCACTGAAAAAAAAAGGAATTCTTAATCTGAGAACATTTGCATCACTATGCTGCATTGCTCTCGAATTAGCTGAAATCATGTTCAAACGAACGTGACAAAACTCACATTCTGGCGAATATGACGTCACATTCGTTGAATAGCAGCGAGGAGTGAGACGAGAGGCCGATGTTGGGACATGATTCTTGAGTCGTCTAAAGTGAGGGGCAGAGGTCGCCAAACCTATATTTTCGGCGGTTTCTCGAGGCATTTTGTCCCGGTTATCACCATTACCCCCGGAAATGACAACAGGAACAGGGCGGTAAGCTGGCCGGGGACTTTACCGTGGACTTGGCACTCCGTCAGCGCCCCAGCAGTGCCACCCCATTCAACCCGCCCCCCACCCCGCTACGCCCCGCCCCGCCCCGCCCCGCCCGCCCGACCTCGGACCAGCACGCTGCGCGCTGCGCCATGGCAACAATGCGACTGCCATGCACCGCACTGAGGGCACCACAACAAAGCGGGCTGACCAGTACGCTGACCATAGTGAGAGCTGAAAGGGCAAGCACGATTCGCTGAGAAGATTCCGCTCTCAGAGGTCATACGAGTGCCCCCCGTTCCACTCAAACCGCATTTCAACCAAACGGGGCTAACCGCAACTCGCGGCTGACCGACCTCTGCACTGATATTTAACGAACGTGACGTCACATTCGTTCGAATGTGAATTTTCTCACGTCCGTTTGAATATGACGTCACATTCGTTGAATAACAGAGTGGCTGCTCTCAGCTTCGTGAACAGAAAGGGCTCTGCTCTGTACACGCGTGTTTGGGTTTAAAAACAAAACAAAAAACAAAAACAAAACAGACTTTCTCTCTCTCTCTCTCTCTCTCTCTCTCTCTCTCTCTCTCTCTCTCTCTCTCTCTCTCTCTCTCTCTCTCTCTCTCTCTGTCTCTCTCTCTCTCTCTCTCTCTCTCTCTGTCTATATCTCTCTCTCGCTGGGCAAGCGGGGGCCAAGGCCAAGGGGGCTGCAACGCACGTGGGCAGAGCACGTGGACGTGACCTCCCGCTGCGGCTCGCTGCGGCCGGCGGCCACAGTGATGGGCCGTCAGCGGGGCTTTCATCTCCCGGTTCGCTTTAGTTTAGATCGGCACGTGGATGGCTTGGTCAGCTGATGCCGCGGGATGGGCAAGGCAGCCTCCACTCGTAGTGTGGGGATGTTTTGATATCACATTCGTTACCATGCTTTGCTGTCACGCTCAAACGGACGTTGCTGTTAAAACGAGAGCTGGCCGTAGTGTTTCCGCACCACACGTGCTCACACTGCACGGAAAAAAGGGGATAGTACAACAAGTACGACAGGGATTGAAGAGAAAAAGTAACGATGATTGTGGGAAGTACAATCGGAATCGCCTGCGCGCGTGGAGCAAGTGTCATTGTTCCGCGCAGACTGCGCGCCACTCACGCACTCAAGATCCCGCCCCGGCCGCGCGCCCCATATTATTGTTAGGACACGCTTGGTTCCTCGACTCGAGAGTAACAGCAAGCTGACACCTTCTTGTGTCTTGTAGTTTTAGGTTTTACGTAGTTTTAGGTTTTAGGTAGATTGAAGGTATCATCTGCTTAAAAAATGGAAAAAGAGGAGGCGGGGGGTTGAAGAGGGGTAAGCGGGGTCATACGCTTGCATTTAGCATACATTGGGCGTCGCCGTACATTGCACGCCAAACTTTCGTACATTACGTGAGCGCTTTGCCGACTTTCTTCCGTTCCATGGGTGACTTTATACTTTGTTGCCGCCCCCTCCCCCCCTCCTGCGCCTACCTCCTCCCGAACTGCCGATCGGAAAGGCAGAGATTTGGACGCGGGGCCATCGTAGGGGTGCTGCCTCGCGGCACTCGGCGGGGTGGGGCGGGGCGGGGCGGAGTCAGACGCAGTGAGAGGCCCGGTGGAAGGAAGCGGAGTGGATGCCAGCCGGTGCCCCGATTCCCGTTCCCACACGTGCAGTGAGAGGAAGGTCCGCCGCGAGGCCTGCAGGCGGATTCCGAGTGGGAGGTCTCTCTCTCGCACTCATGGGGCGTCCCGTAAGGGTGCGAGAGAGACAGTCCAACGGTAGCACTGTGCGGAATCCGCCTGCTGGGGCTGCAGCGCGCCTGGACCGGCAGCGCGGAGGAACAGAAACAACATCAGCGCCGCCTTGACGAAGTCATCTACCGACTCCCCCCCCCCCCCACCACCACCACCCCGCCCTGCTCCCTGCAGCTATCGCCAACTCGATTCTTCCGTTAGCAGCGAGGGGCTCCGGACGCGCAAAAGGAAAGGAAATGTGGGTGAATCGCCTGGGGAGGCAGAAAAAAAGGGGAGGAGGGGGGAGGCACAGCGGGCCAGAGGACCGGAGCAGGCGGCCAAAACTCTGGACGCGTCTTGAGCTCCAGAGTCGCTAAATGGGACTGGAACCGAACGTCTTACCCCACCAATGAATTGTCCTTCTCATTCGGAGAGCAATCCATTGTGGGGTCACACGTTCGGTTCGAGTCCTGCTTACCGACTCGGGGCTCAAAAACCGCTCGGGATTTTGACCACCTCCACCGGTCCTCAGGCCCACGCTGTGAGAGCGGCCGTGCTATTGCGCGATTTGCCCAGAGGGTGCAGGAGTGCACTGTTATTCAACAAATGTGACGTCATATTCGTTCGAATGTGAATTTTGTCACGTTCGTTTGAATATGATGTCACATTTCACACATTCGTTGAATAACCGTGCCCTCTGTCAGGGGACGAAGAAGACGTCGTCATGGAGGATACGCTGTCATGGAGAACGCCGCCGTCATGGGGGACCGTCTTGGAGGACGCCGTCATGAAGGACTCCGCCATGAAGGACGCCGTCGTGCAAGATAATGAGGACGCCGTTGGCTACTCACGGGGCCTGCTTTGGCGGGGGTGGCTGCGACACTGCAGTGATGGTCGCCGCTGCGGCTGCGGCTGCCGCGGCCGTAGACCCAGCCAGCGCCGCAGAGAGCCCACCCCCATTGGCCCCCGACTTCCGCTACTCGCGGTCCTGGCGGGACGGCCGCGGACCGGCCGAGGCCCCGGGGGCCGAGGAGGCCGTGGAGGGCAGGCGGGGCGAGGCCGCGCCGCACACCAACGCCATCTGCAACACGCCAGGCGCCACCGGGTCAGGGGCTGGCTCACACTGAGAAAAAAAAAAAAAAAAAAAAAAAAAGAAAAAAAAAAGAGTCTTGATCTGAGAACATTTGCATCACTATGATGGAATGCTCTCAGATAATCCGAGAGCAATCCAGCATGGTGATTAAGAATTCATTTTTTTCAGCGCACGTTGCAAAATCGAGTTTCATATCTTATTCACATCACATGTTGGTGGCAAAGAGAAACCCACTGGCTTCAAGCTGGAAGATAGCCACGGGGGAATCGAGATGAGAAATTGATTCGGTTTGAATTTTAGGTTTCTTTCGTTCTCATTCAAAACTTCTGTCCAAAATTTGGAAAACCCTCTAACTGCGCGGCCTTGAGACGGGCGCTGCACGGGGGGGATCCTCGGCCTGGAGGCCCAGCGGCGCGCCCCGACTGCGAGGCGACTGTGTAAGAGATTAGAGACAAAGTGCATGCTGCGAGGTACTTGGGGAGGAAACTTGGCGGTGAAGCGTGGCGGGGCGTGGCAGGGTGAGGCGAGGCGTGGCGGGGCGTGGCGTCGCGGGGTGAGGCGGGGTGAGGCGGGGTGAGGCGGGGTGAGGCGTGGCGTGGCCCTGCCCGGTCGACCTGCAACGAAGCCTCCGATCCTCGGTGCCACCAACAAAGAGCGCCCTCTTATCATGCCGCAGAAGTGTGGCGCGTTTGCAACAGAGGCAGGGAGAGGCCCGGCCCGCCTCGCACCACCCCCACCCCGCCTCGCACCACCCCCACCCCGCCGCGCCTCGCCCCACTCCTCCCGCCACGCCACTCCCCGCGTCACAACGGGGCCCAGGTAAGGCTGTGGTGAGCGGCCGCGGCGCACCTCGAACAACCAACTTTGTGCCGGGACAACTTCTAAAAACTTGCGCGCTGGGGCCGCTGGGGTCATTTTTGTGGCGTCGGCCAGAATGAGCGGCTTGAGTTTGCAGCTCGTTTAGGAGCAGCGCCACCGCCGCCATCAAGACACCCATAATGTCCCCTCCACACGTAAAAAAATAATTAGTTGATCCAACCGATGTGTCGGTTAGTTTTCGCCCAATCAAAGATCTTTTGTTACGGCAACGAAAATTTCGTTTGAGGGAGGAAAATTTCGCTGCTGCAACAAATTTATGGTTGTGGTAGCGAATTTGTTGGCTGCCTCAGCGAAACCGGTACCCCCGGCATCGGTCCGCTGAAAGGTCTGGTCCGGTCTGAAAACTTCATCTCATATTGAAGGCCTGAGCTCTGCAGAATGTCAAAAAAAGGTTTGCAGATTTCAGAGGTCCGCGAATTTCGATCATGTTTTCAGACCGGTTCCTGACATTCTGACAAAATTTTACACAAGTAAACAGATTCGCGTCCTTTGTGTGTGTTTGGGAGGAAGTCGGGGGAACGCCATGAAAGGAGCCGAGCAGCCAGCCTGTCCCTCTCGCAATCAAAAGGCCCGGCCCCAACCCGTCAGTGCGATAGAGACCGAGAGAGAGACGGCGGCCGCGCAGAGCACTGCCCTGTCTGCGTTTCCCGCCAATTTGACGGCAATTAGAGCGGGGAGGGGCTGAGCGCAGCTCGCCAATCTCCTGCTCATGGCCGGTGCGGCTTGGCGGGCTGGGCTGCTCTGCTTCGCGCCAAATCGTATCAAGTTGTGGTTTATTCGCTGCGAGCACTGTTATTCAACGAATGTGACGTCAATTCGTTAGAATGTCACTTTTGCCACGTTCGTTCGATTGAGGAGGATGTCACATTCTTTTGAATGTTGATCCACGTTAAGGTGAATATGTGACCTAATTCCTGTGTAATTGTGTAATTTTTTCCTAATTAAACGGCCGTCGTGTCACGTTGAAACGAGTGTGACATTGTACTCAAACGAACGCTACACAATTCACATTCTGACGAGTGTCACATTCGTTGGATAACAGTAAGAAGAGAAAGTGCCAGAACGCCGCTGAGCCGCGAGGTTATTTGTTAAATTCATTTCTTTCGAATAACCAGAACGGCAGTGAAGTGGACTAATTTGGACGGCGCACCCTCGACGCCTCACGGATTTCCAGGAACGCGGGAAGCACGGTGAGCCTGTCCTAGGCCTGTCCCACGCGCTTGGCAGCGAGTCAGGCTTGACAGCGGTCGGGGGGGGGGGGGGGGGGGGGGCTGTAGTCTGACTTGGCGAGGAGTGAGGAGTGGGGAGTGGGAAAAGAGGGGGAGAGGGGTCAGGCGCTGAGATCAAGGCGGATCGGGGATTATTTATTTGCCAGGAAAACACGCGAAGACAGTGTGAAACCAAACGTGGACAGCTCCACACTTGAAACGCGGAGTTGTGGAATTTTCAGTCTCCACGTTTGGAAGTGCAGAGTGAGTGGTCTCCACACTTCAAGTGTGGAGTTCCCCACGTTTGCACCATGCCAAGAGATAGGAACTCCGTGAGCTACTCCACACATGAAGTGTGGAGACTGTAAACTCTGCATTAGCAAGTGTGGAGACTTGCTCCACACTACCAAGTGTGGACAACGCCACACAGTGGACATAATGATCCTTGCTGTGAATGGAAAATGCGCGCACCGGCGCGCACCGTGACAGTGCCATTTATTGAGACGCGAAGCACCGCCCCCGCTCCTTGGCGCCGCTTCGCGCCCATTGCACAGTTAAAATTGAAAGCGGAGCCGCGCCTTTAGACTGCCCCTGCGCCCCCCCCCCCTCGTACTCCTTCCCCTTCTTTGCCCTCCTGGCATCGCCGCGCTGGGACTTCTGGCACACTGTCATTCAAGTCAGCGAACACAAAGAGCAGAGGAATAAATTGGTCATCGGGAGGGGGGAGGGTCCGGCTGTGCCGCTGTGTAGCCCCGGCAGCCAGCCGCTGTCCTTCTTCCCCTCAAACGACAAGTACAAAAGAGTGACGCAAATCCGGGGCGGATCTGACCGTCGCGCTGGCCGCGCGCTCGGATTTTGTTTCAGCAGCAGGCGCATTATTCCAAAGTTGGCACGCATTGCTAATTGGGTGGGCCGGATTGTGAGTGGGCCGCGGTGCACTGTTGGAAGAAGTAGACTAGCAACAACTTTTTCCATCCCTCGCCACCTCCTTTCCTCCCCCTTTCCATTTTCGATTTTTTTGCATGATAATTTTGTTTGAAGCAAGGGCCAGTGGTTCCCTTTATACGCTCATCATTTAACGACCACCTTTTTCATAGATCGTATGAATTACTTGTAAAGAGCTTTGCGGGATCTTGTCTAGTCATCGCAAGACTTAGCCGGTTGTTAGTTGCAAACAACAAAAAATGATTGAAGCACAAAATGTGTTCAATTGCGGGTTTTGTAAACAAAGTCTACTGCAATTTTTTTGGTGGACGATGCAGAATAAATATGGCAGTGCACCACCATATCGGTTTTTCCCTGAATGAACCGACCGGGCATTGCAACTAGCACGAAAACACTCGTGTAAATTTTGTCAGAATGTCAGAATGTCAGAATGTCAGAAAACTGTCTGAAAATCTGATCTGAATTCGCGCACCTCTGAACTCTGAAAACTTTTTCTGATATTCTGTGGAACTTCTGACAAAATTTACACGAGTGAGTTTGCGAGGTCGCCCCAGTTTGTAGGGGGCGTTTTTAATGAGACGCGGGGCTCAACGTGCGCCAATAGAGCCATCAAAACACACCCTCCCCCTCCCCCTTCCCTCTCCTAGCTCATTCTCCTCGGGCACCCGGCCCCAGCACGCAGGACGCAGGCCTGCCGGCTCCATTTTCAGCTGCTTGAATTTGCTGATGTAGCTAAGATCACAGGCCACTCAAACGGAACCAAAACCACTAAGACAGATTACACACCACAACAACAGAATTATATTATTATTATTATTATTATTATTATTATTATTATTATTATTATTATTATTATTATTATTATTATTATTATTATTATTATTATTATTATTATTTGTTTGTTTTTGTTTTGATATTCTCTACGATACAGAAGTACACAGCAAAAACGGTTCCAGGGTAAAAGACATGGGCGATTTCCGGGGAGTCCCTTTAAATCGCCCACAGGCTATACCGGGAAAACCAGGGACTGTTTTCACCACCGTGTGGTGTCCGTTGTGCGCGGCATTCCGACTGGGCACGCCGCGTCAGAGCACGTGACAACTGTGTCCGGCGGCGCCACCGGTTGTCACTCACCTGGTCGTCCGCACTGGTCACGCCTCGGCAGCGCGTTGGCAGCGCGTCGGCAGCGCCGGCAGAGCACGTGAGCGCCGAGGAGGAGCGGCGGGCGGCGCGGGCTGCGCGTGCTGCCTACCCAGACCCTCCAACACAACTGGCAGGGTGCGCCGCGGCGGCCCACGGGCAGGAGGGGGGTTGGCCACGCGGGGAGGGGGGCAGGAGGGGGCTGGCGCCTGTCTGCAGCCTCCGTGGCGCCCAGCGCGCCGGTCCCCACAGTCCCCACACGCAGGAAGGGAAGGCGGCCGACAGGGAAGGGTTACCCGAAAACAACAACAACATCAACGACCCGGCCGAAACCGACAGACACAAACAAGGAAACAAACCACCATTTTGTTTTAAGACTCGGCGCACGAAGACCTGCCATTTGAAGAAGTCTCGTCAATATCATTCAGCAGAATTTCAAAAAAAGGATAAGGCTACTTCGTGCCTAAAAAGCGGACTTGATAAAAAAAGAATTCCAATAAAGGTGGTTTTTTTGCCTGAAAAAAAAAAAAGACATACTAGTTACATGAGCGGTAAAAGAGATAACTTGCACGAGAAACGGAAGTTTTTTCTCTATGACACCTTATGGTTCATAACTTTTAACAGACAAACAAAGGCATTTTAAAATGGAACAAACTTGTGTAAAATACACTTAGAGAAGAAAATTTAAGATAGAGTGAATAGTTAACACCTTCCCTCGCGCAGTGTATCTAAACTCATTTTTCGTCTACACTTTTGATGAGTTTAATACATTTTCTGTGTATATTCTAGGCAGAAAAGCTTCCGTATAAATGTAAATTTGAGTTTCTTTAAAAAAAAAAATTGACGAGAGTTTGTGATTGTTGCCAAATAGAAGCAAAAAGTTGGCAAGCCAGTTAGTTTGAGGTTGCGTTTGTACATAATCTAATCCTTTTGAAAACTCATCCACTCTCAAATCGTTGCCCAAACACTGATGCCGTAGCATATATAAATGAAAGGCTTCCGAAAGCATTGCTGACTCACTGGTCTGTTGTTGGAAAGTCCAAACCCTTACCGGTGTTTGTAGTGCGACCTTTCTTTGAAGAGCCACAACGCCATCGAGAGAAAGGGCAGGAAGGTACAGCTCCGCCGACATTACCCCATGCTTCAAGCTCCGGCCGCCACCGCCACGTTTTGCCAGCGATACCCCGGCCGAGCCTCGAAGGCGATACCCGTGTTGCGCAGTGCTGCGAGACCAGATGCCGGCCAGCAAGCGCCTGCGGGTCGCGGGATGGGCCAGCCCGCAACACACCTACGCGCGCCGGGACTGTGTGTGTGACAGGCGCTCGAAGGAGCACAACTTAGGGGGACGAAGCATCGAAATGAAAAGAAATCGAGTGTTTTACCTCTCTGAAGACGAATTTTTTAAACTCAATTTTAATAATTATTTTAATTCAATCTATATTACTCGACCATAATAGACCCGATCATTTTCTCTGATGAACAAAAATATGTAATACAATCACCACATATATTCTGTCGGCCCGATACGCAGCAACAGTTAAAAGGATATTCCAGAAAGTAAGGTACTACTTCAGTATCTCGATTCCCAAAAAAAATCAAATATGCGCATTGTTTCGAATCAAAAACGAAGTACCCGTCAAAATCTCGCCCGTCACTGTGTCACCCATCTTATTACGTACAAGTGTGGGAGAAATATAAATTTACAGGAAAATATTTAAACAGAATTTGCTTTGAACATAGCTTTGCATTCAAGAATCCTCTAAAAATACAGTTAAACCAAAAAACGTACCGTAATGACCAGAAACTGCAGATATTTAGTATGATTTCTGCGTCATATTTGGGCAACAAAAAAGATACATCGCCTCCATTTTCTCGTGTTATTTTTTCTCATTTAAGAATCGAAACTGTTCACACTTGGAACAAAAGTAAAGCCTCACCAGTGAGGAACTCGATTGTCTGTTCAACTGCAAACAAAGCATAGGACTTCAAGATCGATGACAAAAAAAATCGTACCGACAGTCACACTTCAATCTTAGAAACTAAAAGAAAATAGGAACAAAATGATTGCAGTTATAGCATTCATCCTTTTAGCCACTTGTGCGTGGAACGGGTTTACGTGGCACATCTTGTGCCCGAGGACTCTAAGATATACTATCTAGTTTAGCCTCTTGAAACGTTAGGATCCAGATCTACAACGAAAACAACAATTAATACGTTATTAAAGCGAAAGATCCAACTCCTCTAGACTTCAATATGTATCAACATTTCCGTTTCCATTCTGATATATAAGAGTTTGACATCATTTTTGGTTATGGATAACCAGAGGATCACTGGTCCAATATTATCCTAAGTCTAATAGCTCATATTCTCAAAAAACAACACCGTCGCACATTAAGTGTTCCTAAAGTCACAAGAATCGCTTTTTTTACCTGCATTTAGCAGGATGAAACCTATTATTTTGTCAAATAAAACAGTGGCTCTTTAGAGAATTCAACATAACGCAACGACTTTCGTGGACTTATGCTCGCACAGATGCGACGGGTGCTCTAGGCGCATTTCTTTCATATGGAAAGCCAAGGCTTCGCCGCTTGCATAAAGCTTTGAAAAAAAACGAGGGGAATGACGGTGCGTTTTGATTAGAATACAGGTGACTGAAAGATGAGCGCGAAAGAAAAAAGCTTGGCTTTCGCTCTCTCGCGCAAACCGACCCAAAGGTCCTTCACTCCTTATAATTGCGTAAAACTGCATTCGTGCATGTTCGCTAATTACGTCTCGTTGCTGGTTGTAATTGAGTACAATCCGTGGGGCCAGGTTGTACCCAATGGGGTGAACCTGCCTTTGGAGAATGCCTTATTTAGTTTCCACGAATTCGAAGCAAGGAGTGCCTGAGCCGTTAGTGCAGAGAGTGAGGGACAGCCACAGTCACAGCCACAGCCACCCCGCGGACCCAACGGGACTTTTCTATTAATAATGTACTGTTTATTCAAAATATTCTTGGCTGGCATCGACATGGCGTTGTCAGACATTTCCTCTGCTTTCTCTCGCTTTTGTTAAAAATATTTAAAAAAAAATTATTTGTACTCTAATTAAAGATTATTGTGTTTTAGAGGCAGTGCGACAGTAAGGAGTACGCCTCTGATATGTCAAATTTCTATCAGCCCTTGCCAAGATGAAAACAAATATAGCCATTATACGAAAAAAGCGGCCTAGCTTGACCCGGGGAATCAAATGATGGGAACCAGAGGGGTCACAAGTACAGCTACAAAGGTTAACATTGGTCTCTGCATTTTGGCGCTCAATAATTTGCTTCATCGAATCAGGATGGCTGAAGGCGATAGTGCACATCCTATTCTCAAGCTTCTCTAATCTATACTCTCGCCCGGCTCTCTTTCAAATTATCTTTCCTGCAGACGGTCGTGAAAGCATTAAACAGGACAATAAGCCATGAAGATAAAATCATTATAACTAAGTAAAATGCGACACCGTCGCTGATGAGTCGGCGAATCATCTATCCCAATCCCAGACAAAAACGGAAAAATACAAGTTTGACAGTTTCGGATGAAGAAAAAAAGTTCGGGTCCAGCCCGGACTTAAAATCAAGGAACAGGGAGAGAGTTTAGAAACTAGTCAATGCCGTGCGCAGGTGCAGCAGCGTGCGACCTTGCGGACCCGGTGAAGCGTTTCGATTCTTGTTCTAGTTTTAGCGGGGAACACGGGAAGGGAATGTATATAATATTGACGGGGACGCGGTGGCAATCGTGGGTCGTTTTGGTGGATAGCTCTATGAGAGCTCAAGTGCTGCCCAGCCTTGACCGTCCATTGCTGTAATTGGAGTAGTAATAAAGTTGCTTCCTCTCTTATTTGTTATCTGGCCGGCATGCCCCGTGAAGGTCAGCCGTTCGAATTTCGCCCAGGCCTACGTTTTGCTAGAAAGGGTGTGACATCACAAACAAGCACCTTGATCGCAAGGCCCGGCCGCTTCGAACCCCGACTTGTCGCTGACGCTGTCTCTGGAGTCTGGACAGTGGCCTTCTAAGCAACTCTTCATGCTTTTGCGCTCCACGTGCGCTTATATGGACGGATGGCGAGCTTGGAGTGCGGGTGGGTGACCGGCAGCCCCACGTACGGCGGGTCCTTGGTGCCGTGCATGCATCAGGCGTCCTCTCGCGGAATAATAAAAGCCGTGCTTGGGCATCTGGGAGTTGAAGCTCGCCATGCAAACCACAAACAGGGACATCAACATGAGGTAGCCGATGCACCCTTTATCGCCCAAAGGCGGTCAACTTTTATATATGTAATTTGGGTGATAAAGTACACCTCGCCCAAAATTTGGCATTGATCAAGAGTCGAGAATTTTTTATTCTCGGTCAATGGTGGTGAAGGTGCTTATGAATCGTATCGTCAAACGGCTCACGGATGAAATCAGAGTGTCTCACCTCCAGCAGCCACGTGCCGTGGGGGGTCTCACCCCAGGTGTGCGTGGTCATGAAGGCGCCACTTGGTGAAGCCGTCCCGGTGGTCGTCGTCGTTGGCGCGCCTGCTGAGGATCATGGAGCGCGCGTGCCCATCGGTGAGGTGAGGAAGAGCTCCCCGTCGCCGCGGCGGCTCGCGTTCCCGTGAGATGACGGCCTCACGAGCTACAGGGTTTTTTTTTTTTTTTATGCGCACCTCGGTGTCCGTGCCCGCGCACGCGCTGGTGGTGATCCTCATCAGCACGGACCGGTCGCTGGGTGATCTCCCTGCAAACTGGAGTTCATCAAGATTAGCGAATTAATGCGGCATCTGACGGAAAGAAGGTGGTAGGGCTTTTTTGTCAATCATCGCTCTGCATTTCACTCTGGAAAATGTACTATGCCATTCAAATTATTGTTTCATGAGGATGTTTTTTTTATTCGAAGCATTCCGCGGTCCGTGAAGGGAGCGGGGATTCGACATAAAAGAGAAAAGGCAGGTCTCCTCGGATTTGACGACGACTCCACCTACAAGGTCACAAACATTAGTATTGGTCCCCAGACGCGCTATTTGCAATTGCAAAGTGGCACTTCCATCCGCCGCCTTTCTCGTCGAGAAGCTCGCCAAAATTTGTGAATTGCAAAATGTCGCTCTGTATGAAAATCGTCTCGGGAGGCCGCTCGAACTTATTAACCCGGTGCTCCTAACAGGTGGCCGCGGACGCCGGAAATACTGGTGAGGAAGGACCTTGGAACAAGGAGGCCGCTTAAACGGGTGCGGCCCTGTCAAAAAAACATGATCATCTGACTTACTGGAAGAGTTCCCCACGGGAGTTCAAGGTGAACCTAACACTGTCCAACGGCAGCAACTCGAGGGGTCCACCACTCAGTTTGAGTGTACACATGGATGACTGATAACCTTCTCCAGTGATTACCTACAAATTTTCCAAAAATCAGTAATTGTGGCCAGCTAGGAGCATTTTTTTTTTTTTTTTGCGTATTTTTACATAACAAACACACCTCAAAGGTCGATAAAACACAGCGAAAATATCCAGTTTGGGCATGTGATTACCAATGATTACTGGAGGACGTGGGCACGCTATTACCAGAGTGGTGGACACCTCGCCGCAATTAGCACATGGAGGTGTGGACGGCGCCGCCCTCGCAGTGAGTAGCGCGCGGGGGCACCGGTGCGCCACTGCTTGGACTGCGCCACGATGGCGCCCGCGTCCAGCACGCCGAAGCCGTTAACAGTAGGGTATGAACTCGAGTGCCCACGCCGTTCATTGGTCATGTGGGAAGCGGTTGTCTGGCGTCGTTACAGGGAGTTGCGCTTGGAGGTGAGCACCGTCAAGTGCTGGATTGCTACGCCATGATGATCTGGGGGCTGCCTCCCCACGGCAACACTCGTGACCGTTTGCGGAGTTAATCAGACTTCCACATGGTTTTCTGACAGCGCTCTGGTGTCAACGTTGTTGTCCGCCCCTCCGCGGGGCAGAAAATCTCATTTCATGGCTTGTGAGAACTGGAGGGTAGACCAGTTAAGAAAAATGTGTATAGCTTGCGTATTTTAAAAGTGACCCGGTCTACAGCGTCTGTTCGTTGAGGCACTGTCGTATTCATCTGCTGGTTTTGAAACACGCGGAAAGTCACAAGTCCCCTCAAGAAGGAGCAAAACACGATTATTAAAAAAAAAAAAAAAAAAAAAAAAAAAAAAGGGCAATTAGACAACAATTAGTCATTACTCATGCGGACCACATAAACACAATACACGTAGCTGGGTCCCTAGCTACACTCGTGTAAATTTTCTTCAGGACGTC